>CAXKVI010000003.1:20906790-20954290 GCA_964058755.1 Campiglossa producta
AATAAAATAAAATAAAATAAAATAAAATAAAATAAAATAAAATAAAATAAAATAAAATAAAATAAAATAAAATAAAATAAAATAAAATAAAATAAAATAAAATAAAATAAAATAAAATAAAATAAAATAAAATAAAATAAAATAAAATAAAATAAAATAAAATAAAATAAAATAAAATAAAATAAAATAAAATAAAATAAAATAAAATAAAATAAAATAAAATAAAATAAAATAAAATAAAATAAAATAAAATAAAATAAAATAAAATAAAATAAAATAAAATAAAATAAAATAAAATAAAATAAAATAAAATAAAATAAAATAAAATAAAATAAAATAAAATAAAATAAAATAAAATAAAATAAAATAAAATAAAATAAAATAAAATAAAATAAAATAAAATAAAATAAAATAAAATAAAATAAAATAAAATAAAATAAAATAAATAAAATAAAATAAAATAAAATAAAATAAAATAAAATAAAATAAAATAAAATAAAATAAAATAAAATAAAATAAAATAAAATAAAATAAAATAAAATAAAATAAAATAAAATAAAATAAAATAAAATAAAATAAAATAAAATAAAATAAAATAAAATAAAATAAAATAAAATAAAATAAAATAAAATAAAATAAAATAAAATAAAATAAAATAAAATAAAATAAAATAAAATAAAATAAAATAAAATAAAATAAAATAAAATAAAATAAAATAAAATAAAATAAAATAAAATAAATAAAATAAAATAAAATAAAATAAAATAAAATAAAATAAAATAAAATAAAATAAAATAAAATAAAATAAAATAAAATAAAATAAAATAAAATAAAATAAAATAAAATAAAATAAAATAAAATAAAATAAAATAAAATAAAATAAAATAAAATAAAATAAAATAAAATAAAATAAAATAAAATAAAATAAAATAAAATAAAATAAAATAAAATAAAATAAAATAAAATAAAATAAAATAAAATAAAATAAAATAAAATAAAATAAAATAAAATAAAATAAAATAAAATAAAATAAAATAAAATAAAATAAAATAAAATAAAATAAAATAAAATAAAATAAAATAAAATAAAATAAAATAAAATAAAATAAAATAAAATAAAATAAAATAAAATAAATAAAATAAAATAAAATAAAATAAAATAAAATAAAATAAATAAAATAAAATAAAATAAAATAAAATAAAATAAAATAAAATAAAATAAAATAAAATAAAATAAAATAAAATAAAATAAAATAAAATAAAATAAAATAAAATAAAAATAAAATAAAATAAAATAAAATAAAATAAAATAAAATAAAATAAAATAAAATAAAATAAAATAAAATAAAATAAAATAAAATAAAATAAAATAAAATAAATAAAATAAAATAAAATAAAATAAAATAAATAAATAAAATAAAATAAAATAAAATAAAATAAAATAAAATAAAATAAAATAAAATAAAATAAAATAAAATAAAATAAATAAAATAAAATAAAATAAAATAAAATAAAATAAAATAAAATAAAATAAAATAAAATAAAATAAAATAAAATAAAATAAAATAAAATAAAATAAAATAAAATAAATAAAATAAAATAAAATAAAATAAAATAAAATAAAATAAAATAAAATAAAATAAAATAAAATAAAATAAAATAAAATAAAATAAAATAAAATAAAATAAAATAAAATAAAATAAAATAAAATAAAATAAAATAAAATAAAATAAAATAAAATAAAATAAAATAAAATAAAATAAAATAAAATAAAATAAAATAAAATAAAATAAAATAAAATAAAATAAAATAAAATAAAATAAAATAAAATAAAATAAAATAAAATAAATAAAATAAAATAAAATAAAATAAAATAAAATAAAATAAAATAAAATAAAATAAAATAAAATAAAATAAAATAAAATAAAATAAAATAAAATAAAATAAAATAAAATAAAATAAAATAAAATAAAATAAAATAAAATAAAATAAAATAAAATAAAATAAAATAAAATAAAATAAAATAAAATAAAATAAAATAAAATAAAATAAAATAAAATAAAATAAAATAAAATAAAATAAAATAAAATAAAATAAAATAAAATAAAATAAAATAAAATAAAATAAAATAAAATAAAATAAAATAAAATAAAATAAAATAAAATAAAATAAAATAAAATAAAATAAAATAAAATAAAATAAAATAAAATAAAATAAAATAAAAATAAAATAAAAATAAAGTAAAAATAAAATAAAAATAAAATAAAAATAAAATAAAAATAAAATAAAAATAAAAATAAAATACAAATAAAATAAAAATAAAGTAAATAAAATAAAATAAAATAAAATAAAATAAAATAAAATAAAATAAAATAAAATAAAATAAAAAAAAAAATAAAATAAAATAAAATAAAATAAAATAAAATAAAATAAAATAAAATGAAATGAAATGAAATGAAATGAAATGAAATGAAATGAAATAAAATGAAATGAAATGAAATGAAATGAAATGAAATGAAATGAAATAAACTAAATAAAATAAAATAAAATATAACAATATCAAATAAAGATAAATATTAAATTAAATAAAATTACATTACGTTTAATTAATTTGAATTGAATTAAATTATTACTTGTCTTTGAGTACGGGCCATGCTTCGGATGTTCTCTGCATACCTTCGCATGTAATTAACCAACCTGCTGATCGGCTGTTTGTTCACCTTACCAGCCATCTTTCGTAACTTGTCAGACTTTGGTTTGAATCCACAGTTGCGGTTACTTTGCTGGGCTGTTTCGGGACCCCCCAAGCTTGTGCCATTTCTTTGTTTTGTAAATACCTTACACCAGGCAGTTGACTATGGTGTAACCTGTCTAAAATGTAGCAACACTTAATAAGACACTACCAACGAACAAAATAACAACAACAACTACTCACCCAGTAAACGAGTAATCAAAGAAAAAGTATGAAGTAAGACGATCTCCAGTCTGTCAAACTATATACAGCTGGCGGTTGATTATTTGGCCGACTAAGAAAACCGACAAAATGGTAAAGACAACAAAACCTAACAAAAAAAAAAAAGAAAGAAGAAAAATCAAAAATAACACAAAAAATTCAAATTAAAAAAAAAAAAAAAAAAACCAAAACTATAAAAATGCACCCAGTAACCTGTTGTTGGTTGTGAATTATGTTACGAACGTAACGTGTTTCAAAATATAGGAAGTCAAACGCTGTCTCGCTGTCGGTATGCCGCTGTCATACTCAGCAACTGTGAATGGCACAGTCCCGTGCGCTCCAGTCATCTCAGCCAGCCATGGTTTTTGCTGGTAGTGGTGGTGGTGTCTTAAAAATTTATTTGCTTTTGTTGTTATTGGTTTGGTTATTGTTTGTTGCTGTTGAACTGGCAGCGGACTTTGGTTTCTTACGTATTTTATGTAGTAAATATTATCTAACGTTTTGCTTGACGATACAGAGCTCACAGCTAAGCTTAAGCACACACACACATACGTACTCTATTACAAGTTAGTTTAGGCCTCTGGGGCTGTGGGGCGGCCGTTATGCATACATACATATGTACGTTATGCTAACTTAACTTCAATTGGTGCGACTTGATTTGCTTTTCTTTGCTTTGTTGGTCTTTTGATAGCTTGGTGTCTAGGTTTTTGGTGCGGTATGGCACACATTTTCCATCACATATTTGTATCTACACAATTAGGTAATTTCCAAAGCTCGACTGACTAACTTATTGAACTGCATTGAGTGTTAGAGTTGTAGCTGGTGTTACTATTTGAGCTCAAATTTTTATTTGGCTGCATAAACTTTTTTTTTCATACTACCTTCCAACTCTTTCCGTTCGATGCACCTTGGGACAAATTGTTATTATTCCAGTCTATTTTTTATGATTATTTTCTTTCATTGTATTTATTCATTTTTTATTCAATACCATTTTCAACTGTTTTTAATTTTGTTTATATTTTATTTTATACTTTTATTTAATTTCAATTTGAACTATTTTATATATATTTTATTTTTTTTTTCATTTTTTTTATATTTATTTTTTTTTTCTTTTATTTTTTTTTTATTTTTTTATGTATATTTTTTATTTTTTTTAAGCTATTTCATAGATTTTATCGCAGGCCTTGGCGGTGGGAGTGAAATGGAAAAAATGTTAATGTTAAAAAAGTTCGTAACGAACTTTTTTCAATGTTAAAAGGTTCGGCGTTACCAACATAACTTGACAAAAATAAATATAAGCGTTGCCTACATTTAGGCGTATGACCTTGTACTAATGTTAGCAACATAAAATTGGAGCTGCACATTACATTACATTAAAATTGGATCTGTAAGCGTTGCCTAGGCTATACTACTAACAGTGTGACGTTGTACTTATATTAGCAGCAGGCCGATTACATAAAATTGGAGCTGTATAGGGTACACTGTTAACAGGTTAAGGCTGTACTGCTCTAAAGTCATAAATATGCTCATTGAGTTTTCATAAATATTATAATTGCATAAATTGATGATAAAAAGTGATATGCAATAGCTTCACCGCGGCAGTCCCCGCGTGCCACACGTTCTTTTTTTTAGACTCAATATACCATACCATGTTCATGAAGGGTATAAAAGCAAATCCATAAGCATTACAAAATCGAAGGAAGTGTTTGTTCGTAGCGCCGATTTCGTAACAAACATAAATAGCTACAGTCACAAAAATAAAAACAACAAATTTCAGCGTTAAAAGTGTGTTAAAGAAAAGTTACAAAAAAAAAAAAAATAAAAACAATAACGGCAAATGTTACAGCAATAAAAGTAAACGTACTTAAAGCACCAAAAAGGCACACATGGACTGCATAGGCTAAACTACCTGTTGTGTGCGAAATGTTTTAAGTGTTCCTGGTCAGCATGACTGCACTCATTCAAATAGGTGCAAGTAGATAGTAGACCAACAAAAAGTACTTCAGCTCTGTTTGACAAACCTATAAACTCGCACGCAGAGCTATGTACATACATTTGTAGATATGTTTAGAGTCAGTTCGAAAGCACCTGAGCATTGTGAAATACATATGTAATTTTTGGCAGTTGGATTTGCACTAAATTAAAATGGAACGATAAAATAACTGAAATGAATGTATGAGGAAAAGTTTTGTTTGACAGCAGCAATAACAACAACTGCATTCATAAAACGATTGTAGGAAAATGTGTTCCGGTATTAGGACATAACGTTGGTGCTGTAAGTCGAGGAAGTCAGCATTTCACAGTAACCAGGAGTATAAAAGCATCATTGAATTAATATATTTAATGGAATTTTATTTTACTTTTCATTTATTTAATTTTTTTTAGCTGTTTTTTTTATTTAATTTTTTTTGTACTGTTTTGCTTTATTTTTTGTTTTATTTTTTCATTTTTTTTTTTTACTTTTATTTTTCTTTTTATTTTTTTTTTTTTTTTTTTGTATTTAATTAATATTACTTTCTTTTAGTTTTGTGTGTTTTTATTTTATTAGCTTATTTTTTATTTAATTTTTTTGTACTATTTTGCTTTATTTTTTGTTTTATTTTTTCATTTTTTTTACTTTTATTTTTTTTTTTTTGATTTTGTTTTTTTTATTTTACTTTCTTTTAGTTTTGTTTTATTTAATTTTTTCTTTAATTTTTTAATATACTTTTTTTAATTTCTTTTATTTTTTTGTTTTGAATTTTCTTTTATTTTATTTCAGGTTTTCTCATTATTTAATTTATTTAAATTTTATTTTTTGCATTTTTTTTTTAGTTTTTTACTTTTCTTTATTACATTACTTCATTTTTTTTTTCATTTTTTTCTTTTTATATTATATTTTAATTTTACTTTATTTTTTTTAATTTTTTTATTTTATTTTTATTTTATTTTTATCTTTATTTTATTTTTATTTTATTTTAATTTTATTTTTACTTTATTTTTATTTTATTTTAATTTTATTTTAATTTTATTTTTATTTTATTTTCATTTTATTTTTATTTTATTTTATTTTAATTTTAATTTTATTTTTACTTTATTTATATTTTAGTTTTATTTTATTTTTATTTATTTTTATTTTATTTTTATTTTATTTTTATTTTGTTTGTATTTTTATTTTATTTTTATTTTATTTTTATTTTATTTTTATTTTATTTTTATTTTATTTTTATTTTATTTTTATTTTTATTTTTATTTTATTTTATTTTTATTTTATTCTAGTTTTATTCTAGTTTTAATTTATTTTATTTTAATTTGATTTTAATTTTATTTTATTTTTATTTTATTTTTATTTTATTTTTATTCAATTTTTATTTTATTTTTATTTTAGTTTTACTTTATTTTTATTTTATTTTGATTTTATTTTATTTTATTTTTATTTTTATTTTATTTCATTATTTTATTTTTAATTTTTTTTAATTTTATTTTATTTTATTTTATTTTATTTTATTTTATTTTATTTTATTTTATTTTATTTTATTTTATTTTATTTTATTTTATTTTATTTTATTTTATTTTATTTTATTTTATTTTATTTTATTTTATTTTATTTTATTTTATTTTATTTTATTTTAATTTATTTTATTTTCATTTTATTTTTATTTTATTTTTACTTTATTTTATTTTATTTTAATTTTATTTTTATTTTATTTTTATTTTATTTTTATTTTATTTTTATTTTATTTTTTTCCATTTTTATTTTAATTTATTTTTATTTAATTTTGTTTTTATTTTAATTTTATTTTATTTTATTTTATTTTTATTTTATTTTTATTTTTATTTTTATTTTTATTTTTATTTTATTTTATTTTATTTTTATTTTATTTTTATTTTATTTTTATTTTTATTTTTATTTTTATTTTATTTTTATTTTATTTTTATTTTATTTTTATCTTATTTTTATTTTATTTTTATTTTATTTTATTTTTATTTTCGTTTTATTTAAATTTTTATTTTAGTTTTACTTTATTTGAATTTTATTTTTATTTTTATTTTATTTTTATTTTATTTTAATTTTATTTTTATTCAATTTTTATTTTATTTTTATTTTAATTTTACTTTATTTTTATTTAATTTTGATTTAATTTTAATTTTATTTTACTTTATTTTATTTTATTTTATTTTTATTTTATTTTATTTTATTATTTTATTTTTATTTTATTTTATTTTTATTTTATTTTTGTTTACTTTATTTTGTTTTATTTTATTTTATTTTATTTTATTTTATTTTATTTTATTTTATTTTATTTTATTTTATTTTATTTTATTTTATTTTATTTTATTTTATTTTATTTTATTTTATTTTATTTTATTTTATTTTATTTTATTTTATTTTATTTTATTTTATTTTATTTTATTTTATTTTATTTTTATTTTATTTTTTTTTATTTTTATTTTACTTTTATTTTGTTTTGTTTTTTTCATGCTTTTTTATTTTATTTTATTTTTATGTTATTTTTATTTAATTTTTTTTTTGTTTTCCTATTTTTTTTCATTTTAATTTTTTTTTGTTTTATTTTTTATATATTTTTTTATTATTATTTCTCACAGAGGCATATCGTTTTTTCTTTTACAACTCGACTGCAAAAGATTGCACCTATGAAAAGTGTATCTATCAAACTGCATACCTGTCCATTTATCGAGTGCAAAAGATCAGCTCTGTGCAACGGTCGCCAGCAGCTACTTGTCTACCACTTCAGCTGCTCTTCAAACTCCTATACAGGCTTGACCAATTCATTATTCTAGTCCAAGTGCCAATTCATTATGTCGAAAAGTGTTCGGCCATAATTTTTTTTTTTTTTTTTTGTTTACATCCACCAGCATCCTTCAGTGCACTCACTCTCCATCCACTTCATTTGTTTGTTTTAAAGGAAGAGCTGACCGTGCTACATACTTACTAGCTGCAATCTATATGAATGTATGTAGAGAAGTTTGTGGTAGTCAGCACTTCCGAAGACAATAAAAACACTATGCTTGATCCTTTTTGTGTATGAAAAAATTCTTGGAATTTCCTCAAAAGGACACAAAACACTCATTTCCAACACAGCAGGTACACTCTTTAACGGACAAGAATATTATACAAATAAATATTAGATGATGCACGGCGGTACTTGCAGCTTACATAGAAACATACTTAGGTATCTATTTATGTATTTATGATTCTAAAACATATACCTTTAGTACCTTCATATCTTCTTATTTCTTGTGTCCAAGTGTTTGCTTTTATTCACATTTCCAATTGTTTGCAGTCGGCTTTGGTGTGTTGGTGCGGCAAATTGACAAAGCCTCTTCTGTTTGAGTTTTGTTTTTGTCCATCTCACACGCTCTTTATTAAAGATTCTTTTGTTAAGAAATTCACTTTTCGAAAAGTATAAAAATTGGTTGCATCCGCCCATAGAAGTTGAATGCTGCCAGAGCATTTCCAGTGAAAAGTTAGAGGAAGTTGAAGCGATAGAAAGACACTTGTGTGGCTGATATTTGTTTGTCCATATGTCTGTCTGTATGTTGGTATGTTAGAGAGAACAATTAGAAAGTAGTATTCGGTGAATTTTTGTTTTTAGAAAAGAGAAAAAAGGAAATAATTTATAACATTTAATTTGAGAATGCAGCGTATAAAAATGAATACCCTGAAGGAAAAGCAAAATCGCTTCTATTTCTTTTTGATTGAAATTTTTTTTTTGAACTTGGCTCATTTATATCACATGATGTGCCCACAATATCTTCCATTTTTTTTATTAAAAAAAAAAAAACAAATTTCAACTTTGGCTCATTTTATATAAATTTTAATGAAATTTTTTTCAATAAAAAAATAAAAATAGAAGCGATTCTCGGCACATCTTGTAATTGGCGGGGCTTATTGCAGAATTAGTTGGAGTTTAAACAAAAAAAAAAAAACAAAAGGTTCGAATTTTTTTTTTGAAAAAAAGGTAGGTCATATTTATTGACATGAACTTTTACTTGACTTTTAAAGTATCGTATTTTGGTTTCTCCTTGTATAAACATTTTCATTGATTCTCCTTTTTTATCGCTTTGAAAAGTCCTCGTGGTTTCAACATTTTCGAGGACAAAGATTAATTCTTTCTTAAAAAACGTAGAACTTTTCGAGGATATTTGGTTTAGGTTGGGGCATTTGGCCCTACCTGCCTCTACCAGCCTACGCCCATATTTTTGGTGCTAAGGACAGCAGCCCAGTTTATTTTTTTTTTTTTTTCGAAAAGTTTGGAAAAAGTTTTTTGCACACAAATTCCTTTTCTGGCAGCCGATACTTTTTTGGAAGAAGAGAAATTTTTTAAATCAACTAAGGCGGGTCGATTTTCTGGTAAATTTTTTGTCGTTCCACCGTGTAAAGCTAAGGGTACACCTAGCGATACGACGCGACCAAATATTTTTTGCATGTGTTCTTATAGAGCATAGTACACCTAGCGACAGCAGCACCACGCGACAACTATGTTGTGTCGCGTCACGTCGTGTCGCTAGGTGTACCCGTACTTTAAATAGCAATTTGATCGATTCGCACCTTGTATTTAAAGGTTGAATGAAAAATCGACCAGAAAATCGACTAAAAAATTGACCCATATAAATCAGCCTCAAGGTTTTTTGGAGCAGTTAGTAATAGGTAGGTAGGTTCAAGTGGCTGCCGCAGAGGCACACTTAGGCCAGTTTTGAAGGCCCGTTGTGATACCACCAACACAAGGAAAGTCAGCCCCGGGACCCAGCCATATGGAAAATCCCTGAGTTGTTGGGATTTTCCACATAGCAGAATCCCGGGACTGACACTCCTAAACCGACACCGTTACTCCTCCTCGAACCACTTAGATGACTTTATGAAGCCCATCAAGTCCTTTATGTCCAGTTCCGCGATCTGGCTTAGACTATCTAGGAACGGAGCTCCCAAAAAGCGCGTTCTCACGCCGCTTAAAGCCGGACAGTTGCAGATGAGGTGCTCCACCGTTTCCTCCTCCTCATCATCTTTGCAACTCCTGCAGCATCGTCGGTAGGGCACACTTAGCCTTTCTGCATGCCTACCTATGAGGCAGTGACCGGTTAATACCCCTATCAATATGCAGATTTCCCTCCTAGTTAGGGCATAAATGCGTCTAGACCTTTTAAGATCCCATTTTGGCCAGGTTTGTTTCGATATCCGACACCCTGGGGATTGCAGCCATCTTTCGTTGGCTTGACGGAGTGTGTGCTCCTTCAGCATTAGTTTGCATGTGGCAAACGGCATACCTAAGCGCTCTTTATCCCGAAGAACCTGCTTGGTCGTGCCCTGCCTGGCAAGCTCGTCTGCCTTACAGTTTCCCTCAATGTCCCTATGTCCCGGGACCCATATGAGGTTTACGCGGTTCTGTTGGGCCATCTCCTGAAGAGATCGACGACAGTTAGTAATAGAAAAAGATACTTTTTCGGCACTCGCGACTATTTTTATAGCTCTAAGTGACTTTTTTCCGTCACCAGTGGCATCATTTAAATGTCTTTCCTTTGAACTTGGTTTGTGATAAAAGGTAAATCTCTGGCTCCTTATGAGAATGTTTATAACGTGGTAACGAGTACTAACAAATCCCCTTTAAATCGCAAAGTTTCTAGCTTAATAGGAGGGATGCCAACTATCACAGACGCCGGAAAGGTTAGAAACCAGAACATAAAGAACTAAATTTTATCAAATAAATCTGTGGTTTATCTTGAACATTTTGAATTTTTAGATAGAAAAGTGATTGAAGCATAACTGAACTGTATCAAAGCTGTCCGAAACTTTCTATATCGTCAATAGCAATATTTTCCTACTGGGCTTTTCTGTATGACTGCATACTTATGTGCATATGCCTGTCGGGTTTTTTATGGAGCACATTTACCAGCATATTACTATTAATTGACCTTTTGGACGCTTTTGTGTGTCAGTTATCAATTAAAAAAATCTCTAGAAAAAATATAAAAATTCTATGGCAAGATTAGCCAAGTTACACCTACGAATTCTGAGAAACCAAAAAAACAAAAAACTCTTTTTTTTTTTTCAAAAACAAATTACAAAGGGTGAAATGAAAGAGGAAGAACAATAATTAGAAATTTTTTTTGATTAGGAGAAATGAAAGGTAGTATAACGAATTTTAAAGAATTTATAATATTTTCTTAATAAATTCGATTAGGAAGTTTTCTTATCTGAAACAATCTATAGAATATGGTTTATAGTTAGCACAAATCGATCAAGATTGAAAATTATATTCAATCCCATACATACATATGTACCAGGAGTGGATTCACGGGGGTGGTTTTCAGGTTCATAGTTTTCAGTGTAATACAGCAAAAAATATAGTAAAAATTACTCCAAAAAAATATAGAAAAAGTTACACAAAAATATGGTAAAAATTGAATAAAAATATAGTAAAAATTACACAAAAAATATAGTGAAAAATTACACAAAAAATATAGTAAAAAATTACACAAAAATATGATAAAAACTGAGCAAAAATATTGTAAAAATTAAACACAAAGATATAGTAAAAATTACACAAAAATATAGTAAAAACTGAGCAAAAATATTGTAAGAATAACACAAAAATATAGTAAAAAATAACCCATAAATATAGTAAAAACTACACAAGAAATATAGTTAGGTTAGGTTAGGTTGAAGTGGCTGCCGCAAAGGCACACCTAGGCCAGTATTAAAAGGCCCGTTGTGATACCATCAACACTAGGAAAGTCAGTCCCGGGACCCAGCCGTATGGAAAATCCCAGTGCTATTGGGACTCTCCACATAGCAGAATCCCGGGGCTGACACTCCTAAAAACCCTCCTAAAATATAGTAAAAATTACACAAAAATATAGTAAAAATTGAGCAAAAATCTAGTAAAAATTACAAAAAATATAGTAAAAAAATTACACAAGAAATATAATAAAAATTTAATAAAAATATAGTAAAAATATAATAAAAATATAGTAAAAATTACACAAAAAATATAGTAAAAATTACACAAAAATATAGTCTAAATTTAGGAAAAATATAGTAAAAAATTACCCATAAATATAGCAAAAAATATACAAAAAATATAGTAAAATTACACAAAAATAAAGTAAAAATTACAAAAAATATAGTAAAAAATTACACAAAAAATATAATAAAAATTTAATAAAAATATAGTAAAAATATAATAAAAATATAGTAAAAATTACACAAAAAATATAGTAAAAATTACACAAAAATATAGTCTAAATTTAGGAAAAATATAGTAAAAAATTACCCATAAATATAGTAAAAATTACACAAAAATAAAGTAAAAATTACAAAAAATATAGTAAAAAATTACACAAAAAATATAATAAAAATTACACAAAAATAAAGTAAAAATTACAAAAAATATAGTAAAAAATTACACAAAAAATATAATAAAAATTACACAAAAATAAAGTAAAAATTACAAAAAATATAGTAAAAAATTACACAAAAAATATAATAAAAATTTAATAAAAATATAGTAAAAATATAATAAAAATATAGTAAAAATTACACAAAAAATATAGTAAAAATTACACAAAAATATAGTCTAAATTTAGGAAATATATAGTAAAAAATGATCCATAAATATAGTAAAAATTACACAAAAAATATAGTAAAAATTACATAAAAATATAGTAAAAATTACAAAAAATATAGTAAAAAATTACACAAAAAATATAATAAAAATTACACAAAAATAAAGTAAAAATTACAAAAAATATAGTAAAAAATTACACAAAAAATATAATAAAAATTACACAAAAATAAAGTAAAAATTACAAAAAATATAGTAAAAAATTACACAAAAAATATAATAAAAATTTAATAAAAATATAGTAAAAATATAATAAAAATATAGTAAAAATTACACAAAAAATATAGTAAAAATTACACAAAAATATAGTCTAAATTTAGGAAATATATAGTAAAAAATGATCCATAAATATAGTAAAAATTACACAAAAAATATAGTAAAAATTACATAAAAATATAGTAAAAAATTACACAAAAATAAAGTAAAAATTACAAAAACTATAGTAAAAAATTACACAAAAAATATAATAAAAATTACACAAAAATATAGTAAAAATTACACAAAAATATAGTAAAATTTTAATAAAAATATAGTAAAAATTACACAAAAATATAGTAAAAATTACACAAAAATATAGTAAAAATCACACAAAAATATAGTCTAAATTTAGGAAAAATATAGTAAAAAATTACCCATAAATATAGTAAAAATTGAGCAAAAATATAGTAAAAAAAATTACACAAAAATATAGTAAAAAAATTACTAATAAATATATAGTAAAAATTACACAAACATATACTATAAGTTACGTGAGACTTTGAATTGACCATTAAAAAAAAAACCCTAAAGTTTTTGAGAAACTGTGAATGAAATGCCCTCGAAAAAAAAAATCAGCCCCCCTTCCCAAAATTCTGGATCCACCACTGATATGTACCTACATTTACTACAAAAATTCATAACACAGCATTCTGTCATCACATTCATCTCACAGTTTTTTATAAATTCTTGTTTGTTCTAAGCGGTCCCACACGAAAACAACTTTTTCCGGACTTGATAATTGCTTTTGCTATACAAAAATTGTGACTCATTCCCTAACGAATTGTCATACATACAAATATTTGTATGTATGTACATTTCATATGTGTTGAGGCCAAATAAGATTGAATTTCAGTTTTTTTATTAAAATTTTAGAAGGACGCGGTTGTGAAAGGCTACGCCCACCCTCAAATGTTTAGAATAGCGCCTACATGTCTAGTTAGGTCCTTGATAATACATCGGGGCAATTCCAAAATCTGGTTTAGATTAAAAAAAGTCTAGGTTCTCATAAATAGTCTTATTTCATTATGGATAAAAAGCGAAATTAATAGACTACGTGAAATGTTTAGCAGAGTCAGCGAATAGGAACAATAAAAGGTATTAAAATGTATCCAACCATTGCTATCTAACCTATTTAAAATTTGTTTCTTTACTTTTATATTTCTTATATTTTCACTTAACAACTCATCCATTACCTCTTCACTCAAACTTCTCAATACAATCGCATTATACTCCTCCTTATAGTACTCATAAAAAATTTCCAAGCGAATTAAATACAATCGAGACGAATAACACGTAGCAATTGTGTCATCCTCAGATGACAAGTAGATGCACCGCCAAGTGGGTGAAATGCAAAAGCGCCTTGTGCTAAGTGTCTTGTGAAAATTACCTTAGCAAATCTTTTGCTGCTTAACTCAATGACATTTGCCACTGGCCAGTAAGAAGCTGCAAGTCAGTAAATACTGCGTCAGGTGTTAAGCTCTTTTGAAGTATGGATGAACAGATGTGGCTAAGTATGTAAGTGTGTATGTGGGTAAGTCTGGTTGTGTATCAAATGTAATTGCAACACTGAAACACCGAATGTTCCTTAGCTTGCAGCAAAATATGGATGACAGGGAATGAGACCAAAAGAAAAATCTTTAAAATTAGCATTTTTTAAAACCATATACATTAGAGTATATCACCAAAAAAAATCTGCCGGACCTACCTGTTTTTTCTGGCAACCCTAGATGTCGACCAATTACATTTTTCTTCATATCTTTGGCATTTGTTTTCGGATTTTAAAGTGTGACACATAAATTTTTTGTCTCAAGGAGGAGGGTTTTCTCAAGAAAGTTCATTGAGCTCATGCGTTTCGTTGTGGTACTTACCCACCATATCTCAGTTTCTACCACCCTAATGTAACGACCTAATGTCAGTTAATTGAAGACCGTAAAAGATTTACGATTTTTTACGGGCTTTAATTTGCTGTTATTAGATCGGTACATTAGGGTGGTAGCAACTGAGATATGGTGGGTAGGTACTAGAACGGAGCGCCTGAGATCAATGAGGAAAACCCCACTCCTTGAGACTAAAAAAATGGTGTATCACACTTTAAAATCCGACAATAAATGCCGAAGATATGAAGAAAAATGCAGCGAAAGGGTTGCCAGAAAATTTTTTTTTTTTAAATGTTTTTCAAAAACACTTCATATGAGGGGAGGTACGGCCGACTTTTTTTTGCCTGTAAGGCGAGACGCTCTAATATATATACATATGTAACTGTTACTTGAAGTTTTCAAGTAAAATGGAAACCCAAATTTTTTGACCGATTTTAGTAATTCAGATTTCAAAATTACATATTCGTTCTTCACAGGACATTGGTGTATTTTGAACTGATATATTCATAACTTAAAAATCTACACTATATTTTTTTGAATCCAAAACCAAACTTTTGTAACGCCAAAACTTCAAATATACCGGAGCGATTTCAGTGATTCAAATTTTAAAATGACATATTCGTGCCCAACAATGATGTAGGAGTATTTTAAGGTATGATACCGAATTGGTTTATCTCCTTGTAGGGACATATTTACACCACGTACGCCGCGGTACATAGGACTACGCATCTTTGTAGGCTCAAGAGTTCAGCAAAAGCTCTGTGTATGTTGCAACTCAACAACTCAAGTATTCACACGTTTTTCTTACTGCACCTAACTTAATCTTTATAAAAAATTAAAAAAATAATATTAAAAAAAAAAACAATTTCTTTTTGTTTGCTTAATTAATAATTAGTCTGCGACAAATGAGGAATCGCTCCTGGCTATGCGACAGTGTTAATGTTGTTGGCGAAATATTTTTTTTTTTGCTTTGCTGCTACATACATGCACAAGGCCGCAGGCGTTCCTATTTACATCTAGTAGGTTCCTTCGTCAGCGACTCATCAGCTTTTTTAACTTCTTCTTTGTTTTATTTATCTCTTCTTTTTATGAATCAGCATATTATTTGCGACCTCTTGACTTCTTAGGTAACCACTTGTGGTTTCTATAATATATTTTATTATTTACACTTATTCATGGGTTATACTTGTGGTGAGGCATCCCTATATACTGACTGTGCTTGTTGGTTGTACAAAATTTCGCTTTCGGCGCTGTGCAAAGCTTTGGAGTACTTGTCCGTGTTGAAACATTAGCAATTTGTTTGACTATTGTCCGGTGGAAATTGTGTGATTAAGTAATTTATTTACAGTCTTCCGAGTCATATAATTATGCGGTTAATGAGTGATGAAAGTAGTTTCCAACACTTCATCTATTTGCTGCAATCCCGCGAGCTATTTATGGAGAGGCACAGTTGTCGGCGGTTGAGATGTGATATATCAAGATGAAGAATATCAACAGCACTAATAACTGATTTTTGCTAAGCAGTAGCTTCTAATGTAAACTAAATAGGCCTGTCAGAGGTTGGCAGTTGATAAAAGGGCTCTTTCTTACCAACAAAATGGCTCAAGTCGGCTCCAAGATAATATCAGATAAAAACAGAATAAATATAGCTACTTATTAAGTTTCAAGTTTATGAACAGGTGGTAACCCTTTTTATAAAAATGATAATTAATTTCGATCCACCCTATTCACATGCTATCTAAAAAAAATTGATAGTTAAAAAAATTATTTTTAACCAGGTGGCAACACTTTTTATAACAAATATAATAACAAATTCTCATTAAAAGAGGGGCGTGGCAGAAGCAAAGAGGGCAATGAAGAGCAAAAGGGAGGGAGATAGTGTGAAGGCGAAGAAAGATAGGAAGGAGAGTTGTAAAAGGGGATATAAATTGCGGTTAGGTGGCAACCCTAAACAGCAATCCGGCTTAAAATTATCTTATTTGTAATACGGCCGAAAATACCTTTCATTTGATACCCATGTTGGCATATCTAGCTGTATACTTAAAAAAAGGGGATAGGTGGCAACCCTGTAAACCACCCCAAATGGCAACACCCATTTATATAATCTTGAAATGAATCAGGTTGTCTATATGCCAAATTTTATCCAAATCGGTCAAGCAGTTCCCGAGATATACGAAAAAACAAATAAATTGCGGTTAGATGGCAACCCTAAGTGGCAACCCGGCTTGAAATTATCTTATTTGGAATACGGTCGAAAATACCTTTTATTTGATACCGGTATTGTCATATCTACCTCTATATTTAAAAAAAATTGGGATAGGTGGCAACCCTGTAAACCGCCATAAGTGGCAACACCCACGTATATAATTTTATAATGAATCAAGTTGTCTATATGTCAAATTTTATCCAAATCGGTCCAGCAGTTCCCGAGATATACGAAAAAACAAATAAATTGCGGTTAGGTGGCAACCCTAGGTGGCAACCCTGCTTAAAATTGTCATATTTGGAATACGGCCGAAAAACCTTTCACTTGATAGCCATATTGGCATATCTAGCTCTATATTTAAAAAAAATGGGGATAGGTGGCAATCCTGTAAACCGCCCTAAGTGGCAACAACCATGTCTATAATCTTTGAATGAATCAAATTGTATCAGAATGAATCAAATTGTAATCAAATTTTATCCAAATCGGTCCAGCAGTTCCCGAGATATACGAAAAAACAAATAAATTGCGGTTAGATGGCAACCCTAAGTGGCAACCCGGCTTGAAATTATCTTATTTGGAATACGGTCGAAAATACCTTTTATTTGATACCGGTATTGTCATATCTAGCTCTATATTTAAAAAAAAAATTGGGATAGGTGGCAACCCTGTAAATCGCCATAAGTGGCAACACCCATGAATTCTGCTCAGCCTAACTATTACAGTTTGTGCAATGTTAGCTAGATCCTAAAATCGACTACGCCTGAAAGTCTGTCATCAGCCATTTTCTCAAATTTTACTCTCAATCAAAACTTCATATCGCCGCCTAAGAAGTTAACTTCAAAAAAAATATTAGATGGCAACTCTGTTAAAACCTTTTAGTGGTAGCAATTAAGTAAGAAAGCTTAAAGTGTTGCGTTTATCTGTCTTCAAAAGTTTATTCCAATGAATCAAGTCGTTTTGAAGTCAATAGCGGATATGATAAAAAAAGGTGTGAAGTTCGCACTGCGAACCCTCGAACGTACCCCTTTGTACCTTTCGTTTAATATCTCTAAAATTCTAACTGGTGGCAACTCTTTTCCAGATCAAAATGAGTTTTCCCCAATAAGTTAGGACGAGTCCCAAGTCCAAACATTTTGTAGGTGTTCCTCCAGTACTAAAACCCTGTCATCACGCTTTGTATCACTGATCTATAGACATGACAAACTATCACAAAATCTTGTTATTGGATTTCTCATGCTCGTTTGCCAATACAATGAACTTTAAGACGTAATTAAGCTAAGAAAGAATGTTGGTTGTTTTCCTGTCGTAAATGACATATGAACGGACGGACGAGTTAAGGAATCGAGTAGTTGAGGCAGTTCTACCGGTTAATATGAGTAAATACGAGTAATATAAATGCGAAGTAAATAGTCACATGCGATTATGCCAAACATACATACGTACATGCGATCATAGTAATTTTCGTTTATCTGATGAGAGCATAGTTAAATGGCAATAATAATTTGCGAACGGATGTTAAAGTAATTTTAACATATTCAATGTTGAAATGAAAGAAGATAAAATATTAGAGCGTAACAGGAAAACAAGAAGATGAAAATGCTCTACAGGGTTAGATGTTTAGCTTGTGAGGACTTTGAACAAAAAAAAAAAAAAATAAAAAGTTAAAAAAAAAATAACTAACTAAATAAAAATAAATTGAAATAAAATAAAATAAAAAAGTAGAATAAAAAAATAAAATAAAATGAAAAAATTAAGTAAAATCAAATAAAAAAATTAAGTGAAATAAAATAAAATAAAAAATTATAAATTAAAAACAGTAGAATAAAAAAAATTAAATAAAATAAAATGAAATAAAACAAAATAAAATAAAAAAATTAAGTAAAAAAAAGTAAAATAAAAATAAAAAAAAATTTTAAAAAAATTTAAAAAAAATAAAAACACATAATAAAATAAAATAAAAATTAAATATAAAAAAATAAAAAATATTAAAAAATAGAATATAATAAAGTATAAAAATATAAAAAAAAATTAAATAAAATAAAATAAAAAGTAGAAAAAAAATAAAGTGAAAAAAGGGAAAATAAAAGAGTACAATAAAAAAAATGAAAAAATTAAGTACAATTAAAAAATATAAATAAAGTGAAATAAAAAAAATAAAAATAAATAAAATAAAATAAAATAAAATAAAATAAAATAAAATAAAATAAAATAAAATAAAATAAAATAAAATAAAATAAAATAAAATAAAATAAAATAAAATAAAATAAAATAAAATAAAATAAAATAAAATAAAATAAAATAAAATAAAATAAAATAAAATAAAATAAAATAAAATAAAATAAAATAAAATAAAATAAAATAAAATAAAATAAAATAAAATAAAATAAAATAAAATAAAATAAAATAAAATAAAATAAATAAAATAAAATAAAATATTTGCCACTCATGTAAGGAATAAAAAAAAATAGATTTTTTCTCTCATACGGCCTAATATTCACTACAACATTCCTTTGCTGCCACAATATCTAATTCTGCTGTCACTTGCCTCGTTGTTAACTATCCTCACTCTGGCCAAGCATGTACTAAGTTTCTATTACCAACGATTAACGTCAAACCTAATGTATCCATAAACATACATACATACAAACACATAGAAGCATAAAGGAATAAAATTGCCTGGACTTGCATGACTTGATTGTGATTATTATTAAATGTTGTGCTTTTAACATCCGCTTCCGCATTTTTATAAACAGAAAATCTTTGCGCACGCCATACCAACACCAACACACTAACACTACATGCATACATTACCCTGTACGAATTTCGCGCGTCACATTGCTCACTTGTTGGTTGTTGGCTAGAACAATTTAACAATTCAAGTTTTTTCTTTCATTTTTTTCTTTTGCGCAAAAGTTGTAATTAAAATGCTCAACGCGTTCGCCAATCCAATTGCCATTTACTATTTGCACATTTGTTGTTCCTGCTATTAGTGTTGTTGTTGTTGTTGTTGTAGCTATTACGAATATTTTAGTTGAAGTGCTCGCGTACATACAAATTGTTGTTTTATGCAAGTTCTTTTTAGCGCCTCTTAGCTATATTTTTCTTGAGCGTAAGACGAACGACCGAACGATCGACCAATTGAGAGCCTTCCTCCCTTCCCTTGACAAAAGTCAATTTACAGTCACATCTTACCCAACTTGGCCTAATGTTGTGCACCTTTTGGCGGATTGTAAGGATGTTGGGGGAAAGTGTGTGTAAGAGGGATGTTACGAATGTAATTTAATAAATAATAAATAAATTAAATAATAATAAAAATAATAAATTTAAAAAAAATAATAATAAATAAAATAAAATAAAATAAAAGAAAATAAAATAAAATAAAATAAAATAAAATAAAATAAAATAAAATAAAATAAAATAAAATAAAAAAATAAAATTGGAAAAAAATATAAAGAAATAAAATAAAATAACATAAAATAAAATAAAATAAAATAAAATAAAATAAAATAAAAAAATAAAATAAAATAAAATAAAATAAAATAAAAAAATAAAATTGGAAAAAAATATAAAGAAATAAAATAAAATAAAATAAAATAAAATAAAATAAAATAAAATAAAATAAAATAAAATAAAATAAAATAAAATAAAATAAAATAAAATAAAATAAAATAAAATAAAATAAAATAAAATAAAATAAAATAAAATAAAATAAAATAAAATAAAATAAAATAAAATAAAATAAAATAAAATAAAATAAAATAAAATAAAATAAAATAAAATAAAATAAAATAAAATAAAATAAAATAAAATAAAATAAAATAAAATAAAATAAAATAAAATAAAATAAAATAAAATAAAATAAAATAAAATAAAATAAAATAAAATAAAATAAAATAAAATAAAATAAAATAAAATAAAATAAAATAAAATAAAATAAAATAAAATAAAATAAAATAAAATAAAATAAAATAAAATAAAATAAAATAAAATAAAATAAAATAAAATAAAATAAAATAAAATAAAATAAAATAAAATTAAATAAAATAAAATAAAATAAAATAAAATAAAATAAAATAAAATAAAATAAAATAAAATAAAATAAAATAAAATAAAAAAATAAAATTGGAAAAAAATATAAAGAAATAAAATAACATAACATAAAATAAAATAAAATAAAATAAAATAAAATAAAATAAAATAAAATAAAATAAAATAAAATAAAATAAAATAAAATAAAAAAATAAAATTGGAAAAAAATATAAAGAAATAAAATAAAATAACATAAAATAAAATAAAATAAAATAAAATAAAAAAAATAAAATAAAATAAAATAAAATAAAATAAAATAAAATAAAATAAAATAAAATAAAATAAAATAAAATAAAATAAAATAAAATAAAATAAAATAAAATAAAATAAAATAAAATAAAATAAAATAAAATAAAATAAAATAAAATAAAATTAAATAAAATAAAATAAAATAAAATAAAAATAAAATAAAATAAAATAAAATAAAAAAAAATAAAAAAAAAATAAAATAAAATAAAATAAAATAAAATAAAATAAAATAAAATAAAATAAAATAAAATAAAATAAAATAAAATAAAATAAAATAAAATAAAATAAAATAAAATAAAAAAATAAAATTGGAAAAAAATATAAAGAAATAAAATAAAATGAAATAAAGTAAAATAATATAAAATAAAATAAAATGAAAAATAAAGCTAAATACAAAAAGAAATAAATAAAAATAATAAAAAAAAATAAAATATAATTTTTTTGTTAACTAAACTGATTTTATCCTACACTCAAACAAAAATGCAAAAGCAAATAGGAACTTTTTACTTTAAACAATATTAATATTTAATTAATTAATTTTTTATTATAAATTTACTTTTTGAGTGTATTCCGATTGTGATTGACTGTACGTTTACATGACAAAAATACAAATAAATACAAGCAAGTGCAAGTACGTTGTACTTAACAAATACCATTATATAAGACTAGTAATAAAATATTATTGGATGCTGTTAACTGTTTAACATACTTGAAAAGCAAGCTAGAAGTTCTTAATTCAATATACAAACAAAGGTACATACATACTTACATACTTACAAACTTTCATACCCAGAACAAAATCAAGCTATAATAATAACAACAACACCAATAATAATAATAGCGGTAGTAATCGTAATATTTAGTTGCAGCCACTGTTAAAAGAACAACAAACAACATTCAGCAAATGCAATAAATTAAAATGTCTGAGCCATTGAGTAATATTAAATCAAATATTGACTTTACGCCCGTAAAAAAAATAAGGAAAATATATTTAACTTCCTAGTCTACAATTTTTATGGGAATTATGAGGGCTGTGAAGTGATGACTTAATTTTTTTTTACATATTTAGTTATTTATTTTTGCTATTAACAATTTGAATTGTCATTCGTGCGAAGTCAGCAGAGCACATATTTGTGAAAGTAATTAGTGGACTGTTAACAGATTTTAAACAAGGCGCAGTGAATAATAGAATCGTTTTGAGTGAGTTTACTTAAGAGTAATAAGTTTCAAAAAAATTAAGTTTTTCTTTAACATTTTTATTGTATTTTATTTTGTTTTTATCTCACTTTTTAAATTTCTATTTTACTTCATTTAACTTAATTTATTCGATTTTATTTTATTTGGTTTTACTTTATTTCATTTTTTTGCAATGTATTATATTTTATATCATTTAATTTAATACTTATTTTTATTTTGTTTTATTTTATTTTACTCTATTTTATTTTTTATTTTATTTCATTTATTTTTTTGTGTGTTTTTTTTGTTTTCTTTTTATTTTTTTATTTTGTTTTTATCTTCTTTTCATTTTGTTTTTTTGTAATTTTATTTCATTTTTTTGGTGATATTTTTTATGTTTTTATTTTTTTTTTGGTATTTTTTTAATTTGTTTTGTTTTTTTTTTTATTATTTTACTTTATTCTATTTTGTTTTATTTTATTCTATTTCATTTTTTGTATTTTATTATATTTTTTATCATTTAATTTAATTTTCGTTTTTATTTTGCTTTATTTTATTTTATTTTATTTTATTTTATTATTTTTTTTTTATTTTATTTTATATTATTTTATTTTATTTTATTTTATTTTATTTTATTTTTATTTATTTTATTTTATTTTATTTTAATTTATTTTACCTTATTTTAATTTATCTAATTATACCTTTCATGAACATGAAATGGTATTATAACTTTGGTCCGATGTTTGTAAGTATGAGAAGAAGAAGAGATAGACCCATCAATAAGTATACCGAAATGATCAGGATGACGAGATGAGTTGATTTAGCCATGTCCGTCTGTCTGTCTGTCTGTCTGTCTGTCTGTTTGAACGCAAACTAGTCCCTCAGTTTTTGAGATATCTGGCTGAAATTTTGTATGCGGCCACCATTTTCCAATATAGGAATCATTTGTCGGAACCAGCAAGATCGGACCGTTATTACATATAGCTCCCATACAATCGATTGTTCCGATAAACCGATTTTGGGCTATAACTCCTTTAATTTAAGAGCTAGGAACGTGAAATTTTGTAAGTATAGCTATTTTTATATGTGAAATATCGATGTTGAAAATCATCGAGATGGGATAAATATTTCACGTAGCCCCCATACAATCGATTGTTCCGATAAACGGATTTTGGTAGATAACTCCTTTAATTTATGAGCTAGGAACGTGAAATTTTGTAAGTATAGCTATTTTTATATGTGATATATCGATGTTGAAAATCATCGAGATGGGATTAATATTTCACGTAGCCCCCATACAATCGATTGTTCCGATAAACGGATTTTGGGCTATAACTCCTTTAATTTAAGAGCTAGGAACGTGAAATTTTGTAAGTATTGCTATTTTTATATGTGAAATATCGATGTTGAAAATCATCGAGATGGGATAAATATTTCACATAGCCCCCATACAATCGATTGTTCCAATAAACGGATTTTGGTAGATAACTTCTGTAATTAGATAAGTAGGAAAGTGAAATTTCGTAACTATTTCTCTTTTAGAATGTGGCATGTCGATGTTAAAAATCAATGAGATTGGACCAATATAACACATCGCCCCCATATAATCGATAGTTCCGAAAATTTCGGTATGAGCTAAAATTAAATTGACACAGGCTGTACTGGGGATCGAACAGTGAAAATCGTGACGCTTATTCATGAAAGGTATTTAGCCTTCGGCACAGCCGAAGACAGCTTTCCTTACTTGTTTTTTTTTAATTTTACTTTATTTATCTATTTTTTATTTTTATTTTTTTGTTTTATTTTATTTTATTTTTTTGTTTTATTTTATTTTATTTTTTTTATTTTATTTTATTTTATTTTATTTTATTTTATTTCATTTTATTTTATTTTGATTTTTTATTTTATTTTATTTTATTTTATTTTATTTGATTTATTTTTGATTTTATTTTATTTTTTTTGTTTTTTGTTTTTATTTTTATTTTATTTTATTTTATTTATTTATTTATTTTTTTGTTTTTTTTTTAATTTAATTTAATTTTATTTTATTTTATTTTATTTTATTTTATTTTATTTTAATTTATTTTATTTTATTTTATTTTATTTTATTTTATTTTATTTTATTTTATTTTATTTTATTTTATTTTATTTATTTATTATTTTTATTTTTTTTGTTTTGTTTTATTTTAATTTATTTTATTTTATTTTATTTTATTTTATTTTATTTTATTTTATTTTATTTTATTTTATTTTATTTTATTTTATTTTATTTTATTTTATTTTATTTTATTTTATTTTAGTTTATTTTATTTTATTTTATTTTATTTTATTTTATTTTATTTTATTTTATTTTATTTATTTTTTATTTTAATTTATTTTATTTTATTTTATTTTATTTTATTTTATTTTATTTTATTTTATTTTATTTTATTTTATTTTATTTTATTTTATTTTATTTTATTTTATTTTATTTTATTTTATTTTATTTTATTTTATTTTATTTTATTTTATTTTATTTTATTTTATTTTATTTTATTTTATTTTATTTTATTTTATTTTATTTTATTTTATTTTATTTTATTTTATTTTATTTTATTTTATTTTATTTTATTTTATTTTATTTTATTTTATTTTATTTTTTTTTTTAAATTTTATTTTATTTTATTTTATTTATTTTATTTTTTTTGTTTTTTATTTTATTTTATTTTATTTTATTTTGATTATATTTTATTTTATTTTATTTTATTTTATTTTATTTTATTTTATTTTATTTTATTTTATTTTATTTTATTTGTTTTATTTTTTGTTTTATTTTATTTTTTTATTGTTTTATTTTTTTTTTAATTTTATTTTATTTTTTTTTTATTCTATTTATTTTATTTGTCATGAGAAACGGTACCATTTTTAATGTAAATCACTGTAAATACATAAAAATGCCAAGCTTGTAACAAGCATAAATGACAACAACAAAAATTGTGAGTAGTATGTATTACTGTTACAGTAACAACAAGAATTTATCGCTACCAAGTGATTGTAACCGCAACAACAACAACAACAACAACAACAACAACAACAACCATAACCGGCATTAGCGACAGCAACAAGAGGCATCCAACATGCCGCCGACAACCGACAACAACGACAGTGACAGCAACAACAACAATAGCAAAACACTATCAACGATTTGCAACGCGGAAACAGTTGTTCTCCATTATTAACTAATGACGCATGCGATTGACCGCACCACCGCACATTTTCCTATCACTTTGTAAACTTGCATACAAACATACAAAAATTTATAAATATAAAATTTTTTTTTAAATATAAAATACAATTTATTCCTCATTACATGGTGTGGTTGTTGTTGTTGTTGTTGTTGTTGTTGCTTTGCTAGTCGTAAAAGTAGAAAATAGCTGAAAGGCAGGGAACTTGAGATGGGAAATTGTGATATCTACCCACTTGATGAACGTTCGTTAACTTGTATGCAATTGTAATTATTATATACTCGTACATATATAAATGTGCAAATATGAATATAAATATGTATGTAAATATGTATTTATAGACACACATTTATATATTTTTTTTTACACTTGTATAATAGCTGCGATTTTCTGTTGTTTATTCTGAGAGTATCTTTTTCCGCCTTTTATAAAAATTTTTTTCTATACATATTTACATTTATATTTAGTCTATTACTGCCGGCTCAGTAGAGAGTCATTCATATAAAACTCTCATGTTTATCAAGCACATATAAGATCACTTGATCATGTACTTAGAAGCAAAATTATTTAAAAAAATAAAAATAAAAGTAATCAGATATCGTTTGCGTAGTTCCTAAAGTTTTTTGTGTCTTGTTTTCTTACCTACTATATTTCCGGTAAGCATTAGAATTATTCTAAATTGAATTTTGATCTAGTTCAAGTTCGCAAAAGGTGTTACGTTACTAAGCAAATATTTTCTTTGAATATTGTAAGAAAATCACGTCAAATGATGAATGTGACTGTCATAGCGTTGACGAACTTGTTTCCTGTTTAATTAATGGTTGGTATTCTGATCGTTGCAAATTTTGCTCATAGTTCACTAAGTGATATGTTTACTGATCTATAGCGGTCTTTTATGGAGTTACTTGAACAATAAACTTATTATTTCAGATCGTGTTTCCAAATAGTCCTCAAAAGGATTACGAAATGGTTCTGAAGATAATGAAGCACTGATCCCGAGAATAAATTCAAAATGACTTTTGAAGACCCCCAAATCCTGAACAGTTACAGTAGTGATTTTAAGTCCTAAATAATTTTTCTAATTTTTTTTTAACTCTACTCTGTTCACTTTAAATGAATGAAAGCAAAAAAATTACCTTCAAACTATATATTAATTCCTCTAAAAAATGTTTCGAAATGGTCCCTCAACGGACCCCACAATAGTCTCGAAACCGTCACGATTAAAGATAGAACTGAAATGAAATGGTTCTGCAAAATACTAATAAAAAACTGATCTCGAGAATAAATTCAAAATGGCTAATAAATGATCAGGAAATCTTCTCACAAAATTTTCGGCAAAATACCAATTAATATATTTTCAAGTAGAGTTGCCACCTTAGCGCAGTATATTTGTATATTCGGTACTATCTCGATAACCGCTTCACCGATTTTGATGAAATTTGGAATAGAGATAGTATGTCTAGTTTAAAGACTTTCCACTTCGGTGTTGCCACTTGAGGCGGTATCAAATGAAAGGTATTTTCGACGACATACCAGCTAAACTATTTGAAATTAGGGTTGCCACCTTACCGCAGTATATTTGCATATCCGGTACTATCTTAAGAACCTATTGGCCGATTTCGATGATATTTCGCATAGAGATAGCATGCTTAATTCTAAGACTTTTCACTTGGGTGTTGCCACTTAGGGTGGTTTACATGGTTGCCTACTATCACGATTTTTTTTTAACAAGATATGCTAATATGGGTATCATATGAAAGGTATTTTCGACGACACACCAAGTAAAATATTTTCTAGTAGGGTTGCCACTCAGGGTTGCCACCTCACGACATTATGCTTGTATATTTGTATATCCGCTATTATCTCGCAATAATTTTTGGGATCATTTTTGGGTCTATTTGGTTGTCAATTTGAGATCATTTTGGAATCATTTTGTTATAATTTTGGGATTAATTTGGAATCATTTTGGGTTCATTTTGGAATCATTTTGGGATTATTTTTGGGTCATTTTGTGGTCAATTTGGCATAATTTTCAGGTAATATTTTTGGCGTCAGTTTGGGATCCTTTTTGGGGTCAAATTTGCGTCGTTTAGGGATCATTTTGGGGTAATTTTAGGATAATTTTGAGTTCATTTTGGGATCATTTTGAGGTAAATTTCTGATGAACTGAGGATCACTTTGGTTACAATTGAATAAAAAATAACCGGTCACTCATCACTCAAAATTTTATAAATGATGAATAATTTTATATGTTATTTGAAAAATGACCACATGTTAAGGATTGATTAGTCGTACATGATTAATCGAAGTGCCAATCAGCAAGTTAGTCAATTTCACTTATTGGGAATGATATTCTTCAATCAATCGAAAATAAAATTTTAATTAATGAGCATATCTTAATAATTAATTAATTAATTATAGTTTACAGTCATTTAAGAGTTATTCGCATTTATTGTTTAAAAATATTTTATCTACTAACAATTTTTTTTTTCCTTTTCTTTTTGCAGGTGAGTTAAAAAACATATCTGCATTCCGCTTTTAAAGATGGAGAAAATTTGATATTTTACCAAAAGCAAGTACTCTTCACTATTTTTTTGATAAGGCCCGTACTTAACTGATGTTTGTAAGTATAAAATGGTGGAAAATAAAATATATGAAATTTTATTGCACGATAATATCTACAGGGAGTACCGGTCTCAAAACTGATGTCAATCTTATTTTTCTACAGTTAGTTTAACCTGCTACATTTTTTAATGATGCGACAGGGCGTATGATGAACTTTAAATGCTCATTCTCGTTCTCATTATTTTTCTCTCTCTCTCTACTCCTTCCACCTCTCCTTTCTTTTTAAAATGTTTCCTTTACTTTCTTTTTCCATTTTTATTCCTCTACCCATCCCCCATCACTTTTCTCTCTCTCACACTCCATCCCCGGTGCAGTGCAAAAAAATAAATAACGCCCGCGGGCGCTACAGACGAGTCATAAGCGACTCATAGATGAATCACAAAAGATTCATGGACGATCCATAAATGAGTAATGGGTGAGTCATAAATGACTCATTGGTGAGTCATAAATGACTCATTGGCCAGTCATAAATGACTCATGGGTTAGACATAAATGACGCATAGACGAGTCATAAATGACCCATAGACGTGTCATAAATGACTCATAGACGAGTCTTAAATGACCCATAGACATGTCATAAATGAATCATAGATGAGTCTCATATGCAAAAAAATGAAAATAGTACAAAATTGAAAGAAAAAAAAAACAAGTTATGAAGTAACGGAAAACTAGTCTCTTTCACTACCTGGTATAAACATTTATGAGTGCATATGAATTTAAAAAAAAACTAAATAAAAGCTTATAAATGACGTTGAACTCAAATTTTTGCTGACTAGTCAAAATTCAAACAAGTAAAGTACTTGTAGACATAATAAAATTTAGTTAAACACCGATCGCGTGAAGCGCACTCAAGATACAACCGAGTAAATGATAGCGATAGCGTTAACAAGAATTAGGGTGGACAAAATAGCGATGGTACTATCAATATATAATTACTAATATCGATGATTTATGATGAACCATCGAGGGTTGTGAACGAAGGGTCGATAGTATTCGGATTTGCTACTGCAGAGGCTCTATCTCCAATTTTGGTTCAATAACATACTATTCCAGAATAAGAAACAGCTGAGATAGGGCGTTTTTGGATAACATTTTGAAACAATGCTCCCTGCAATTTAGGTCAATCTTTAAAACTTGCCATTAGAACAATATACCATCAACAAGAACCTTTCGATCAACATATAGATAGTTTTTGCACTCTAACCAAACATCCAGCGAACTAAAAGACTATGAAATTAACAAAATAAAAATATGAAACAAAAAGGCGTTAAGAAGACCATATTGTTGACTTCATTTGAGATACTTGAAAAAAACCAGAAAGGTTATCGAACGTTTGATGTAATTAATTTTTTTCACATTATGTATTATTAATGCATAAATAGCCAAGTCGATACAATAGCGAGAATATATTTATATACCTGTATATGTTTATGGACACACGTGTATGATATATGGCGGTGACTTAAGTTGGACAAGCTTCTCGAATGGAACATAAACAGAAAAGGGAAAAACAATTAAAAAAACATTGACTCATAATTTAACAAAAGATTGTTCAAAAGGGTTCGAACTAGTGAAGAATAAAATATTAGTAAATGATAGAATAAATTTTAGTAGAAAAGTGTAACTAGGTAGAAGGTTTTTTAAGGGTATACTTAAAAAGAAAATATCAGCAAAGTATTGAACAAGTTATTCAAGCTCTTACTTCGCACACCTTATTGAACTATAGCTCTACCAAATTGAACTAGTTAGGGAGTTCGTCATAGAGAGAGTTTTGTGAGAGCAATCTAAAAAATGGATATATTCTCACCTAATAACTACAGAAAAGTTGAGCTAACTTTACTGAATGAACTAGTTCAATTATTTAGTTCACTAGTTCAAATAATACCTAAACTTATCCTTTACCATACCCCTATTTGTAAAAAAAAATTCCTTTTAAATTAAGTAGTAGATATTAATTAAAAAACGTAGTAAAACTACTACTAAATCACTAAAGTTCTAATCCAGTGGCTTAAAATCGATTAGTCACAGCGGAACTATTGCTGCTGCCCACTGCTTCTGATGCTGGTGCTGCTATTCTTGATGATGACGACGATCATTTGATACGCTGCGGCAAAGCACCTGAGCAGGTAGAAAAGTTGAAAAAAAAATTGGTGTGTTTTGTGCTTAGAAAAAAAAGGTAAAAAAGCAGCAAATTCCATTTTAGAAAAATATTTCACTACAATATTTACCTCCTTACGGGCAAACGCACTCGTAGCAGCGCATGCGCACACGCTTACAAACTACTTATGTCTCTTTTGTGTGAAAAATATCTAAACACGATCAACTTAAGCTTTTAGCGGTTGGAAGAAATGCGTAAATGACCAAATTCTTTGCTTTGTTTATTTTTTGATCAGTCATACACTCAAGTATCTTCATAGATATATTGCTGAAGTTTTTGGAATATTATTCGATTCCGCTTATATATCAAGAATTTCTATTTTTTTACTCGAGTAACATTCCTTTCTGGCCATACTGTTTGAAATATATACCTAAATTTGAAATTATTTTGGACTATATATCTAGGGAAGATCACCTTGTTTAGGATGGTTTTTCAAAAAACCCCATATCTCAAAATTTGTTGAAGAACGCCGTAGGACAAATTTTTTCTCAGTAATACCCTATCACAAAATAAATTTAAAAAACGCACTATCTGAATGATAATTCCATATATTTTTAGCTGAGATAGGGTATTTTTTTTACTAGAGTTTAGAAATGGGTTTTGAATCAAATTTTGAAATAGAGCGTTTTTGAAAACAGGTTGATAGCGTGATCACCGGGTCAGTCGTTGATATATGACCAAAACAAAGTCGGTTTAAAATTTAAACCAGTCCAGTTTTTATTAAAAAATTGATTCGGACCCGAGATATTTTTCAATTGTTTTTGAAACATTTTTCAAAAAAAAAACCTCCCCAACAAATTTCTTATTTTATACCAAAAGAACAAACACAATGCCAATAAACAAAATGACAACAACAAAAAACATAAAATTACAAGAAGCAACAATAACAACAACAACAGTAATAGCAACACCAACATTAATATTGACAACAAAAAATCACAACGATAAAACATAAACTAATGCTAAGTACTACTGCAAGTAAAACAACAACTATAACGAGATGGGGCCTTAAATCACAACACTAAATAAATAAAAAAAAGCACCATAGAGAACAAAAATTAATTTAACAGACATAATTTTCGATAACTAGAAAACTTTTGTTTCCACTAGTTTTTTATGGAAAATTTTCAAAATTTTTTTTACCAAGAATAAAATAGACCTTTTCTAAAGTAAAATTTTCCCCTGATTTCGAATATTACTTCCGTTTTTCTGTGGCAGATCTAGTTTCCGAGATATCGGTGAAAACAACTATTTTTGAAAAACACCGTTTCATATTAGTATGTCAAAAATTTGTATTTTTCATTATTTTCGATTCAAACTGTTGAATTACACGATATTCTAATTCCCATAAACATTTTTTGCCTTAATCTCTATAAGTATATTCAGTAGTTTGACCACTATGCCAAAAAATATTCAAAAATTTTTGAAAAAAAAACCAAACTTTTTACAAAACGTCAGATTTAACCACTTTAAAAACAGAAAAAGTCTATGAATGAAAAAAAGGTCAGCCTTCCTATGTTGTAGGAAATTTAATTACGAAAATTTTAAGCATACCAGTACAACATTGTGATGTTCCCTTGATATTATTGAAAATCCTCAATAATTTTTTTTTTTGTCGAGTAGTGTTTTTATTATTACTCATCGTTCACATCCCGGAAGGTAGTAGCTGCTTAACTTAAAACAGCTTTTTACTAATATAGCATGTAAATTTAAAAAATATACTACGCAGATATCTTTTTACGTATTTCATCTTCCCTTTAAACGTGACAGCATCAAAGTAAGCTATTGATTTAAGTAACAGCGTAGAATAATGTGGGCGTCAAATTAGGCGGAACAGGCTTAAGCAAAATTTTATAAATATACATATGTACATATGTCTGGGTACATGACAGATATTTGAGTAGAATGTACTGGAAGCTTCTTAGAAAAAATTATATCTAATAAATTAAAAGAGTTAAAGGGAGAGAAACAAAGTTATCTATTCATCTAGTTCACTATTGAGCATCACATAGACGTGTTGGTAAGTTTTTTCTCACTTAAGTATATTAGAACATTTCTTTTCTTATAGCTCAAAAAATATAATAACAAATTTATCTACTCATCTACAAACAAAAATTTCATACCAGGAATACGAAATTCAAGTCAAGTTGTGAATATAAGTACCTCTTGTAGATTTACACTCTTACTCATATAATTAGTGGATTTCGATAATTATGTAATGGTTAGGACCGTTTTCTCAGGTAAATGTATCTACCCGATATACCCTTTTTTTTGTGTAGGATACTGGGCCTATAGATTGTAAAGTTTACTGGAGAAAACGCCCCTAAGTCAGGAAAACTTGCTGAAATTAGGTTGCTGATGTAGACAGCCCGCAAGGATTTGGTACTAGCACAACTATGGCAGTAATGATTTGTTTGATGCTGGCTGAAGGTGGATATTAGTCGCCTAACAAAACATACTTAGACTACCCTGCTTAGTATATATGCTACCTAACCCACTGAGACTCGTTTGAGCTTCTGAAAAATCATGTCATGATGGACTGTGTCGACAGCTGTTGCGAAAGGTCAGGTCCAAAGTCCGCCAAGAACATGGTTTCAAAAACACTTTCGTTTATTAATAACACATTCAATATATCGACGTCTGATTGGAAGATCACTCTATTTCAAAATATTTTTCAAAAATGTTCTATCTCAGAATTTTTATAAAAAACGGTCTAGCTTAGGATTTTTTCAGTTACCCCCTTTTTTCAGAATTTGCTCCAAAAACCCCTATCTCAGAATATGTTTCAAAAGCAACTTTTCTTAACGAAAATTAAATTGAATCAAATTCGAAAATAGAGATTTTTGGAATAGCGAGCTTTCGAAAAAATTTTTAAAATAGAGTAATCTTCCACTAATCCGTCGATATCTTCATTTAAAAAACATATATATCTTGCAAAAATCCACTAGACCCAAACCCTTCTATTTACCTTGCCTAATTTCCTTCACCGTCTTTACACATCTCTAATGACGATATCACATCAACTGGTGCCTAGGCGCAACATCATATCAAATCAAACAAAAAATCACATTCGAGTCAAAAAGCCAACCCAACATAAACCAACAAGCATCGTCGAGCACCTTAACCTTCTCGTGTAGCGTCACCAAACGACGCAACTCGAGCACGTTCACATATGGTTATTTATGTCGGTAGATATTTACACGTAGATCACTTAAGAACAAATAAAATAACTACAAAAAAATAGTTAAATAAAAAAAATTTAACAAAAAGAACAAACACAAAACAACACAAGCTCACTAACTGACTATTAACAAAATCCGAAATTTGAGGCAGCTATGGCGGCTGATGGCGGTAAAATCTAAGGAAGCACTTTTCGTAGTACCCGGAATTTAGTCATACTTTTTTTGTTTATTGTTGTTGTTTTTATTTTTTTATTTTTTTATGTTTTGTGTATTCATCTATGTATTTTACCACTTTCGAGCTCAAATTTTATATTTTGCTTTATGCTGTTCTTGTTATTTGTACATTGGTATGTTCGTGTGAGGGAACGCGTGTTTGTATATCTCGTTCTGGCCATATCATAAAACAATAGTTTATTTGAGACGACGCTCTTGAGTATGTGTATGTTGTTTGAATTGTTGTTGTTGTTATTTGTTTTAAGCAATTTTTTCAGCTTTTATTTTATTTGTTATCTTTTATTTGTTGTTGTTGTTGTTCATTTAAATACATACGCTTCTGATTATTAAGCAGGTCGTTGACTTGGTTTTGAATTTTTATGCTTATTAAATGAATATTTGATATGTTAAGAAGGTGAAGATATTCAAATAAATTTTGCAGAATATTCAACTACACATATGGTTAAATCTACACCATTTTTATTTGCCAATATTATATATGTAAATTGGTGTTAGGTGGGAAGCAATTTTTGTGCGCGCGAACACAACGTGAACCCGTTGAAAAAATGTTTCTACTTTGGTGTGATTGATTGTTGATTGACGCTTGTTTGGTGCTCTAAGTAGTTGTTGCTGGGCGTCGTTTGCTTGAAATTGCGAAAAGCGCAGAAACCTAAAACTGAAACTTATATTACAAGCCATATAAAATATGGACACATGTATTTCTCAAATGCGAATTTCTAACATGAGACATTCCTGCTTTATTTATTAGATTACAGATTTTTGTATGTTTTTAATTTGTTAAACAAAGTTAATAAGAGCTTATGCGGAAATGGTTTAGATTTTGTTTAAATATTCTTAGTCTATATTGGGTTCATGGAAAAATCTTAGGTAAGAACAATGAACTGTTATAATATAATACAGAACACTTTTAGAACATATTAGAACTATCTTGCTTTAATTAGTTTTGGGGCCCATAAGTACCTACATACTTTCAAATGAATACTACAAATAAGTTTTGCTATTAGTCACGCAACCTATGAGCTCTCGACGGCTGTCATTTAATCAAACACATCTTATATAAAATTGTTAATATATTAATGTCAAAATATTAGCGGTCCCACGTAGGAACCCCCCAGTTTTTCGAAAATATGCATTCAATCGCTACTAGAGAAAAAGCTTTTCTCGCTAACTTCCTCTCATCGTTCTATTCCACCTCTCTTATATATGTCTGGACCTTCTTAGATTTCTTTTCCAAATAGTTAGTGAGATACAACATATATGGCTGTTTCGGCCCATTTTATCAAACACATCTTATATAGAATAAAATTATTGATATCAAAATATTAGCGGTCCCACGTGGGAACCCCCCAGTTTTTCGAAAATATGCATACAATCGCTACTAGAGAAAAATCTTTTCTAACTTTCTCTCATCGTTTTGTTCCATCTCTTCATATATATGTATATGGTTGGACCTTCTTGGATATCTTCTCTAAATAGTTTCTGAGATACAACATACATATGTATGTAGGTGTTTCGGCCCAGTTTTCAAAAATGTTTTATCTCGGAACTACATATGTAGGTTCAAGAAACACAAATATTAACTGTAAAATTGCACTAAGGTTGGTAGTGGGTTAAAATGGTCAGACAAATTAAATAAGCGGCTTACAGCGCAAGTGGCACAAGTGGTCAAACTTCTGCACCTGCGGGCTAGGGGTTTAGAATATGCCCGAGGGCGGCATACCTAGGTCGTAAAAGGCGGCTTGTTGATCTATGGAGATTATGCCTTTCATTGCCCATATTTTCCTTCCTTATGGATGGAGGGATGACATGACCTAGAAGGTTCCAATGGTCATACCAAAGTACCGCTAGGGATTACTGGAGCGTACCGGGTTCATATCCGGCCAAGGACTGTCAATTTCGACAACACTCCCCTATACCTTCGGGGAGTATTTTTGTCTTAACAACAACAACAACAACATATTCAAACTTCCTCTTTCAGAATTTTTATATTGAGGTCAAAACGTGTCTTTTGCAACCTTGCTCGACAATCTTCCATGAAAGTTTTCAGGGTACCTATTTGTAAAAGAAAATACCTATGAGCCCACTAAAAGTGAGACATTAAAAAAATTCAAACCCGTTGAACCGGCTTTTGAAACGGTTTACTCTCTAAAAAAAAGGAGCAACTTTGTGTTTCATAATACGAAACCGGATCTCCAATCTATGGTGGGAATTATTTCACCCCCACAAAGACCAGTAATTGCTTTACAGTGTAATTAACCAAAAATGCTGATCTTATTTTTGAAACACCCTTATTAGGTAGCATACCCACCAAATATACAAATTATGATTTTTGTTTCCTTATCTTAGAATCAAGTTATCTGAAGGATTTATAGCATAATATTCGATAATTACATACTTACCGAGATAACTAAAAAGTACTTTAAAACACAGTTGGTAACCGTTATGTTGAGAGATAAAAGGTATTCACCTATCATGGGTGTCTCACACACCTACATACGTATAGAGAGGTATTTAGAAACATTTATTTTTGTACATGCTTCGAAAAAAAAAAATCCGAACGTGTGTGTTCCATAAAACAAATCTGTGTGACCATCAACTGAGTCTCTATTCAGTGTTAAGATCCTTTTCAGCAAAAAAAAAGAATACAAGAAACCTACAAGCAAGCACAGCTTGAAAAAAGGAAGTTCTTATGTACTTCTTGTGTTCTTCCCGCGCGGCTATATAGTCTTCCTAGTTGGATCTTTTTTTGAAGATTTTTTTCTTTTCAGAATTCCTTTTAACAGATTAGGGGTGGTTTTTAGAGCAAACAACTCAGCAAGTATTACTCGTTACGATCATATTTCAACATCAAAGCCAATGTACTTGTAAATATACAAAAAAAACTCGATTTGAATGTGTGATAATTTATACAGGCTGGTGGAGTCAAAATGGGACGATTGAGTTTACGAAAATTTGTGGGTTTATTCTCAGCCGAATTTCTAAAAAATATAGAGCTTAACCTTCTTTTTTACAAAGCATTCTGGTCGCCAGATTACACCTCTGGCCCGGAAAATTATTCGCGAAAAATTGCACCAAGTCGCTAAAGGGTTAAACTCTACCAGCAAATGCCTTTCGATAAAATTACACTAATTTTACGAACTATGCTAATATTTTGTCAAGGTGCTCACTGGAAAAGTGCATTGAGCTCGCTTGAGGGTTTAAATTTTAGTGAAATGCTTTAGCTACCTTCTGGTAGGAAAATAAGACTAGTTTTGCCAATGGGTTAAAATATTCTAGCAAACTACTCGCTGGAAAATTCGCCAAAGTTTTAAAGTTCTCCAACAATTTACTCGTTATAAAGTACGCCAGAGGTGTACAATATTTTAGAAAATTATACGCTTGAAAATTTCACTAGGTTCATCAAACACTTGCATCAAAGTACTCGTCGGAACAATGCAATAAATTCGCAAAGGTTTAAAATATATTGCATCGTTAGACAAAGGTGTCGACAAAGGGTTTAAATATTCTGGAAAATTAATCGCTGAAAAATTGCAATAGTTTCTATAAAGGGTCAAAATATTCTGGAAAACTGCTCGCTGTAAAATTGCAATAGTTTCTATAAAGGGTTAAAATATTCTGGAAAACTGCTCGCTGTAAAATTGCAATAGTTTTGACAAAGGGTTAAAATATTCAGGCAAAATACTCGCTGAAAAATTTCACTAATTCGACAAAGGGCTAAAATATTCAGGAAAACTACTCGCTGAAAAATTGCACTAGTTTGACAAAGGGTTAAAAATGATCCAGAAAATTACATTTAACTAGGTTCAAAAGGCTAAAGATATACTAGAAAATTACTCGTCAGAAAATTTAGCTAAGCTCAAAGAGTAAAAATTATTCTACTCGTCGAAAATTTTAACTTATTTCGAAGAGTTCTAGGTTATAGGAAATTACTCGTCAGAAAATTTAAGTAAGCTCGAAAGGTATAGATATTTTAGCAATTACTCGTAGCAAATTAGAACAAAATTTGGAAGGATAAAAATATTCTAGAAAATTACTCGTTGAATAAAATAACTAAGTACGAAAGGCTATAAATTTTCTATAAAGGTTAAAAATATTCTAGAAAATTACTCGTCAGAAAATAGAACCTAGTTTGAAATGTTACTCATAGGAAAATTGAACTTAGTTCGAGAGGATAAAAATATTTTAGAAAATTAATCGTTAGAAAATTGAACTAAGTTCGAGAGGATAAAAATGTTTTAGAAAATTAGTCATTAAGAAGTTCAGTAAAGTTCGAAAGGCTAAAAATATTCAAAAATTACTCGCTGTTTAACTAAGTTCGAAAAGGTAAAGATCTTCTTGAAAATTACTCGTCGGAAAATTGAACTTAGTTGGAATGTTTAAAAATATCCTAGATAATTACTCGTCGGAAAATGTTACTATTCTCGACAAGTGTTAAAATGTTCTAACAAGTTGCTCGCTGTAAAGTATGACAAGCTCGCACAGGGCTCAAATTTACTCGCTAGAAGTTTAAGTTCGTCAAAAAATGTATATGTTCCACTACAAACTACGCGCAAGATTTTACCAAGGTTGCAATATTCCAAATTTTCTACACGCCATAGAATTCAGTACCATTCCCCCCTTGAGCTACTGTTTCTGTTAGTATATTTCTACATGTAATAGCGCTTGTACTTCATAAATACTTTCTGTGGGGGAATTTTTTTTTTCGACCAAAAAAAAAGTGAGGAGCATAAAAGCATTAAGCAGAAAGAAAGCCATAAAGCAATGGAATGTTGTTGTTTTTGAAGTGAAACATATCGGATATCGAAATTCTAAAAAACCAAACTGGATTTCAGAAAAATTACACACACACACAAACATTTAGTTTTAATTTGTATGAAACAGTGTGTGTGTGTGTTTCTATAAGAACCACTTGGTATGCTACTTTTTCTTCTTCTTTTGCCCTTTATGTTGTTTAATTCTGCGGCATTTTTCAAAATGCACCCCCAGTGTCTAGCCATGCGAGGTTGTCGTATATTTATTTCTTCCAGCAGGTAGATCGTGCTCGGTGTGTGTGCGTGGTAGAATTTTTTCTGATTTCATTGCCGTGTTGCATGTTTGCTTGAGTATTATTGTCTGTCTACCTACCTGCTGAAAACAGATTTTTTTCCAATTTCAAGCAGTCACACACAAACTGAGAGATCGCTGCTTTCGTGTGCCATGCGTACGTGTGTTTGATTTTTATTGTACGTAGATATCTTCTAAATATGTATGTATGAGAATGTAGAACATATATCGGCAAAAATTACTCATTTGTGTATTACCCTCAACACACATATTTCGTCGAACTCTCTGGACCTTATCCAGTTTTTTTTTTTCGGAGGACTCTTTTGTAGATAGAGAGGATTGAAATATTCTAGAAATGTATCTTACGAAATTTTCACTCGGATCATCAGGGGTGTTAAAATGATCCAGAAAATTATTCGCCGAAAAATTTCACACAATGAATTCTTAAAATACTCTAACAAATTACTCGCTGGAAAATCGCATTAAGCTCCATAAAGTGATAAACTATTCAAGTAAATTACTCCCCAAAAATGTTTTGGTAAATTACTCGCTGGAAAACTGCACTAATTTTCAAATTTTTTTTCGGCAGAAAATCGCTTTTATCTGACATAAGCGTTAAAATACGAAAAAGCTCGTAAAAAATACTCTAATTTCAACAAACGAGTTTAAACAAAATTGAGCATATAACTCGCTGGAAAACTAGAATACCTTCGCCAAAAGGTTGAGCTATTCTCGAAAGCTATTCTTTCAAATTACTCGCCGAAAAATTGCACTAAATTCATCAAATATCAAAATATTGTGGAAAACTACTCGCTGAAAAATTGCCCTAGTTTCGACAAAGGGTTAAAATATTCCGGAAAGTTACTTGCTGAAAAATTGTTTTAGATTCGTGGAAGGGTCAAAATATCCTGGAAAACTACTCGCTGAAAATTGCGCACAAATGATTAAAATATTCTGGAAATCAACTCGTTGAAAAATGGCACTAGTTTCGACAAAGAATTAAAATATTCCAAAAAAACTACTCACTGAAAAATTGCTTTAATTTCGTCAAAGGGTCAAAATATTCAGGAAAACTACTCGCGGAAAAATTTCCCTGGTTTTGCCAAGGGTTAAAATATACTGGAAATCTACTCCATGACAAATTTTACTAGCTTCGACAAAGTGTCAAAATATTGTCGAAAACTACTCGCTGAAAAATTGCCGTGTTTTGACAAAGGATTAAAATATCCCAAAAAAACTACTCGCTGAAAAATTGCGTTAATTTCGTTAAAGAGTCAAAGTATTCAGGGAAACTACTCGCTGAAAAATTGCACTAGTTTCGACAAATGGTTAAAATATGCTTTCGTTGAAAAAGAGTACTAGTTTCGACATAGTTTAAAAACATTCCTGAAAACTACTCGCTGAAAAATTTTACTAGTTTCGACAAAGGGTTAAAATATTCTGGGAAACTACTCGCTGAAAAATTGCCCTGGTTTTGCCAAGGGTTAAAATATTCTGGAAATCTACTCCATAAGTGTTCAAACGTTCTAGAAAGCTACTTGCTGAAATATTGTACTAGTGTCGGCAAAGAGTTAAAGTATACTAGAAAACTACTCGCTGTAAATTTTCACCAGGAAATTATTAGCTGAGAAACTGCACTTTTCTGGACCAGGGTTTTAAGTACTAGTGTATGAGTGTTGACAAGGTTAAAATATACTGGAAAACTACTCGCTATAAAAATTGCACCAGGAAATTACTCGCTGTAAAATTATACTTATCTGGACCAGGGGTACAAGTATTCGTAGGTTGCTCGCAGAAAAGTCTACATCTTTGTTTATCAACGCACTCTCCCTCTTTTCAATTTGCCGACCTGTGATGTAGAAACATTTGTATGTACATGTCCAGATACTGAGTAATCCCACAGATGCTGGAAATTGTGCGCTCATATAAACTTATTGGCAGTCAACGCAAGTGCGCCGTCGCAAACACCGGCTTATTAATATCCGCTGCCGCTGCCGCTGCCACTGCCCTCTGTTGACTTTGGCGTTCATGTTGACGTTCTTCGTTGACTCTCGCAGTCGCTGCCACACACTCACACCGCTCATATGACTCGTACTCGCGCTCGTTTATTTCGTTGAATATTAGTTCCTGTTCCTTCAAAGTGTACGGATATGCGAGACTACTGCGCATCCGTTACGAGCGCGGCGCGTTTTTTTATTGTTGCTTGTAATTAATTAAACATTAATAAAAACGATATAAAAATATTAATGTTTTAGAATTGGAAAAAGGAAATTGAAAACCAGTGTTTTTGAAGAATTTTTAAATAAATTAATGAATAGTACAAATAAATAGAAGTGAATTCATCGAACAGAGTAAATGAAAAGATATTCGAAAAAAAAGAATTGTTTTAAAAAAAAAATTAAAATTGTTAATATAAAAAAAAAAATTTTTAAATCAAAAATAAAAAAGAATTAAAAAAAAAAATTGAACACAAAAAAAATGGAAGCAAACTGAAATTTATAAAAAAAAATTCTCTCCAAAAATTTAAACAAATTCGTGTGCCATGTGTTCGATATCTACGTGTTAATTATTAATTTGCGAAAAAAGTGCTTGCGCATATTTTATGAATTTAAAAAAAAAAATTCTCATATTTACAACAAATAAAACAAAAAAAATTACACATCGAAATCTACACGTTACTTACAAGCTACTACAACCATACAAGTAGCTACACCGAATACTTTTGTGTGTTTTATTGTAAACAAATGTGTGCTGAGTGTGGGTTTTGAAATAAAAAATAAAAAAAAAAATAAAAAGAAAATCTAAAAATTTTACCTACTACAACTAGAAATGTGTTTGAGTGTTAATGGCGTTTAATCGGAAAAAATAAAAACCCGAAACAAATATTGAAAATTTCATATTGGATACAACGACCCATATCTACACCCATACAAGGTAAAGCAAACTAATCGTGCTGTGGGAATTGAGTACCTATAAAACAATTGTTTTTTTTTTTTTGCGTCAATATGTTCCCATAAGTTCTTCTAGGTAATAAATAATAAATACTTCATTAGAAGTAATAAAAATAGAATTTTAACAACATTGTGAAACAATTTGGGAATAATTTTGCAAAACATTTTAACCTTACAACTGCAACGTCAAAGGGTTTACCACTTCGCCACCTTTTTGGATACTACGTAAACCATTTTTTTGTAGGTCGGCAGAGGGTTAAAATGTCCGACGGATAGTTTTACTTAGGGTGCTCTCGAAATAAAATAACGTTGTCTTGGTAGCCAGAAGGTTAAAAGGCTCCGTAAAAAATAATCGTCGAAAATTTGAATTCAGTTTCACTAAGGGTTAAAAATTTCTAAAAAATATTTCGCTGAAAATTACACTATGGCCGTCAAATGGTTAACAAGTTTTAGGGAATCAAAATCCACAAAATTACACTAAGGTCTATAAAGGGTTAAAATGATTTAAAACAATTTTCGTGGAAGGTAGCCAAAGGGTCGAAATATTTTAAAAAAATATTCGCCAGAAAAATCCACTAGGGTCGCTAAAGGGTTAAAATGTTCTCGACATATATACACTCGAACTTCGCACAAAGGGTTAAAATTATCCAGAAAAATATTTGCCGGAAAATTGCACTGAAGTCGCCAAAGGGTTTAAATGTTATAGAAACATATTTGCCGGAAAACTACACAAAGGTCGCCTAAGGGTTAAAGCATTTTGAAAAAATATTCAACTAAAAATTGTTTTAAGTTTGACAAAGGGTGTACTAAAAAAGATATTCCTTGAAAAATTTTAATTAGACTATCAAAGATTGAAATAATCTACAAAATTATTTGTCGGCAAAGGGTTATACAAAAATTTTCGCGGAAGGTAGCCAAAGGGTCGAAATATTTTAGAAAATTATTCGCCAGAAAAACTCACTAGGGTCTCTAAATGGTTAACATTTTTTGAACAAATATACCTACACTGGAAATTCGCACTAAGGTCGAGAAAGGGTTAAAATTATTCAGAAAATTCAATTCAAAAGGTTTAAATGTTATAGAAACTTATTTGCCGGAAAACTACACAAGGGTCACCAAAGGGTTAAATAATTTTGAAAAAATATTCGACCAAAAATTGTAATAAGTTTGACAAAAGGTTAATATGCTCCCGAAAAGTATTCACTGGAAAATTGCACCTACTTTGCCAAAGGGTAAAACTGTACTGAAAAAATAATCTTGAAAAATTGTAGTAAAGAGTTGAAATAATCTTCAAAATTATTTGTCTGAAAATTTTTGCCAAGTTCGGCAAAGGGTTAAAAAGTTCTTCTAAAGGGTTAAAATTGTATGAAAACTTATTTGCCAGAAATTTGCGCTTAACTCAGCAGAGGGATACAACGTTTTAAAAAAAAGTTTGACAAAGTGTTAAAATGTTATAGGAAATGATTTTCCGGATAATTACATAAAGGTCGATACAGAGTTAAACCATTTGGAAAAAATATTTACGGAAAAATTTTACTTAATTGGACAAAGTGTTAAAATGCTACAGAAAGTTATTTGCCTAAAAATTTTGATAAGGTCGACAAAGGGTTAAAATATTACAAAAAATTATTTTGCCGAAAAATGTATCTTTGTATAGAAAATTTGTGTTTTTTCGCCCAAATAAATTCTAAAGTTCACTTGAGAAAATGGTTCTAACTTAGCTCCAATCGTTTAGTTCTCTGTAGGGGGTAGGGGAGGGGGGATTTTTAGTATTCTTGACTAGACCAAAAATTAACTAGGCAAAAGTCCAGCAACAAAAAATGATATGAATGTCAAACTTGTTTGGCTGTGTGTTCGTAAATTTTTAACTTTCCATTATAAATTAATTTGACAGTTCTTTTTTTGTATGTACTTACTTATGCTTATCTAAAGATCGGAAGTTTACCTCAGCAAAAAAAAAAACTGTGTTATCTAGGCTATAAACTACGAGTATATGCAAATAAAAGAACAAGATTGCTAAATGCTGAAGATAATGAGAAATATATAAAAGTATAGTAAAAAATTTATCAGCTGTACTAGCCACGGCTGCCACAGTTGGTGGGTTTCTACCAAACTTGGTGGTTTTTTTTACTTTAGAGGCATCTGTTTGAAATGGTGTCATTTAGTTAGGATAGGTAATCTTAACCTGTTACAGTATCCAGACCGAAGCTGGGCCATAGTGACTCTAGTCTCCCTTGGTAAGATGCGTTCTTCTTCAGCGTTCTTCTTCAGCAAAACGGGGTTCCCAGGCCGAGATCTGACAAAGGTATCAACCGACTCAGTATGGATGTCGGCTAGAGCCCGCTTATGATTACGCAGATCAAACGGCAAGGTAATATGATGCCGGATCTCGTCTTAATGCTTACGGAGATGTTTCCTCATGTTTCTTGGGGGTAGGTCTGTACCCAACAAAAGATGACGGCTTGGATGTCCTGGCTTGTGGCAGTTCAGAAGGAATTGCCTGCTCAGCATTTCCGCGTGCTCTCTTACATTGAGCAGTTTTGACTCTTGATGGAGGTGAGACTCAGGAGACATGAGGAGACATCCCGTAGTTCTGATAGCAGTATTTTGACAGACTTGTAACTTGCCTGATTTGGTAGCTTTTCTTTACTAAGGTATCATATCGAATCGATGGAACTCCCAATTTTTTTTGTTAATATTAAATCTTACATGTATTTATGTAATACTATTTTGTATTAAGAGAAATTGTTTAATATGTTTCTTTACATTAAGTACCTACCTGAAAATAAAATTTGGTAGTTTTTTCAGATTTTGGTATTTTTTTTTTTTTTTGTTAAGTAGCAACAAACACTGAAGTACACTGAAAACTAACCCCATTTTTTTATCTCTAACGTTTGAAAACAACTCGAGAAACACTTGAAAAACAAATAGTTCTAGAAAATCACAGTTAGGTATATCTTCGTATAAAGTTAAGATCTGAGCGATTTTATAAAAGGGGGGCATCTCCTTTTCTAAATGAATTAATCGATAACTGAGATATCACTCAGAATTTGATTGCACGAATGCCTTAATATTTGTGCCCATAGGTTTGTGTTTGTCCTTCAATCACACGAGAATGGCTGAACGGATTTAGATGAAATTTGGTACACCGATAGCAAATAGTCTATAAAGAGGGATAGGCTATGTATTTTTAAAAGATTGAGGGTACGAACCTCCTAGGAAAAGTTACCTACCTATTGAAAGTTTTTTATTCATTGTATCTCTGAGTATCCCCATCCTCCTTTCTAAATAAATCGATAACTGAGATATCACTCAAAATTTGTTTCCACGAATGCCTTAATATTTGTGCCCAGAGGTTTGTGTTTGTCCCGCAATCATGCTAGAACGGTTGAACGGATTCAGATGAAATTTGGTACACCGATAGCAAATAGTCTACAAAGTGGTATAGGCTATGTCTTTTTAAAAGATTGAGGGTACGAACCTCCTAGGAAAAGTTACCTACCTATGGAAAGTTTTTTATTCGTAGTATCTCTGAGTAAATGAAGTACGCTTTCCCTGCAATTTAATTTACTTACTAAAAAATCTGTCATTTTTAATTTGCGAACTCTCCGAAAATCCTAAAAAAAAATTCAAATATCCGCTGAAATGTTCAATTCGTGCTGAAGATCAAATAAAGAAATATCAACAAAATGTATTTATGTACATATGTATGCACATATGTTGAGATGTGAAATAAATCACTAGAAGGGAGGAAGTGGATGTACAAGAAAACGTCGAAAAGCGAAACAAGGAAAACCATAATAAAATGAGGAAAAGGAAATGGACTGACCAGCAGTGCAAGCAACAAGAAATAAAAATACAAGTGCCTATATACATACCCTGACTTTTGTGTATAGGAAGACCCAAGTAAACATCCCATATCCGCTACCAAGCTGTTACGCTATTGGCGATTCCTATCTGTGCACAGATTTCCATTAAATGTATCCACTAGCACAGTCATGAGCAGTCAAAATGGAAAAAGTTTTATAAACTTTTGAATTATGAGGAGTATACCTGATGAAATTTGACGAAATCGCTTCCCAACCACGCCCACTTTCGATAAAGGTATTTAATGTTCGGTTTACCCGAACTTAGGCTTTCTTACTTGCTTAGTACAAAATTCTTTTAGACCTGGCGTGTTTTTCAATACGAGTCTTAAACTATCCACGGCATGAAGGGCATTACTGTGTGCGGATATAACCAAACTCTCGTGGCGGAAACGTCTCCATTTTTTGCTCTCTTCTTTCCTCTTTGGCCTTACCCTACTGTGTATTCATTGTCTTATCCCATTTACGATCTCTTATCAACGTCTCTATTTTCTCTCTCCTTTCCTCTTCAGCATTTGACCTTACCCTAGTTGGTATCCATTGTCTTATCCTTTTCTCGATCTCTATTTATTTTTTTCCTCTCCTCCACCTCACTCTAGGTTGTTCTTGTTGTTGTAGCCATACTTTGTCCTGCCTAGTCGGAAGATCCACTTATAAAAAGTTACGTGACAAACCAGACAGGGGTTGTAAGGGTATTAACAGTCTTGCCGGATGAATCCGGTACGTTCCGGTACTCCCTTGTGGTACTGCCTGACTGTCTGGGGAACGATTTCGTGGATTTTAGTCGCCTCTTACGACCGGCATACCTACCTCGGGCATATTCTAAATCTCTAACCCGCAAGGTCTTATATTTTAGGTCCACTTCGGGGAGATACACGGATGTAAACTATTTGCTTGAGGCGCAATCTTTGATCTAGACTGAGCCAAGTTGGCACAAATCTTTTCCACATGGTTCTTCCAACTACAAAATTTAAATTAAGGCCTTCTAAACATACATTTTTGACACCCTGTTTCTCTGTAGATATTTTTATTTGCTCTACTCATCCGCCACAATAATTTTAAACGAAGTAAACATACATCCATACAAATATAATCATACTCTCAACAATACCAGCCGGTAGGGCAATAACAACAAACACGTCTTCAACGTCATCATCATTATGATCGCATAGCTCATTATCATCATCGCACATCTCATTATTAGCAACGTCTACTTCGACTTCAACGACTTCTGAACGATCTCTATATATGCGGATGCGTCGTGGAAGCACAAGCACCACATCCCACATTGTACTTTTAAGATTTATATGTACATATGTTCACATATACTCGTATGTCCGTCGCGCTCCACACGCTGCCTCATTCTATACGAGACTCTGATCGTTTGAATTTTTCTACTTTTTAGTTACTTTTTTCCTTTTAATTTGCGTGCAGTTTCCGCTCGAACCGGTTTCCATCGACATCCACATTCCTTCCCGTTGTGAGATGTGATATGTGATGTACGTTGTACGTTGTATCTTCGATGTGCCATGCGATGTGCTGAGAGATTCTCTATTGGCATTTTTTACGACGTGCCGTGCCCATCCGTACGTACAGCTATATGTAGTATGTACTTGTATGTATCACACTTGTATACGTTTTTGTTATAGTCATTTTTAACTCCCCCCCGGGTCGTCAGAATTAGTTGAGCAGCGCACTAAACTCGTATATCTTTAAGCAAGCGACGAGGGGACTTAGGGTCTGTGGTAGCAGCGACGATGACAACAGTGGCAGAGATTTACGGTTTA
>CAXKVI010000003.1:20959290-21034290 GCA_964058755.1 Campiglossa producta
CCCCTTCCTCTGCTGCCGAATTCAGGCGACGATAGGAAAACCTTCTGTGCTGGAGCTTCTTTGTCCATTCGCATTACATGGCCCAGCCAGCGGAGTCTTTGGGCTTTAATTCGCTGGACTATGGTCAGATCTGCGTAGAGCTCGTACAGCTCATCGTTAAATTTCCTTCGATACTCGCCGTTGGCATCACGGGAAGGACCATAAATCTTCCGGAGAACTTTTCTCTCAAATACTCCAAGGGCAATAATATAGTAAAATGAAATTAAACGAAATAAAAATAAGCAAAATAACTACACCGTAAAAAATTAAAATAAAATAAGTTGAAATTAAAATGAAATAAAAAATAAACTAAAATAAAGTAATATTAAAAAAAAAACATGTAAAATAAAATAAAATAGTATACATAATTGACTGCTATTTCTTTGCTCACAATTGTATGCATCTACATACTATCAAACATATGTTTGCTTACCCAATTCTCCATACACGGATGACTGCTTGCTGCCGCTTCGCTTTACTGCCTTCGTCTACTTGTTCGACACTCATATCTTATCCGTGCTCTGTTTACCCACTAGCGGATACGATCGGTCTTCCTGAACTTACTGTGCGAGTTCTTCCTCCATTTCAGCCGTTGACGTGTGTAAATATAAGACTTTTGAGTTTAGTGGGGTTTTTTTTTTTTGTTGGCCGCTTGTTTGCGGTTGCATTGTGTTAAACAAGTTTATTTTCTGATTTTTCTTTTAATTTTTTTTATTTCTATTTTTTGTGTTGCCATCAAGATTACTTTTGTTGTTGTAGTTTTGTCGATGTTGCTGTCATTTAGTTTGGTATGCATACTTCCGTTTGTGGCGTCTGGGTTTTGCATGGCTTTTATCGACAAATACTAGCAACTTGAACACAGCGACCGACTGTTGGAACTTTGTGAGATATTCATTGCATGTGTAGTAGGATTTTGGGACCTTCGGTGTGGTGGAGTCGAGTTTCGCAAGGTAGTGAAATCATTATAACCGTCAACAGTTGATGATGCTGTGACTGTGGGGCAGCAACAACTGCAGCAATCTTTTAGTATTGGTAATAATAATAACAAACATATTGGGCATTATCGTCATCCGCCTTTGTTCGAGTATCGTATAAATTAGCAATTCAGCGTTTTGAAATATATAAATATTGAAGCTTTTGTGAGTGCTTGCAATTTGAAAGGCAATAGTGGCAAAGGGTACCTATGTAGATGATGAGTGAGGTTATGCGAGTTTGAGAGTTGGTTTTGGTTGAAAGATGTGAAGTTATGTGGCCAAGGTTAACTTAAAAATTGTTCTGACCACGTGTTTGAGTAGGAGGAAGTTATTAAAGACCGATGTTCTGACTGGGATAACACTGCTTTTATATCGTATCTACACGAGAGGGACGAGAAGCGAGAGGGTGGATATCGAGTCACTGAACCCTTCCTTGTTCGTCGTCGAGCTCCCGTCTACAAGCAACAAATTGCGGGGAATGAGTAACTATATCTGAACATACTCAATAGTCTAAAGAGCTTTCATTTTTTTGTATGACTTTTAGAAATTGATTGATGAGCTTTTCATACCCGAGCTTTCGTTCTCTTCCATGTAATAAATATTGAGCATTCCTGATGAATATCACGTTCGACTGCGTTCAAATACAGGTTGTCGCTCGGTCGAATAGCTATTTACACGGTGAAACGACAAAAAATCGACCAGGAAATTGACCCGTGTAACTCTTAAAGCTGGAAAAGCTTCAATTAGATAGTCCACAACAGCTTTGTTTAGGTTGTAAAGCTATAAATGGTAAAAGCTTACAGTTTTCGATAACAAGCTTAACAAATATTTTTTAAGCTGTCATATTAAAAAAAAAAAAGCTTTAAGCTCGGATAGCTTTTAGGTCTTTATGTCGCTAGTGGACCTTTTAAACCTAAGCTCAGATAGGAGTTTTCTCCAATATATCAATACCAAAGTGAATATCTCGGCTAGATGCCGTTCATCTCCTTTATTCCCATATTTATGGAAGCTTTGGGCGAAAGTTCTTAAACTTAATTTGGCTTGTGAAACTTTTCTGATGCGCCGGTTTCTGAAAGACGGTTTGCAAACTTTTTGAAGAAATAAATACACCAAAAACTTTACAGTTTTCCCTTTTAGTAGGCATATCGCTGGAAACTTATAGCTCGGCAAGCTTTCAGTCTTAATACCGCTTAAAAGGAGCGATTTGATTGTCACCGTTGAACAGACATACCTATGGAATATTCTAAGGCCTCTAGGATGTTGGGAGTTGAGCTGGCTTATTGATCACTTCTAAGGTTGGAAACTACCATGAGAGCGCCCAAATTGTCGGAGCAGCTGTGCTCGCCTTATATTAGGAAGTCATATTAGGTACTCTCGGCAAAAGGATCTTCCTGAAAAAACTGTGTTGGCATTGTGCCTACAGCAGCACTCTCAGAAGCTTTTGGGGATCTTAACCTGTTAACTGGCCTCTTCCAGATTTCCTAAAACTTCCCTTATAATTTTTTCGCACACATTTCCTTTTCCCACAGTGTGTGCGTACACCAAATCTCCACATTATGCCAACCCATTTTCACGCATCCGGTACATTACAATTTCGAAGGTATATCTTCCCACCTCTTTACCAACAAACGAAATTTGTTGCTTTTTTTTGGGCGCAAATTAACATATTTTGCGCCGTGCGATCCAAAATGAAACAACTTTTTTTTTGTTCGTTTTATAAACAAGAAATTTCTGTTTTTGGAGGCGCGAATACTTTAAAAGGTGTTCAGCAGCACACGTTGCGTCAGTCGACCGACAATTTATTGTTGTGCTTTTGCGCAGTTAAGAGAGCTGCGGGTGAGATGCCGAACCCAAGTAATGTGTCTACGATGCGCCGTCGAGATTCATCAGCACAGCTGCTGCTGTTGAAGATGCTGTAGCATGTGGGTTGGGCGGCGACGCGCTGCCAATTCGAACCCGTTTTAGCGGGTCACAGGCGGTGCTGAGTTTACGTCCGCAACACGCCAGCGGTACATTTGTTAAGCGGATGTATTTGTTTATTTTTTTGTCGTATTTTTTTTATGTGGAAATCGCCGCAAAGCGTTTTGCATTTATTTCGTTTACGATTACGATTTTCAGCTTGAATACTTACGTCTCGTCTCGATTATATTTACATGAGATATGCCCAAGCGGAAGTACGCATTCAAAGACACCCACATACAAAATTTACTACCTACTGCGCGCGGCACCCTTTTCCGCACACACCACCACCACCACCACCTTCTTAGCGCTGTAATCATCTTTTATTGTAGTCTCAAATATCGATTTCGTAAACTTTATCTCATATTTTTCTTTTCTTTTTTCTACTCATTCCAGATCAGCGCATCGTACATTCATTCGTTCTGCAAGTTCGTTAACAGCTCGTATCGTCTCGCCGCTAGTTGTTTGAGCAAGCAAGCAGGCAGCTCATTGGGCGACCCAGCGACCCAGTGGAGCAGCAGTCGTATTTCCGTGTGCCGCTGGTCAACACACAGCAACAAAATTAATCTCGTGCGCGCGTTTTTTAATTCAAAATGAAAATGCTTCCCGTACAATTGTCATTGAATCCGCCACTCGGCTTATGGAGTGATATGTTGTGGCGTTGCCCACCGGCGCCGTCAAGTCAATTGGCTGAGCTCAAAACACAATTACCGCCCTCATTGCCATCCGATCCACGCCTGTGGGGTCGTGAAGATGTTACCGTATTTCTACGTTTTTGCGAACGTGAATTTGATTTACCCAAAGTCGATCATGATCTCTTTCAAATGAATGGCAAGGCTCTCTGTCTACTCACGCGCGCCGACTTTGGTCACCGCTGCCCTGGTGCCGGAGATGTGCTACACAATGTGCTACAAATGCTTATCATCGAATCACATATGATGCAATGGCATCTACCCAACAGTCCGGTTACACCTACCAGTCGTTATCCACTCTCACCGCACAGCCATCCGCAGACGCCTACCTGGCCGCCAATTGGCGCGCCACCCGACAGTCCCTTCCACACCGCGCACATGCATCATTTTATGGCACCCAATTCGGTTACGCTCAGTCCGCCACCATCTGTGGACTCACAAGCTAGCAGCCCGCCACAAAGTCAAGAACAAAATTTAGCTGCCGCCGCAGCCGCTGCAGCAGCTGCCGTGAATGGTGCGGCTAGCTCGAGTAGTAGCAGTAGTAGTACGAGTAGTGGCAGTAGTAATAATGGTGGCGCCAACAACAGCAGCAGCGGCAGCAGTAGTAATGGCGGCAATCAGAACACAAATCTGGTGCCACCCACAATTTCGGTAAGCATGAGCTCAAGCTCGAACTACGCGCCACATCATGGCGGTGTTAGTACAAACGCGAATAGCAATCAGTCGGACTCGGATGAAGAAGGTAGTTATTCAGAGTTAGCAGCCGCCAACAACTTGGCTAAAAGTGGCGCTGCTGCAGCTGTGGTGGCAGCGCACTATAGCGCGAGTCCACCGACCACGCCCATTTTGAAAGATATGCCACAGAGTTTGTCGCAACAGATCACCAACAGTTTTGTGAATTCGTGGTCGCAGAGCCAGGCGGCTATGGGCCAAAAGTATCAGCCGAATGGTGGTAGTGGTGGATCAGCCTCAGCGCCGACCACGCCCAGTTATATGCAGCCCGTGAAACGTGAATTCTTTCCGGAGACAACAGAACCCAATACAAGTAAGTTGAATGCGCTGGACTCCTTTGAGATTTGAACTAATTTGATTGTTTTCTCTCTTTCTATTTCTCTCTTCCACTCTCTCTCCCGTTCTTCTGCTTCATAGATGGTCGCTTGCTGTGGGACTTCTTACAACAGCTGCTCAACGATCGCAACCAAAAGTACAGCGACTTAATCGCGTGGAAATGTCGCGACACTGGCGTCTTCAAGATCGTCGATCCCGCTGGTTTGGCCAAACTTTGGGGCATACAAAAGAATCATCTCTCCATGAATTATGATAAAATGTCACGCGCGCTGCGCTATTACTATCGCGTCAACATCTTGCGCAAAGTACAAGGCGAACGTCATTGCTATCAATTTCTACGCAATCCAACTGAGCTGAAAAATATCAAAAATATTTCGCTGTTGCGTCAATCCGTTGCAGGCAATGGGCCAACAGGAGCAGGCGTCAATGCTGCAAGCAACACATCGAACAACAATAACAACGGTAATAACAACAATACCAACACCAACAACAATCAACAATCTCCCAGTACAAATATGAGCAATACAAATTGGTCATTACCGACGCATCATCAACAATCACCACAGCGTCATGCGGCTGGCAGCAGCAGTAACACCAACGTTGGCAACAACAACAACACCAGCCACAACCATCAACACAATGTTAATATGCAGCAACACAACAATGGTGGTGTCGGCAGCAATCAGCATCATATGAGTCTTCCTGCGATTTCACAATCCGCAGCAGCAGCTGCTGTTGCCGCTGCGGCTGCCGCAGCTTACGGTCCACCTCCCACATCGCCACTTTTTATGCACGCCATTAATGGTGCCTTCCAATATTTATCGAATAATACAGGTGCACCACCGAATTCGCCCGCCATGCCACATACACCCAGCGAGAAATTCCAATTTAACGCTATCAAAGTGGAGCATAATAGTCGATCGTCGCCGGATCATGGTGAAGATTTGAAGCCAACTGATTTAAGTGTAGCGGGTAATAGTAGCGAGAAGCGGCCTTATTCAACGCCATCAGCAGAGGACTGTTATCCGTAAGTAGAGAGCAAACAATTCGCTTTGAAATTTGAAAGAGGTGATGTCATATTCTATCTGATCTGGCACGTCACATCATATTATATATACCCCGATCACGTCATGTGGCGAAGTTTCATGTCGTAAGACCACAGTATATCATTAAATTAAATAAGTTCGAACTGGTTGAATCAAATCAGTTTCCTATATAAAGTTGAAAATCTTAGTGCAGTTCGGTTTACAGCATATCATATCATATCATATCACATCAGATGATACGACATGAGATCAGGTTAGTTGTTTTTTTAAGGTGCATCTCTCATATTAGCTTTGTTTCTTGAAATCTCCAGCAAAGAACTGTCAGCAGAAGAGAGTCTTGTAAAAAGCTGTCAAAATCTCATTTCTGCTAATTTTTCGTCGAACAGGGTGCAGCAGAAACTTGCAGACACAACAGCTGTTACGTTTCTGATTGGCTAACAATTTGAATTTACATTTTTTGTTGTTGTTTTGCTATTTCACCGATCAGCTGTTCCTCCTTGCTAGTTTCTGCTGGACGAAAAATCTCCAGCAATAACTTGCAGCGAATTGGCGCTCTCACTCTCAATTAAATGTCAAAAAGCTGCTGAATTCGCTGCTAGTTTTGTTCAAGAAACGCTTTTACAGGAATAATTATTCATAATTATTCATAATTAGCAGGAGAGAAACAAAGCTATTGCCAAAACACTTCAGCTGATATCCAATCAAACAAGATTAAACGAAGAAAGTACTTTAACAAATTTAAAAACTGTGATCAATAGTGGTGATTTTATATCATATCGTATGATATGATATCACACTAAAGTATTGGACATCAATGCAAATCAGATGAGGTCATAAACTGTATTGACAGCTCCTCTTTCTATTAGATTTTAGAACTCAGATAAATACATTTGAGTAACTTTCATTTCATAAAATTGAAGCACTCAGATTAATTTCAATCGGCTAAGATCACATTATATCAGTTTATAACAGTTTGCAATAACTATTTAAAGGATCACATACGATTTGATCAGGTGACATGTGGTTAAATGATGTCAGATCGAATAACAGCAGACCTACTCATATCACATGATATAAAATCACTATTTGTTCTTTAGTGTATGAAATTCTATACACGAAGAGGATAAAGAAGTTTTACTTCTAAAAATTGAATATCACCCGCGTATCTTATTAATTTCTCTTTCTCTCACTTCTCTCTCTCTCACATAGATTGATACGCAATGCAGATGGACTAACGACAATCAAATTGATACGTTACAATAACGAGAACAATGAGACAGCAACAGCCAAACAATCAGCACATGATCATGAGCGACAACAACAACAGCAGCAACATCAACAAGCGAACTCCACCTCAGATTGCAATAACAGCATGGATCAACAACAACAACATACTCCCATGGAGCATATGGATAATGATGGTAATGTTGATGAAACAAACTCTCACATGGCAACCGATTTACGTAAATAAGGATGAGTTGATAGAGAGAGAGCGAACAACTTTAGTAGAGCTTTCACATTTATGACAATATATACGGATGTACAATGGACGATGGTGGGCAAAATCACGTAAAGATTAGCATCACTTGCTGATAACACAGGACAATCAAAAAGAGAAAACGAAGTGAGCAAAGAGAGTAAGAGAGCAATTAATCACAGGATAGGCGAATAATCAAATATTTTCAATGCCTGAAAGCTCTGTAGCTTAGTCAGTTTTCTTCGATCAGTGCCAAAACTTTTTTGCTCAAGCATCGTCAGAGGTGGGCAAACTGTTATACTGTTAAAACCCCCACTTATAAAAAGTATCAAAATCGTTGTTAGCGATCATCTGATTGATCGTTGCACTTTAAGTGATTGAAATTTCATAGAAGAGAAATATAAAAAATGTTATGTTGAAGAAGTTATTTAAAAGTGTGCAAGCACACAGGCAAATAGTTGCATATTAATATGTATGATGATTATATATATAAAATAAGTTAGCTTTTAGTATTTAGCGTTAAATGTATGTACACCAGAGTTTGTATAGATCTTAGTAAAACATAAACAAATCTATATACAAAAAAGTTAAGATATATATTAAAATATATTTACAAAAATTATTAAATAAACAACCGAACGTGTTAATAAAATCCATACAATCTGCCTTGCATGGGGTCTGGCAAATGAGATGAGACTCGATGTTTCTTGAGCTGAATTGCACGCTCAATAAGAAGCTAAAGACAAAAGCTTGCTAGCACCTAACGTTTTTAGGAAAAGCTGTTCAAAATCTTAATTTAAATAATTTGATAAATATCACATCATATGTTGTGAAATCAAATGATTTTAAGTCAAATGATATTAAATCAGATGATTGGAAATCAGATGAATCCATAACAAACCAGTTTTAAGGGAAGATTTTTTTAAAAGAGACTTTTTTCAAGTAAGATTGTGAAATATCACATCAAATGAGACCGATTATTACATCTAATGATATGAAATCAGATGATATTAAATCATATGATGGCATATCACATGAAGCGATCACAGACCAGTTCTAAAGGTAACATTCTTTTGAAGACACGTTTTTTCAGTCAGATTATATATTGTCACATAAGATGATATCAGATCACATGAAGTAGTAAAATGTATTCGCGACACTTTGTAATCACTTGCTATCTATGTCAAACCAAATAAAATCCGACTAACTTATCTTAAATCAGAAATGCATTAAAAGCTATGATCAGTAGTAGTGATTTTAAATCATATCCGATCAGATGATATCAGATCACATCATACGATATCAAATCACATCAGATCAAGTCGTAAAATGTATAAGGAACTCTTCGTTATCATTTGATGTTTTTGTCTCCAGCTTGTTCACATTCAGCTTGTAATTTCGATTCGTGAAACTCTGTCATCGTCTCATTTGCTAGAAAAAGTTTCAAATTTGCAGTGCTGAATAATTAATAATAGACCAATAGATAACAGTTAAATGTTTACAAAAGTATATTAATTATACAAATATATAGTACATAAATATTAAATACATATTAATATACTCATTAGCATTGCAAATCACAACCACAACAATATTTTAACAATCTCATGCACTAAAGCAAAAAAAAAAAATGTAGAATGATCGAATGAAATTGCTTGTCGAAAAATGTTGATAAAAATAAACAGCTGATCACTCGAGAGAGAAGAAAGCTTTTCAAATAAAGCTCATGTTTGCGATTAAAAGTTTCATTTTCCAATTATCTTAAAGAGCTTGAACTTTAGTTAAATTCTCACTGTATGCAAACAGAAAAGCTTAATTTTTTTGTGAAAGCTCTGCAGGCATCTTACTCGAAACCTTAAAAAAAAATTAGTGATTTGAGGAAATTACCTGAAAGTGCAGTACAACAAAAAATTGCTTGACTGTAGTTCTTAAAAAGTTGCTGGACAACTTTGCAACTCTGTAAAAGTGCAACGCTTAGAATAATTGATAAAAGCTTTAGAGTTAAACACTCAGTTCGTTGAATTGCATTTTTAAAGTGAAAGCTCCGCAAACGATTGAAAGCTCACTCTTGCTCTCGAAGTCTGCGCAATTCTTTTAGTTCGAACGAAAGCAACAAAAAAAAAATGTAAAAGCTCAATATAAAGTTTTGGGCTAGTTATTTTATCACTTTAAAAATCAAGTTTTTTATTTTCGAAAATTCTACAAAAATACATGTCTTTACATAATTGTTTCTTTGTTTTAAATTCACTGTTTTGAAGGATGAAAATGTGCCAATTGAAATTTATGTATACTTTTTCTTAAAAGAATTTAGTTTAATAAAAAAGAAACACATTTAAAAAAATCTATTTTAAAAGCAATCAATTTTAGTTAAAATATGTTTTTTTTATAAATTTGAGTTAAAAAAAAAATGTAGAAATATTTAAATTTCTACGAGCAAAAAAAAATATTAAAAATATTGCAAATATTTTCTAAGCTTACAACTTCAGTATGTAAAAATTAATTATAAGTTAGTAGTTTTGCTTTAATCTAAAAGAGATAAATATTTAAGCTTTACAAGAAGGCCTCGGAACAGGTTTCAGCAACAGCGCACAGTGGGGTAGTTTGAATAGAAATGGCACAAAATCAAATGCTTTAGTAACGGCAAGAGCTAGAAATAGAAATCATTTGATATCAGCACGGGTGATGTAGGTGATGCCAAAAATCAGGTCATATGACATCGATATCAACTCAGGTGATGTAGGTGACACGAAATCAGGTCATCTGAAATCGCAAATTGTTTTATAAAAATTCCAAAATTTGCTCCGAACAGATTACGTGATAACTATGTGATGCCAAAGTAGGTCACCTGAAAGGGAAAAATGATTTGAAAAAAAAACGCTTTAAATTAATATCATATCAGGTGATGTAAAGTCAGGACACATAATTTTGGAAATAGATTTAAAAAAAATTAGTTCAGAACAGATCAGTTGACTTCAAATCAGGTGATGCCAAATCACATCATATGAGGTCGAAAGCTGATTTAAAAAGAATTTAAAGTGATTAGTTGATATAAGATCATTTGATGACAAAGTTGAAAAGCTTAGTGAAATCAGATCGCGTCAAATGAGATTACATCACGTGATGTCACATCAGATCATATACGATACAAACATTTTTTTTTTTACATTTTAGTTAAAATTGTTTTGCAATCAGCTTAATCTGATCATATGATATCATCCCTGCTTGGTTACAACAGCGGACAAAATCTTGGGAAATTACTGGTTCGCGCTAGCCAAAAAAGAGAATAAAAATAGGGTAATTTTGTTCAAAAAAAAAATGTAGTTCAGAACAGATCAATTAATATCTAATCGTGAGACTCTAAATACAATCATTTGAAATCAAAGTTGAAAAAAAAAACGATTTCTACATGCCTATGAGTTGACATCATATCACCTCACATCATGTAATATCGTTTAGTGAAGTATTTCATTTTGTGTCAAATTTCCTCCAAATAGCCCACTGTCACTACACACACTCATACATACATACATATACAAATGTATACGAGAAAGGTATAAATAGATTTTAGAAAAATCACAACACATACACACAAGTTATACTTATCTATAATGTATGAGGTATGAGAAATAATATGTTTTGTTTAATTGTTGTTTGTAGTATTAAATTTAAATTTAAAGTAAAAGAAAAAACTTAAACTAAAAAAAACACATAAAAATAGTTTTAAATTTCAATAGCAAAACATATACATATTAAGTTTTTTTAACTGAAAAATATTAAATTTTTTAAGCTTTGCTAATATTTTTTAAGCAAAATATGCGCTCCACATAAAATACTCCAAACAACCAGAACACATAGCAACCTACATAGCAATTAAACGAGTTTATACAAAATGCATAACCCAACACGCATTTGCACATAAAAGTTAGCAATTTTTATTTTATTTACAAAAACAATAAAAGCAACGTTAAAAAAAAAATTGTTGGGAAAAAAATTTGTTTGCAAATAAAAAAAATGTGATAAAAATAAAAAAATGTGGAAAATTTATTGAAAAATTACATTTAAATTTTCAACTAAATAATTTAGAAAACATTACAACAAGAAATTTGTTGTATATTTTGTTGCTTAACAATTGGCTTTAAATTTAAATTTATTTAAAAAAGTAGTATTTTTTGTATCCATATAAAAATACAAATTGCAAGTGTTTACACTTTTTTTAATTCAATTTAATTTAAAAAAAAAAAAAAAAAAAAAAATTCTGCATCCATTGGCTTCCATTTTCTTTGTGTTAGCACATTTTATTAATATTATTATAATTATTACTTAGTACTAAATAGCGATATTTTCGATTGTAATTTAAATTGTATGTAATAATTAATATGTAATATGTAAACAAAAATTTGACTTTAACATTTATTTATAATTAAGCTTTAGTTTTATACCACAACACAATATTAAATATATATATATACAAATAAAAAAATTCAAAAAGTTTTAAATCTTCAAAAAGATAGTTTTTATTTGAATGGCAATCATAATCATCAGGTGATGGCTCGAGTCGATGGGGACCAATCACTGAGTTCTAACAACATTCCACTAGCTTTACATATCTTTAAAACCTCTCGTAACTTCACGGGCTTCAACACTTCTTGCATTCCATTGGATTTAAAACTTTTCGCTACTCCACTGTCTTTGAAACCTTCAATCACTCTTTCCGCTCACTTTAAAGCATTCCATCATTCTTTTGGTTTTTAAACCTCTCGTAATTCCATTGGCTTCGAAGCCTTCCATCATTACACTGGTTTTAAAACTTCTCGTATTCCACTGGCTTTACAACCTTTCATTATACCACTAGCTTCAAACCGTCTTTTAGTTTCTCTGACTTTAAAGACTATCATTATTCCAATGGCTTTAAAACACCTCCTCATTCCACTGGCTTCAAAACCGTCCATTATTGCACTGGCTTTAAAACATTTTACCATTCCACTCCCTGCTAGACAGTACTTTGACAATCAGTCACCTTTGGAATGTTGCCTTTGAGAATGTGATGGGAAATCGCGATGTAAATATAAAACAGCTGATTTTTACATCACGATTTTGTATAACGTTTTCAAAGGCAACATTACAAAGCTGACTGAAAGTCATATCACTGTCTAGCAGGGCTGGCTTAAAACCATTACTCAGCTTTACTGGAATTTTGAATCATTACCTCTAGCTCTAGCTCGACAAAATAACGAATACTCATTTTAGTTGAGTGAATTTTTCATTTTATTGTTCTCCAAATCCTCCACTGACTTCAAAACTGTCCATGATTCCAGTGCCTTTACAGCTTCTAGTGATTCCTCTGGCTTTGAAACCAAACATCTTTTTTTATGTCCTTATGTATTGTGAACGACAGCTCAGACGAAAGATTCGTCGGCTTACAATATCGCCTAGCCATCACATTATCAACGCACCATGGCATTATCCATCATTTTTGTTCGCTCCATACATTTTTTTTTAATATTATCGACTTTTCTTTGACATAGATAACAAAAATTAAATGGGTCATTTTGGCACCATTTTGGGATCACTTTGGGGTCATTTTGGCACCACTTGGGTATCATTTTGGGACCACTTTTGGGGTCGTTTTGGCACCACTTTGGGAACCAATTTGGGATCATTTTGGGACCACTTTAGGAACACTTTGGCGACCACTGTGGTACCAATTAGGGGTCACTTTGGGGTTACTTTAGGACCACCTTGGGGTTACTTTAGGACCACCTTGGGGTTATTTTGGGACCACTTCGGGTACACTTTGGGATCCTACAAAACTACATACTCAAAAATTCGATAAAAATTCTGCCAAAAATTTTAAAAATTTTCATGGCCGTTTTGAAAATTTTAAAAAAATTCCCCTGAACTTTGTGCACATTTTTTTAGGGTTTCTGTTATAGAATTCGCTATACATATATATATTTTTTTTAATATTAAAAATACAGTTTAGTTGAGTGAATTTTTTAAATTATTTTTAATTTTTCCTTTTAAAGTAATCCAATAACGTCACGCTAATAGCTTAAAAATAATATAAAAAGTGCCAGTAAAGCATACAAAAAAAAAAAAAATAGCAAACAAGCATTTCAATTTTTAAGTAGTTAAATATATATTTACGTTCTTATTAAGAGTATTTTTAAATGTATTTTTCTGTAATAACATTCTATTGCTATATACTGCCACTTGATTGAGCACCACATATTGTGTGTAAGGAACCCATGCGCCATTAAAACAATTTTTTTTTTCTCTCATACTTAAAAGACATTCATCAATTTCATTAACAATTCACATTAATTATACAATATTATGTGTTTTACATAAGTTTTGATGCGTTCGATTGTAAGAGTGTGCTTCTATCCGAAATGCTTTTCAATGTACATACATAGCAAATTTACACGTTTAATTAACTAACGGTAACAAACATTTTTACCTAACCAAATTATTTATATATGTATATTATTTGTGTATAATAACATTAGAAATTTGTTTGTTTCGTTTTAAAACACCCGTTTCCGAAAAGGAACTACGCATGAATTTCGAAAAGTTTCGCAACCTCATTTAAATCATCAAATTTCTTATTCTGATTGATAATTGTACGCGCTAAACCAATACGATTGAAGAGGTTCCATAATAAAATGCCTACGATTTTATCATCTTTCATATAAAAAATAACACCACGTCCATAATCGTCAGCATCTTTTGGATCACATTTAACTTCTGGTGCTTCCGGATTCACAATCACTGTTTTTGTGCTACCGCTACCACTGCCGTCACCATCTTCGACAACGGTTAAATTATCTGAACGACGTTCCGGCGTTGATGATGGTAGTGCAAAAACACCGACTGTGGGCAAGGAAGCATCAACAAGCCCAATGCCTTCATAGCCGACCTCTGGACCCAAATCAGACCAAAACATACTCTGATGAGCGTAGGCTTTTTCTGTAAAAGAGAGAGAGAGGGAGTAAATTCGAGTTTTATTTATTTTCAAATGTGTGATGTTTTATGGTCGGATGGCATAATATATAAACTAACAGCCATGAAGCCGAAATCAAGCTAATTAAAAAAAATAAAAATAGTAAAAAACAAAGCGACTTGATACTATCGACTTGATGACTATCTTTATAGTAAAAATAAAAACTAATTACAAAATCAAAATTAAAAAAAAAAAAAATATTAAAAATTGTGAACTGTTTTATGAAAAAAAAAAAATTTGTAAAATAAAGTAAATAAAATTAAAATAAATAACAATAAAAGAAAGTAAAAAAATATTAAATGATAAGAAATTTAAAAGAGAAAGTTTAGAAAAATTTAAAAATAAAAAATTAATTAAAAAAAATTTAAATTTAAAACAATTAAAAAATTAAGAAAAGGAAATTGAAAAAAAAAAAAACAAACTAAGTTAAATTTTTTTTTTAAACATAATAAACCGAATAATTGAATGTATTAAAAAAAGATAATAAAATAAATTAAAAGCTAAATTATAAAAAATAATCTAAACTAAAACAAAAAAATTAAAAAAATAAAAAACAGTAAAGAAATTGAAAAAAGCTAAGTAACAGTTTTAATTATTTAAAAAATTTAACTAAAATACAAATTTTAAAAATATTTAAAATTTAAAACAATTAAAAAAAATTAAGAAAAATATAAATGTTACAAAAATAATCTAAATTAAAAACAAATAAAAGGGGAAATTGAATAAAAAATTGATTTGAAAAATTTAAAAAAATCAGGCAGGTTCTGGCAATTCACTTCCGAATAAAATGTGTGAAAATTTTGAAATTCTTATGTAATTTGCAAAATTTTCACAAATTTTTTTCGGAAGTGGATTCCAGAAAGTGCCTGAATAATCTAAATTAAATAAGAACTAATTAAATAAATAAATAACCCAAAATTAAAAATAAAAAAAACGCAAAAAATTGTAAACTTAAAAAAACAAATAAAATAAAAAATTTAAGGGAAAAAATTATTTAAAAAACTTAACTAAAATACAAATTTTAAAAAATATTCAAAATTTAAAACAATTAAAAAAAAAATTAAGAAAAATATTATTGTTACAAAAATAATCTAAAGTAAAAACAAATAAAAGGGAAAATTTAGAAAAAAAAGATTTGAAAGAATTTAAAAAAATAATCTAACAAGTGTCTAGTTCCAAAAAAAAAAAATATTAAAAAAACCCAAAGCCTGCGCCTTTCGTATACTGGCCGTGTGTAAGAAGCGTGTCAAACATTATTATATGAATCAGTGCAAATGTGAGTTCTGCGCATGCGCAAGTTTTGTTTGTGTTAGTGAATTGTAGTAGCGCGTTTAAAAAAAATATCAAAGGGCTCAAAAAGGGTCACTATCCCCATTACACAAATTGTGCATAGTTTTAGTTATAAAATCTTTGATTAGTCGATTAAATAATGAAAATACCAAAATAGTAAATCACAAAATAAATAAATAAAAATGTTCGTATTTGTTGTTTAAAAAATAATAATAAGCTACAGAGAATTTTTTCATTTGGTAAAATAATGTCATATCCGCTACCTTGGGTATTTTTGGCATGGTTTAATGTTAATTAGTGAAAGGAGTGATAAGAAAAACGAAGTGAATTTATTTACATTTTGTTCAAGTATGCATTTATTTATGCCCCTTTGTTTACAAAAGTTTAACGACATCCTTGAGATTTTGTCTCCTTCTCTCATGGTATATCTGTACTGTAATGTTTGACACGCTTCACTGTTCGGTATTATCTATATAGAAGTATTACATATATGAAAAAACCCAAAATGAAAAATTAAAAAAAACCCAAAAAAATATAATAAACCAAACCAAATATTAAAAAAAAATTATTAAAAAAAAAAAATTTTTGGGTGATTGCGCTATTTTGGCCCTCCGAACACAGTAAAATCAACACATCATTTTACTCACTTTTCCCAACCATATTTTCACCCGCTAATCTACCCGACACCACGGAATGATCATGGTGTTCAACGCGTCGCCGTCCCAGCAACGGATCATAGAAGCAGGATGCATCGCCAGCCTATTCGAAATACATAGCAAATAAATTTTTCAATAAGTAATACAAAAATATTTATAAACAAGAAATCAACTTACCACAAACAAATTCCGCCTAGCTTCTAATTCAGCATTAACAACAAAACCGCCCAAATTCCTATCGGTCTCTAAACCGGAGGTTGTCGCTATCATTGTGTTCGGTTCACAGCCGACGCAAACGACAACCTTTAAGCAAAGAAAAGAGCAGAAGTTACAAAATAAATTAGTAAATATCAAAAAATTGTGAAAAGAATTCAAACTCATATAGACAGCTTAGTGGAAGAGATCAGCGCATTTGAAAATATTTTTATGAAAAACACCCCATCTTAGAATAAGGTTCAAGAACTCCCCTATCTCAGAAAGAGTTTTAAAAACGTATCTTTCTGAACTAAAATTTAGTAGAGCTGAAATATGGCGTTTTTGAAAAATACTTTGAAATAGGGTGATCTTCCACTCAGCCTACGATCAACTCACAACATCTGTTAATAAACTTTTGCCATTGCTAAGCGCCAACTTGAGTACTGTCTCATCACGTTGCGCCTCTTTAATACTTGTTTGCGGCATAACGCATACGCCCAACGATTCCACTTTGGCAGTTGTCCATTTACTTAAATAATCTGGTAATACTCTTGACATATTCCCAGATTCTGGAAATAATTGATAAATTTTCACTTTTTTGTCTTTGGCATAATTTGCCAGTGAGCAGGCCAACTCGCTGCCAGTAAAGCCATTCCCCACAATTGTTATTGATTTCTTTTCATCAGCATAACGTTTTAAACGATCAAAATCTTCTGGACTACGATACATCATCACCTTCTCGCGGACGCTTGGTGTGGCTTGCGCGAAGACATCAAGATTTTTTGGTGAGCAACCTAAAATCGATAATAGATTTATTTGATATATGCTGCAAAGGATTAGTAGTATTTCATGACATACCAGTAGCTATTAAGCATTCGTCATAACTGATTTCACAACCATCCGATAATGTTGCAATATGTTTTGATGGATCAATCTTTTTAACGCTAAAACCTTGTGCAACGGCAATTCCACCATTTACTGTTTCCATTAGCTTTGTAGGGTCGACGAAGAACTCCTCAGGTTCAAAGTAGAGACTGCAAGTAAACATTTATAAGAAATATTAGATGGATTGAAAATCAGGCAGGTAAGCTAAAGCTAGAGGACATGCTCAACAACCCTTTTTATATTCTTACCTTATGGCCCTTTCCATAATTCATATCCCTATTCCTAATCCTATCGCTATCTCTAACTGTAAGCCTATATCTATCTTTATCCCTACCCCTATCCCTATGCCTATTCATATCCTTACACCTTTACCTATCCCTATCCATATTCCTATTGCAGATATGCAAAATCCAGGTGAAATTTTGAGTAAGGCAGTAGTCCATTGCTAGTCTAAGACCAGCTTCTATCTTCCTGACTCTTAATGCAAATGCAGCTATGTTTACCTCCGTTCCGAACCAGTCCACTGCTTGAAACGATAGTCTTTTGTAACTTCACCTTTTCCAGCAGAATACCATAGCTCTTTGGAAAGTGGCGGTCGCATATAGGGTTTCCGTAGTTCATTTGTGATCATAAGTACCTAAAAAAAAATTGAAAAATATTACTGTCACAACTTAATATCTTATGTTGAGTTATTTACAAACCTTCGCGCGTGGATCATTGGACTTAATTGCACGGAATGCTGAAAAAGCGGCAGTACCACCACCAATCAACAAATATGGCACATGTTTTGGCAGATCTGCTGAGCTCGCTGGCACTGTAGGGAAGACAAATTACGGGAGTGAATATTTCACATTTCGTTTGTAATACAAATTTAGTTAATTTTACCTGTAGCTAAGCCTGCAGATGGCGGCACGCATTCTGTACTATCGCTGGACTTTCGACTGCGTCTCGTTAGTAACCATAAAAGCTAGATGCATACAAAAGATGAAAAAAGTGATCAGATTTACAAGCTTTACATATATTCGAGGGCCTATCCTGTTGTTCTTGTAGCTGTACTCCACCCTGCATAGTCGGAAGTTCAACTTATACTGATGTTGACAATCCTTTGCCGGATATGAATCCGGTACGTTCCGGTGAATAGCACCTTGTGGTACTAGCCCAACTGTCTTGGGGGCGATTTCGTTTAACCCTAACCAGCAGGGGTAACCTATCCTATTTCTATCTTATCACAGTATCCCCCGATAGAAATAGAAAATGAAAGTCGTCCTTCTTCACCGGAAGAGACATCCCTTGGCCGTATATAGATCCGATACGGTGAGCCTACTCGACGTGGATTTTAGTGGACTTTTACGCCAGGTATTCTCACCGCGGATATATCCTGTAACCCGTAACCCAGCAAGGTATGAGAAATATGCTCCAACTGCTCAGTCACATCGTTAGGTCGACGATCAAGAATCAGGCGTGAAAGCCGAGTGGAGTATGGTCAGCTGTAGTTATCGTAAGCACAGCTCGACTCCGAAATTACTTTCCGGACAAGGCAATCAACACAGCCAATTTGAAAGATTTGATCGTGTGGAGGAAATTTTGCTGAAGACTTTTCCTGGCCTTATAGTTTATTATAGAAGGAGCCTTAATGCCATAGCCAAACTGCATGTGATAAAATAAGAAATTAAGAAGAAAAAATATCCACTTACCAAACCACCAAGTCCAAGAGCAGCTAGCAACGCGAGTAACATTTTTGTTTTTCTGGTTGCCTCATCATCTCCCATCAATGATCCCCTGCCGCCGCCGCCATCACGACCTGAACCACCACCGCTGCCACCAGCACCACCGCCCCCCTTACCATCAGCGCCATCACTTTGACATGGTCTTTTCTCACAGCTTGTTTTCTTTCTTTTACTCACATTGCAGTCTTTTGCTTGTAGAAGCTCAGCATTGCCACAAGCTTTCGAACTTGATGTCACCTGCAATTGTGTAATACAAAAAAAGGTTAAATTTGCTTATTGTAAATATGTATGTGCGTATGTTAAGCAATCAATATGACCGGAGTTTCTCTGATTGATGGTTTAGGCGGGCATGCATCTATTTTTCTGCCAATATTTTCATAATGGGATTTACAAGGTATGGTTGTGGATGAGGATGATGACGTTGAGGATGAGGATGTTGTGGCTTTGGGTGAGGATGAACGTTTGGCAGATGGACCAGGTGCTGGCGAGGAACACATTGTGCTACCACTAGTATCATTACAACCAGTAGGTGGACGTTTATGTGAAGACTCTTCGCATGCTTGTATATTGGGAAATTTGTTACGCTGCAATTTTGAGCGTGCTTCGAGTGTACGCTTTTTTACCATTTGATACAAGTTGTTGTGGCTACCGCGCATCGGTGTTATGGCTGCAAGTAGATATGGTTTTAGTGTTGTTGTTGTAGTTGATTCATGATCAATTGCAAATCCTCGATTTTGTGTTGATCTCGTCGAATAAGTGGAACACTCACACAAACTTAACCTCAATTTGGTGCGGCCCGGCATCGACGACGCAACTCCTGCTCGCACATGGGCCAGTAGGTAGGCTTGCCGGCAGAAACGCACATTCAAGCCTTTAAGGCTGCAAATATTCATTCCGAATTACGATTGGAATTGTAAAAAAGGTTTAATAAATAAATTTTTCAAAACAGAATTAAAATGAAAATGACTGAATTTTCCAGGTGACTGCTGCTCTAATCGCTTTTTGTGTTGGTCCAAATTTGACAGCAAGTTTTTTTTCTTCTGTTTTTTTTTTCACTGGAAAGGCAATCATCTGACAGCAACTGTTCTCAATTTACTTCCAATTGACATTAGAAATCAGTGATGTGTAGTTAACAAGTTGTCATAAGCCATGTTTGGGTACTGAAAGAAATGTAGTAGTACTCAGTAGTACTGAACTTTAACCTACCTGTCCGGTAGAGCTATATTGTCCGTTACCACTCATTGGGTACTTCGGTCTGAGGTTATGAAGCATCAGAATTGTGAACAGATTTCGAAGGCGATGGTGAAGACTCTTAAGGGTCGAATACATAAAGCTTTGTTAACCTCGCCTGACATTTGCTACCTCAAAACTTTGCGTCCAACTCCAGAGGTATGCTACAATGAACGCCTTGACGCTTCTCTTTAATACATTTGTTTTCGTTATTTTTTTCTTTGCATTCGTAGTGTTTTAGTTAATTTATTAATTTAATAGAGAAAAAATGAATTAATTATTATTTTCTCCAACATTTTATTCTTTAATTGAAGCAAAGTCATCAACATATCATTGTCAAAGCAAGCAAAGCAAGCAAAATTAGAGAGTTTGCCAAATTTCAACCTCGCTTCAACTTTGAGGTCTCCAATTTGCCATGCTTGGTTTAAATACGTATACTGAACTTTTCTGTCAAAGTCAAAGTTTGAGGTAAAGCCAAAATAAAGTTTTATGTAACTGACCCTTTATGCAAACATTTATGTACGTGTAGGGTTGCATTTCAATGTATAAGTGTTTAGCTCAGACCAGACCAGTCAATTAGTTGTTACTGACCAAACAGATTATTTATGTATGTACAGCCAAACCAAAGCTAGCCGTGGTGAAAAAATCAGAAATTAGAGCTGTGCAATACTAGAAATGACTGTGAGCAACTGTATGAATTCAATATATTGTCTTTAATTCGAAAAGTTCCAACACTAATTAGCACCTTCAATATGGATAGAAAAGGCGCCTCGCTGAACGAAATTGCCCACTTTTTTATCCTCCTTTTAGGGAAACGCGACCCGGTAATTTCCCAAGATTTTAACTGCTGCTGGTTAGAAAGGGAGCAGTTTGAACAGGGTTACCTGAAGTGAGATTGGCGTTGAAGGGTAGGCTTTATAGAGCAGCTGAGTAGATAGTTGGTATCGTGAGGAGACGAGCCGCCCGCCGGGCACTTCGGGGTTCAGTCTCGTTAAATAGGAGTTTTACCAATTCGTAAGCGCTTATACTCTCCGTTGCGGAATGACTCCGGGTTCCCCAGACTAAGAACTGTTTGTCCGACGCGACCCTGACAAACGTGTCGCCCTTTTAGCGCTAATGAGAATCCTTTGCCGGATATGAGCGCGGTACGCTCCTTTACTCCCTTATGGTACTGTTGAGGGAGCGATTTGGTATCACCAGTGGAACCCTCTAAGTCGTTGCAGCCTTTCATCCCGTGAGGAAGGAGCCCGTCGGAGAGTACCGCAAGATGATTCCGGCAATAGCAAATTCTGGTTGGAAGCACGACTGCGGGGTAACGGTCTTGCTTTGATCCGTCGAAACTGCGGGCTGTAGAGTTCAGTAGCCTCCTAGACGATACATGGCCCGCTGGATCGAGACGATGTTGCTTTAGAACTAGGAGTCCAGTTTTGATGGGATGGCACTAGAGGAACTAGAGGGTGAAGATAGTGGCATATGCAGACGATTTAGCTATTGCATTCAGAGGCAAGTTCCCACAAACTCTGTGTGACCTGATGCAAGTAGCACTGCGAGAAGTTTCGACGTGGTCCTCTCGCTGCGGACTTAATATCAACCCGGGGAAAGTGTAACTTGTCCTCTTCACCAACCGGTACAAAATACCGCCACTAAGCCTACCACTAAGCCTAACTAGATGGCACGCGCCTGGGCTTGTCGGATAAGACCAAGTTTCTAGGCATAGTTCTGGACAGGAAATTGAATTGGAAGGAGAATGTTCTTCAGCGCCAGAAGAAAGCTTGCATCGCTCTTTACACATGCAAAAGAGCCATTGGCAAAAAATGTGGGCTCAGCCCTAGAGTATGCAGTTGGATCTACACGGCCATCATTCGCCCAATCATGCTGTATGGAGTCGTCGTATGGTGGCCTGCGCTGAGCAAGGCAACATACCTGAATCTGTTGCGGAAAGTCCATAGATCCAATATGATCTGTATAAGCCCAACAAAGCCCTCCAGGTCATTCTGGGCATTTTGCTACTTCATCTGGAGGGGTTTCGGTCAGCGGCAGAAACAGTGGAGCACCTCATCTGCAACTGTCCGGCTTTAAGTGGCGCGAGAACGCGCTTTTTGGGAGTTCCGTTCCTGGATAGCCTAAGCCAGATCGCGGAACTGGACATAAAGGACTTGATGGGCCATCATAAAGTCATCTAAGTGGTTCGAGGAGGAGTAACGGTGTCGGTTTAGGAGTGTCAGTCCCAGGATTCTGCTATGTGGAAAATCCCAACAACTCAGGGATTTTCCATATGGCTGGGTCCCGGGACTGACTTTCCTTGGGTTGGTGGTATCAGAACGGGCCTTTCAAAACTGGAGATTATTCTATAAAAAATTTTTGAAAAAGAGTGATGGAGCAAGATAAGCTCTGCAAGATCAATCAGTAAAAGGACTATTTTTTTAGTATTATAAGATAAATTTGTTGTTGTTTTTTATTTCAAATGGCATTCACATATAAATTCTTAAATTATAAAATACGTTACATAAAATATACATACAAATGGATACGCATATAAATGTGAATAGGACCTGGACGGACTATAGGAGCCTTGAAGCTAACAACAAGTTTTTAAGAAACAGCAATCTCAAATCAAAGTCGGCAAAGAAGTTCTTCCTCGATCAATCCCATTCATTGTAGGAGGAATCAGCTTAAAAGAGAAAATCGAGGTTTTTCATAAGCAAAATCCTTCGGGCCCCTTTTGACCGTCCAAGTCCTCATATATCTACATATTTAATCCTTTATTTTAATTAACAATAATTTCCACCTACTACTAAACAAAGCTTAATCTTCAATTCTTCAATTATTTGGTTTGGCACATCTTTAAATTGCCGAGCACTTGAGCGCTGAACTCTACTTTTTATCATAGTTAGAGCCCACAGGCTACACATGCTCCACATCAAGATTATTACTCGAAGATTTAGACGCTATTTCTAGAGACATTTGCGTACGCACACCATCCTCGCGACGATTGCGATATGTCAGCGAGTTCGCACGTGCCTTACGACCCATAAAATGACGTTCGACCCATTTGAGTAGTGTGTAAACCGAATCGGTTGATGGTAGACGATGATCAGCTGCAGTACGTACAATATCCGATGAGGTAACGCGGAATGTGCGCGCCATACCTTTAAGAGCCTAAAACGAAATAAAGATATACAAATTTGAAAATGATGTTCACCACCTATTTCTGCCTTGTCTTGTACTTACCTCCATGGCATCCTCGTCCGTTAGATCATCACCCACATATATAATCTTAATACGTTCACTCCAATCGACACCGAATGATGTACGCAATATATAGATTGATGCTCGTCCTTTGTTCCATTGTACGGGTGGACGCGCTTCGAGTGCACAATGTGCTTCGGTTGCTTTGAAACCATATTTTATAATGAGTCCTCGTGCCTTCTCGATCATCGCTGGACGTAGCTCATTTGGTGTTTCACGATAATGGAATGTTAGTAGTGCCCCTTTATTCTCGACCCAAGCGCCATCTCGACAAACCTGCGAAAAAAAGGATGTTGATTGTTATTTAGGACGAATCTACGAGAAAAATAACTACGGAACAACAACAACATTGTCTGTGGAGGGTAAGTTAGTTTAGTTCAACTGGTCAACTACCCAGGGCCCGAAGTAGTCCTGCAATGGTTTCGAGATGATCCCGAAACTGTCCCAATTGATGCTGACAAAGGGCAGAAATGATTCCGAAACTACCCAGAGTTGTCCTTAAATGATACCGAAGGAGTCCCGAAAGTACAAAACATGATTTCGAAAAGATTCCTCCGAGAAAAATCACGAAATGATTCCTAAAAATTAAATGATTCCTAAACCCTGAAAAGATCTCAAACCGAGAGTTTGTCCAGAAATGACAACGACATGATTTCGAAAAGGTTTCGAAAACGATCCAGAAAAAGTCACGAAACGGTTCAGAAAACTATCACGAAATGCTTTCCGAAAAGGATCTGGAAGAAGACCGCAATTGATTTCGAAAAGGTCCCGAAATAATTCCAAAATGACCCAGAGTTGGTTTCGAAATCATCCCGAAGGAGTCCCAAAATGGTTTCAAAAAAGACCGAAAACAATCACGAAATGGTCAAAAATGGTTTAGAGTTGTTGCCGAAACTATTCCAAAAGAGTCCTGAAAAAGTCGCGCAACGAACTCGAAAACAGTCCGAAAATGATCCAGAGTGGGTCGCGCAAGAGTCCTGAAAAGATCTTGAAAAGGTCCCGAAAAACAAGTTCGAGGCTCTTGGTCCTGTTAGTCTGAATTCATTGTTCTTCTGCCTTCTCGTGAACAGAATCAAACCCGTTTTACTTGGGTTGACAGCAAGTCCTCAGGATTGAGACCACCTGATAAGCTTTTATAAATATTACTGCAGAGGGGTTCTACGAAATTCTCCTTGACCAGTATTGTCAGATCCAGAATTAGGTCGTTCAAGATCACTACACGGATTCAGGGAGACAGTATGATCCTTTAGAACAACAACAACCCATAGAGCACCATCAAAATTAGGACGATCCGGTTTTGAAAGCTTTTTAAGGCTTGGATCAGGATGGGAAACAAACAACTAACAACACTCACCGAATCCTGTAACGCTTTCAGCAAATGACTAACTTTGTCCTCATATTCAATGGGCATGGGATGCACAAATTTACTGCCATCGGGATGTAGAATTTCCAAACCATGATTGCCCGCATATGTAATACCCTCGATACCAACCATACGTTTCACATTGTCCACATTACGACCCGAGATGACAGCGACATAAACATCCGAATGATTTGAAAGCTTGTACAGGACATTCTTGATTTCCGGCGATAATGTGGCTAGGTCGGGATGTGGAGCAATTGGCGCCAACGTACCATCGTAATCCAATAATAAAGCGAGCTTGTGATTGTAGCCAATATACCTGGAAGTAAATATTTGATATGAGTTTCCTTCCTACTTTTTAGCTTGCTTCAAGAGAGACCAAACCAACTTACTTGAGTAAATAGTCATCAAAGTCGTCCACTGTAACCGGTTGCATAATAGTCGTACCAACATCATCTACATCCAACGTGCCCATTGCCTTCAAAAACGAACGCATCCAATGGCTGACATCACATTCTGACTCACGTCTACGCAAGCGACTCATACGCAAAATACGTTCGTCCTCCGGCATGGTAAGAGCACGATGTATAACCTCAGCGGCTGCATGTACTTCGTAGGGATTGCAAAGGAGCGCTTCATGCATCATCTCACCAGCACCAGCAAAGGGGGAAATAACCAAAACGCCAGGACTCTCATTGATTTGACAGGCTACAAACTCCTTGGCTACCAAATTCATGCCATCTCGCAGTGGGGTGACGAGACAAACTGCTGCATCTCGATACAGAGCAGCCAAGTCATCTTGTGCCACATAGTCATAAATGTAGCGAATGGGCGCCCAATTCGCTGTGGTGAAACGTCCATTTATGCGTCCGATCAACTGATCCACTTCCTCTTTCAGCTCGCGGTACTCCTTGACGTCTGTGCGTGATGGCACGGAAATCTGCAGCAAGCTAACCTTTTCCTTGTGCTGTGGATATTTTTCTAATAACGCTTCGAAGGCCATCAACCGATGCACCAAACCCTTTGTATAGTCCAACCGATCCACACCCAATATAATTTGTTGTTTGTCAGTTTTCAACACTTTGCCAGCAGTCTTCGCCAATGTAACGAAACGATCGTATGGTATACCAATGGGTAGTGGACGTATACGCACGGTACGTCCACCATGTTCTACCAACAAATTATTACGATCGACACGACAACCCAACATGCGTTGACAACAATCGACAAAGTTTAGACAATAGTCCTGTATGTGAAAACCGACCATATCACAGCCCAACATACCCTGCAGTATCTCATCGGCCCATGGGAATAGACGGAATATATCCCATGGTGGGAAAGGTATGTGTAAAAAGAATGCCAAACGGCAAGGTAACTGTTTCTCTTCGGCCTTTTCGCGCACCCAATTGGCGGCAAGCATCAAATGATAATCGTGTATCCAAACTATAGGTGGCGTGTTGTTGTCTAAAGCTTTGTTTTGTTGTAAACATTTCTCCAGAGCTTCCACTGTGCGCGCTGCAAAATGTTTATTTACCGTTACATAGTTGTGCCAATGATCTGCGCCGAAGGTAGCGCGTCCGGGCATCGAGTGAAAGAGAGGCCAAAAGATTTTATTACAACAACCATTGTAGTAGCTATCGAAAATTGCGGCGTTGATATTGACGGAGACGACCTGAAAGGAAACAACAACAACAAAAAAATTTGCTTTTTAGTGATGAGGACAATAAATAATTCCAAAGTCCCCAAGTGGGTCTCGCAGTGCGCAGTACTACTGTTTCGCAGTTGACATTTCCCATATGGTTGGTACCTATACTATGACGACAAGCCCTGTGGATCATTGAAAAAATAAAACAATCTTGGTGCCTTTGACGAGGCGAAGAAAGCTGTCTATGTTAGATCCATCCCTCGGAGGCCGCCGCATAAGTCTTTCAAAGGTAGCAAAATACCTAGGAGTAACATTGGACAAAACCCTCACATGGAATGCTCATTTGCATGCTACCATAAACTAAGCAACGAGGGCCTTTTTCGCCTGCGCAAGACTTTGTGGCACATGGGGGATGTCTCCCCAAATGACGTACTCGTCATTTAATACAAATATGAAGCCAATAGTCACCTACGCTTCTCTAGTTTGGTGGCCTAAGACTGCTCAAAGCACAGCGGCAATTAAACTAAGTAAGCTGCATCGGCTAGTCTGTGTCGGTATAACTGCTGCAATGAGAACGTGTCCTGCTGATGATTTAAGTGCCCTTGTCGGCCCATATGTTGAATCTGATTCGGAGATTCAGTACACGGATGGATCGAAGCTGGAAAATGAAAAAAAAGAGAGCTAGTATCTATGGACCTAATTACAAAAAATCGGTACCAATGGGAAACTACCAAACTATCTTTCAAGCGGATATCTATGCAATAGAAATCTGTGGCAGAGAATGTCTCCGAAGAGGACTATCCTCTGAGCGAATCTACATTATGTCGGACTGTTAGCCGCCCTGCGTGAATTGCAGTCTTACACAATAACTTCGAATCTTTTTGATGAGTGCCTCACAGTCCTTAATGATGTGGGGGCCAAACAAAGTTTTGTTAGGTTGGCTCCCAGGGCATGAATTACATGACGGAAAAAAAGCTGACCACCTTGTAAAACACGGTGCACAGCATTTTATGGTCCGGAACCCTTCTGTAGGCTCACCAAGGCCCATTTAAGAGAGACCATAAGCAACTGGGAAGACAAACAGTTTAGGCAGCATTGGCTTAGCAGTCTAGGTCCAGGCTCATAAACCTAAGAAGGGTGGATCTAGGAACCCTCACTGGGTATTATACGGAACATTTTGGTCTGCGTTATCATATGAGTAAGCTGAATCTGTCGAATACAACAATTTGTCGGTTCATATACTCTGCGAATGCATTGCGTTAGCAAGAAAGAAAGTTTGCTAGGTGGTGTCACTCTCAATCCGTTCGTGGTATGGAATAAAAAACCTGAGGAGAGCCTCTACATAAAGCAATAAGCTGAAAGATCACACAATAGATCGTGTAAATGGCCGCGGCCTTATAATAATAATAATAATATACTACGATTTCTAAACTCACTGTTAGGTTAAACTTCGTTCTAGAGAAACTAGAGTTGATTTGCTTTTATAATCTACTTTCCTCATACCTATTTCAGCTTATTTTTTCATTTTCTTTATTTACGGCCCAATTGTGGAAGGTGAAGCGAAGCACAATTTCGGACCATTGGCAAAAACGAGGCGCGCATCTGTCAAAGTTTCACAATGTTTTTCTAATTGGGCCATTAAGCACGATTTCACAGTAGCAGGTTAACTTAAGCTCCACAGTTAAAGGCCGTTTTCATAAAAGTCTCCAACCCGGTTAGCGGCGTTAATTGGCGTATTTTGTACGGTTAGCTGCAAATTAATCACCGATTAGCTATTATCGGCTTTTATGCAAGCTGTCCTAAACACGGACTCCCAATTTTATTTAAGTTATTTGATTGAATTCTTACTACACGGCTCTCTGATTTTTGACCAGAGGTTAAGTCACCAACGTTGGGCAGCTAACCTCAGGTTAACTTTAAAAGAAAATTGGAAATGGAATGGAAGGTAAGTTAACCCGGCACTGTGAAATTGGGCCTCATATTATAGTTTCAATTTTATTTTACTTTATTTTTTTTTTTCTTTTTTTCGGTTTTTTTTTTGTATTTTTTTATTTGATTTTTATTTTTTTAATTTAATTTTGTTTTGTTGATTCAGTTTAATTCACTTTTATTTTATTTTAATTTATTTTGTTGTATTTAATTTAATTTTGCTTCTTTTTCATTTTAATTTGATTTATTTTATTTCAATTTAGTTAATTTTTTTTTTCATTGTATTTAATTTAATTTAATTTTTTATTTTCTAATTTTTTTTTTATTTTTTTTTTTAGTTTATTTAATTTAATTTTGTTTTATTTTATTTTATTACATTTGGTTTATTTTGTTTTAGTGAATTTAATTTAATTTTTTATTTTTATTTTTTTTTTTTATTCATTATTATTAACTTTATTTTATTTCATTTTATATTATTTCAATTTATATTTTTATTCTATTTTAATTAATTTTTTTTTTCATTTTACTTTATTTTATTTTAACTTTTTTTTTTCCATGTACATACATGTATGCATTTTTGAACTGTTCTTTTCCTGCCTATCCATCAAAACATCAAAAGAACAGTTATTTACACTCATGAATCTTCCATATCTCTCTTCACTTATCGATCATGCGAATTATAAATTCAATAATCACGTTTCAGTGACGTTGTTTTGATTTAAATAATCGTTGACCCGACGCCATTGGACTTTGTGCTATCAGCATTACAGTTATCAATTAGGTCTTCTCTCACATTCATTGGTAAATACTACACATGTATAAGCAAGAGCCGTTATATGAGAAAACTACGGAGGGTACACATATGTCAGAGGTCCAGATATTTTTAGAGCTATAAAATACTAGCGGTTGTTTTATATGTTTTATATTTCAATACACACCTGATCTGATTTCAAGCCCGCTGTAGGTGTTTGATCGGTTGGATTTGACTCGGGTATAGGTTCATCAGGATCAGCAAGATGTATGCCTGGCCAACCGACCCACAAGCCTTTACCTTTGATGACTACAGGACAGACGGCTGTTACAAGTCCACCGGCGCTAGAGAGAAGAATAAAATGTGAAATGTGTGTAAGTAAACAGTTTTTAGTTAATAACAATTCTTAGCTATTCAATAACAATAATACAAAATGACCGAGTAAGCCTCCAAGTAAACTTCTCTGCAAACATATGGTGTGCGTCTTCCAATTTTCATCTTACCAATTGATCAGACCTACATGTTTTACAACAACTGCTAAGAGAGATGAAGTTTTACCGAGAAGCTTTTTCATGACAGAAATGCGCTCGCAAGGTTGGAAAATGGTTTCAAACCACTTTCGATGTGGCCTGTCCTGGTCGACATAGTTCAGATTTCACTACGTGTATAAAAAAAATTAACTCACAGTTAAACTCGAAAACTATTAAACAAATTTACAATGCTTCGTTTTAATTCAGTAGGTTACTCATACGACATGGCGAACCGTTGACTAATATAAATCTCAACTATGCGACTAATTTAACTCTCAAAACACTTTGACATAACCAATAGTTTTACATTTTTTTGGCATAAAATCCACGATTTCGGGATATTAAAGAACTGTTTTAAGAATTGGCATGTGCATTAGGGTGTGTATTATCAGGTAAATTTGTTTCCTTAATTTACTTGAAAATCTGCCAGCTCAAGCTAATAAAAAAGGACAGCTGAGGCCAAACTCTGACTTTTTTCGTGGTTTCGCAAACTCTCCGAGTGTATTTCTGCCTTGAAAAGCTTCTTAGCAAAAAAAAAAAATAAAAAACAGCACACCACAGTAGAAAGAGAAGCTCCGCACAAAAATCTCTGTAGATATTATAATGATAACCCGTTGATATATCGCTGCCATAAGTAAGTTTGCTCAGAAACGCTTTTTGGGAGTAAATTCTTTGCCCTGTGTTAAGTATGGAAAAGGTTAAAGAATTCGAGCCGTCTGCTTAATAACTTTCCCACCAAACCAAGACATCCGAAATAGTCGGATATCAGGCTTTTCTAAAAGTCTTTCGACTTAAATAATTCGTTTACATTTCGTGAAGCAAAAGTGTAAAAAATTGTGTTTATCAGTAAGAAAAACAGTTATGAAATGAAAGCTTTTGAATATTAACGAAAAAAATTCATTGTACTCTGTAGCTAAGTGGAAGCAATCAAGTACAAGTGTGCAGGCGTGTCGGTTCGATACCTGCCAAAACTTTTTTTTTCAATTTTCAAATTTTTTTATTTTCAACTACCGATTTTGTTTCGAAAAATTCGTAACGAAGTCACGTCTCATAGAAATTTCTTAACAATTTCAAAAAAAAAATCGATTTCGATTTCGGAAAAATCTTCAGATTTAACGAAACGATTTCGGAAAAAAGTCGAAATTAATTGTTTTGTGGGGTTTCTATCCACATGAACAAATGAAATGTCATCATCATCAAAAACAAAAAAATGTATTCATCTTTTATTTTTTTCTAACGCAAAAAGTAAGCACCAAAGAAAATTCAAATTTTTCAAAATCTTAAATATTGTAGTTACCCAAATGACCTTCATATAAGGCATACCAAATACCAATAAGTGGTCATCATTAGTGACAAGTGGTGACACGCCCACTTTAAAAAAATCGAAAGTTTCCATATCGAAAGTGAGCGTGGTCGGGCAACGATTTCGTCCAATTTTATCAGGTATACTCCTTATAATGCTAGTATACCTTGTGTCAAATTTCAAGATTCTACCGTACTAAGCTATGACCAGTCGAATTTTCAAAAATTCTTCCCTTAAAAGTGAGCCGTGCCACGCTCACATTTAAAAATTTATCAAAAAATCATAACAGAATGACTAAGCCCCATAGTCCTACCAAATTATGTTATTTTAGCCATTTCCATTACCGAATTATGGCAATTTAGGCGATTTTCGAAGTTTCCGATATTGAAAGTGGGTATACCTCCAACGTTACTAGTATGCTTTGTGCCAATATCATCGTTCTACCGTAATCAGTTTAAAAGTTACGACCAGTCGAATTTCCAAAGTCTTTCTTAAAAGCGGGCGGTGCCACAAGAATTTACAATAGAATGACCAGAGGGATTTACCTGTAAAATTATATCATTTTACCCATTTCATCTACCGAGAAAATTTTTGTGATTTCGAAATTATTTTTCGGCAATACTTTTTAGTGAAGTTTTTGAAAATCCCGCCGGTTTTCTCAACGGTTTCTAAAGTTATTGGATGGGCTGCATCCGAATCTGAAGTCAGCTATTTTGAGCCACCCTAGGTTTTCTCTCTAGAGCAAGCATCGGCGCCCAATAGATCTTAAGATCAGTGAAACAAGTTGGATTCATCACACAGACACGTTGTGCTCTTTGTTTACCAAATGATTGAGTCGTCGCTGGGCAAGGGACGAAACCACATCGCGTGGGGGTGTCGCTTGTTTGGTCAGCGAATGTTAAAAATTTAGTTCGGACGTTCGCAGCGCGTGTATAAGCGTCCTCCCTTATACACCTGCATTTACAAATCTGCCGACCCATGCTCTAGAGGGTGGTTTGCAAAGAGCTCGGTAGTTGTAAACAAAAAATGTTAATAATTTTTCTGGGGGGTCAAGGCACCATAATTTAGTTTTGGTTGTTATATTTAGCGGCATACAGACCAGGGATGGGCAATATTTTATTTTTGAGTGACAAATGACGAAAAAATAAAAAGTTATTCATTATTCTAAAAATTTTAAGTGATGAGTGACCGGCTATTATTATTCAAAAAAATTTTGAGTGATGAATAACAATTTATTTTATTCAAGAATCGCTTGAAATAAAAATAAATTTTTATTTGATTTTTTTGAATAAAAATAGCCGGTCACTCATCATTCAATTTTTTTTCGAATAATGGAAAAAAAAATTATTTTTAATTTTTTCGTCACTCGTCATTCAAAAATAAAATTTTACCCTTATTTTTGAGGGATGAGTGACAATAAAATAAGAAATAAATTTTTATTCATTATTTAAAAAAATTTGAGTGATAAGTGACCGGTAATTCTTATTCAAAAATCGCTTGAAATAAAAATAAATTCTATTCATCACTTAAGTTTTTTTGAATAAAAATAGCCAGTCACTCATCACTCAAATATTTTGAAATAATGAATAATTTTTTATTTTTTATTTGAATAATTATTTATTCAAAATGGCCCAACCCTGATACAGATCTTCCATAGCCCAAAAAATTGTTGTATAGTAAGTTCTTCAAAAAAAAATTTGTTTAAATAAAAAAAATATAGTCCCGTAGTCATAGTCGAAATAAAGTAGGTACTAAAGTTAGTGTCGGCTTTTTGGACAGATATGCCGTTGAAAATTGTGTCAAATTGCTGTTAAAAGTAATTGAGATAAAAAATAAAAGCCGAAAGCGTGGATAAATTTTGTATTCGAATATTATTTTGTGGTTAAAATGCTGGAGAAAACTAAAAAAAAATCTGTACATTTTAATTACTTTACACAAATTCTGTATTCCAAAATACTTTAAAAATACAAAGAAGTCAAAATTCTGAAAAGTAAAATTCTGGATTCCGAAATATTTTGGAAAAAACTTCTTGTTGATTTTATAAATCAAATTAGTAGCGATTATGAAGTTAATTTGGTTTTGTGTTTTTCAGACAGGGTGGATACTAGATGTATATTGCAACAATTTTTCGTCATCCCTTGTCAATTTTGGTTTTGTAACAAACCGGTTTTGTTGATCCGCCATCTTCAGTGTTTGATTTCGTTCTGAACGAGACGTTCCAATATACATCTAATGCATATGAACTTGATTTATCTCAAAATCAGACATTGCAATTTTACTCTAAAAACAGTTCTGAATTTCCAACGGCTGTCGTGTCTTGAAATTGTATTTTATTAAATAAAAAAATATCATCGTTGCCTATACAAAACCACCTATCGACTGGCTGCATGCCGCCCAATTTTTCTAGGACAAAAATGCTATTGATTTATGCCCATCATTGACAACGAACTGTAAAAAAAAAAAACTAACTTGTTTTTAATAAATATTTATATGACGTTATTTTGACATATTTGGGTCGTCGGACCGACTTTATGTCGCACCCAATTTGTAGGACACATATCGGCGTGCCATAAGAAAACTATCAATTTTGAAATTTTCTTCGAAAACTAGCACTTTTAAAACACTAACTAACACTGTTATTGCTTATGACCACAGAATTTATGCAGGTTTCTCATATATCAGGTTGACCTTAAATTAAGTTAAGTATACAAAAAGACTAATGAGGCCCTTAGAAATACGGTGTTCTTTAATCATTCAACGATATACTTTTTTTACTTACTCTAAAACTCACCTAGCTTTACGTTCCAATTTTTCCGTTTTTGCATTACGACTTAAAACGAATGGCAAACGATTTGAAACCACAATTAAACTGGCCTTTGTAACCGGCTCCGATGCATTCGTAATCACAATTTCCGTGTCAGCCATTGTGTTGTTGTTGTTGTTACCGTTTTTACCGTTAGTTGTGTATTCCGTAAAATTTAAAATTGGACTATAAGCACATAAATTCTTTATAAGTACTTTTTAAACGAAAATTTGCGTTATTTAAGAGTTACAAAAAGTGAAAAAAATTCAAAAAATATTTATGTATTTTAAGACATTTCCAGTTTTTACACTACTAATTCAATATTTTAACTTATTCTTTTTTTAGCACATTTAATTATTTCAAAATTAAAGTCAAAAACGTGATCTATTTATATACATATATTTGCATGCTATTTAAAATATTCTGCAACTTTTTTTGCTTCGTTTTTTATATTTTATTTATATAAAATATTTTTTTTTCGTATTTTTTATTTTTTGCTTAAATTGTCACAAACCCCATTTAAATTTTGTTTATGCTGTTGTTTTTGTTGATGCTATTACTAAGTAATAGGTGTATTATAACGGGAATGCCTTTTTCCACTAGCAGCCGTTTCCAAAATGTTACTGTTATACTATTTTATATAGAGTCAGTTTTTATGCATCTGATTTTTTTCTAATCAATAAACGAACGTTATGATCTGTAGGAAGTCCAACAACGAACTGAACAAAATTTTGTTCAGGATAAGGCTTGTAAACCATGATCTATAGTCGACTTTGAAACGTTGATAATTTTTTTTTTTTTTTTTTTTTTTTGATTTTTTGCTAGATTCGGCGCGTCGTCGTCACGTCTCAATGCGATGTTCTGTGTTGTCTTTGACTCCAAGTGACTCGACTTGGACTTTTCTATAATCAGCGGTTTCTATTATGTAGATAAGGTGCGACATTTGCAATATAATTATGTGTATTAGTTGTTGTATTAAAATTAAAATTTAGTTTTTGATTTTTTTTTTGTTTTCGTGTTTTTTTGTTGTTTTGATTTTGAAAAATTGTATAAATACATCTATACTTCGCCCACAATCGCAATCAAATTAAATTAATCAGCTAAAGACTTTGTGTGATCTGTGAACTACGTCCACCCGTACTATGTTTAACTATGCTTTTCTTCATAATAACTAAGTATTAGGTGCTTTTAGGTAGAAATACTATATGTAAACTTTAGAAGATATACATGCATGTGCACTTCTAAACTATCAAACAAATGTATTAACATATTTTTATACCCAGTAGCACAAGGGTAGGGAAGACCGATGAACCTTCCGCACTCTTTTTTGACCAGCATATCTTCGAAGCTATGAGGATGAGATCGTGTGTACAAGTCCACGCAAGTGGGAAAAGTTTCTGACCGCCATTCAACTGGGAGTGGCCAGAGCGATTCTTCTATGTGCGCTCCAAGCAGGTCACTACGTCCGAGTCGTATCCACTGAACATCCTTCGGTGGTGAACTGATGTGAGAAGGCGACAATCTGACAAGGCCACTCCGACATAATCGGTTTAAGGGCTTGCCAGGGGGTTCCAACAGCGGCGTCTGTCATCATGAAATGCGGCTGCAAGCGGGCGTCTGTCTTGGATCAAGCGGTTCGCTATATAAATGTGTAACTTAAATCCAACTCTCCGAGAAACGAGTTGTGCGTAGGGACCCACCACATAAAACAAAATTCCAATGAGATCAAACAGACAAACCTCGGATATGATAACTCATTTTTCATATAACGACCACAGCAAACGAACTAGGACTATGATTAATGAAATCAGAGCATGCACGTGGTATGTCCGAACCCTTACTAGGGAAGGTGACGATGCCCGCCTAGTTGAGCTTCTTAATAAGGCAAAAGCTGACATCACAGCTAATCAAGCAATACGATGGACGGGGCAAGGTTATAAGACCATCCGAGCCTGCAAGAGACTTGTGAAACATGTAGTGTCCGTCACAGCCGTGAATGAGCATCTCGCCACAATACGAATAAAAATACTGCAGTCACAACACAGGCAGCCAATGATTTCGCAGAACGACTCGCACACCTGCTCTCTGAGAGCACAATTCAACCCAGCGGAGTGCATGAGCAGTGGGAACATATGTATCTCCGGAGCACTTCGCACCGCAGGCGAAGAATTCATTGGATTCCGGCAAGTGCAAAAAAGCAGCTGGTACGATGATAACGCGTGCAAAAACGCAGTGAAAAGGAAGGTAAACGCCTATAAGGCAACGTTAAAAGCGAATGCAACGAGAAGTGTGGAAGGAATCACTTATCTGCCCTTCTAAACGGAGGAACACAGCAAAAATCCAGAGAAGAGGTCGAACCCGACCCCACAATCGAAGACGATGGAATCGAAATTCAAATGCGGCGGCGAGGAGCTGGCAAGGTGCATGCACCAGGTCTTGTGCAGAATATGGTCGGATGAATGCATGCCTGAAGATTGGAATCTAAGTGTCATCTGCCCAATCCATAAGAAGGGTGATCCCGCAAACCACGCCAACTATCGTGGAATCAGCCTTTTGAGTATCGCATATAAGGTCCTATCAAGCGTATTGTCCGAAAGACTGAAGCCTGACGTAAACCGACTGATTGGACCTTATCAGTGTGGCTTCAGACCTGGTAAATCTACCATCGACCAGATTTTTACAATACGCCAAATCTTGGAAAAAAACCCGTGAGAAAAGGACCATATCTTTGTTGATTTTAAAGCTGCCTTCGAAAGCACGAAAAGGAGTTGCTATGCAAAATGACGCTGAACAACACCACCAGCTCGGTTAGAATTGGGAAGGACCTCTCCGAGCCGTTCGAAACTAAACGAGGTTTCAGGCAGGGCGACCCCCTATGGTGCGATTTCTTTAATTTAATGCTGGAGAAATAATACAAGCTGCAGAACTTAACCGCGCTGGAACAATATATTACAAGAGCGTACAACTGTTGGCGTATGCCGACGACATCGACATCATTGGCCTCAACAACCGCGCCGTAACTTCTGCGTACTCCAAATTAGAAAAGGAAGCGGAAAAAATGGGTTTGGTTGTGAACAAAGGTAAAACGAAATACCTGCTGGCATCAAGCAAAGAGTCAGCGCATTCGCGCATTCGCGCATTCGCGCCTTGGCAACCACGCCACTGTTGGCAGCGATTTTTTCGAGATAGTAAGGGACTTTGTATACCTGGGAAGCAGCATTACTACCAACAACAATGTAAGCCTGAAAATCCATCGAAAGATAACTCTTGCAAACAAATGCTTTTTCGGGCCGAGTAGTTAATTGAGAAGTAAATTCCTCTCTCGAGTAGTACCCGTCCTGCTATATGGTGCAGAAGCATGGACATTGACAGCATCTGATAAGGCGGCTTTGGGAGTATTCGAGAGAAAAATTCCTCGAAAGATTTTTGGACCTCTAAAAATTGGCGACGGCGAGTACCGAAGAAGATATAATGTATGAGCTTTACGCAGACGTCAACATAGTTCAGCGAATTAAAACCCAGCGGCTTCGCTGGCTAGGACACGTAGTGCGAATGAGCGAAGACGCTCCGTCCCAGAAGGTATTCTTATCGGCACCCGCCGGTGGAAGTAGAGGAAGAGGGAGACCACCACTCCGATAGCAGGACCAAGTGGAAGCAGATCTTAGAAGACGTGGTGTCTCCAATTGGCTCAACAAAGAACCGACTGGCGGAATATGTTGGACGACCAAAATCGCCTAGGCGATTGAAGGCTATTTTAAGTAAGTAAGTAAGAGGTGAAAAAGTAAATAGGGTGTGGGGAATAGAAAAGTTAAATAGTTCAATGTTAAATTAAGAGCACTCAACCTTAATTCAAAGTTCAGAACGCACCATTTTATTTGCATTAAAAGCTCTTCATGTTCCATTTTCTTTATAAAATCAAAATTGCTCATACTTGGATTCAGAGTTTTCTATCTTAACCGGAAATCAAGACGACTTATGCTTGATTTGAGATGGTGTATGCTTGATTTCACAACTTTCTTGTCTGAGTGTATCTCGCTACTGGGTATAAACCAAACTTACTCCACCGTACATTCTATAAATTTCTTTGCAAATAAACAACACAAATCACCCACTGCAATCACAAAATGCACTACGCCGCGTTGCATTTGTTTGTCGTCCCTAAGTATTATCAAATTTTCTTTTTTTTGACGAGTAAATAGATTCGTATGGCCGAAGACAATTTCAGCTGGAAATCAACTGTAGTGACAATGATAGACTATATACATATGTGTAAAAATGTCTAAAACAAATTATCAAAACAAAAACAAAATCAAATATAAACACATACATAAATACGTTATTTTTTGTTTTAATTATTATAAACAATAATAAAATTGTAAAAAATATTTGTTTTTAGCGTACAGAGGTGAGGTGCTCCTTGCGGGTTTTTGGCGGAACAATTTTGCCGTTTTGTACTTGTATGAGTTGATCGCTTATCAGTTGTGCTTTGGTGCACGATTTCAACGGGTGATACCACCAAAAAGCTATAGCAACGATTCGAAAAAATCTTTCGCTTCTAGTAACTTCAGTGTTTCAGCGTTGACGACATATGTATGCACGTTTATTTTATTCCAAGGCTACGTCCTATGCAACTTTGTATAGTAGCCATAACCATAGATACTTATACATAGCTAGCTGAACCGGAAGACGTTGGCCTGCCACAAATTTATTTCCCTGCATGTCTCTGTAACCCGATCCCTTATCTATCTCAATCACTATTCCTATCTCTATCCCTATCCCCATCCCTATTCCTACCATAAGGTTCTGAAAGGCAATATGAAAAAAACTGATGGGTGCTGTAATGCATGTCTAAAAAGTGTCTTATGGCCGGATTATGATATTTTAAAATTAGAATGTAAAAACATTGGTCCGGTGGATCGGCTGTTTTGCTTTTACAAAATTTTGCTGATCTTTCTTAAATCTGCCATTCTTTTCATATTTTTTATATTTTTGGTTTCTATACATTCCTGTTCATTTTGCCTTTTCCTCTCTCTTTACACCATTCAGTAATATAGTTTGAATGTTGATAATTATTTATTCTTCTTAGGTAGTCTTCATACGTATTTCTTTTCTTTCCTTTCCTTTGCTTTTATCTCCTTTCCTTTCATCTCATTTTATTTCTTTTGCTTTTCTTTCCTTCCCTACCCTTTTCTTTCCTTTCCTTTTCTTCCCTCTCTTTTCTTTTCCTTTTCTTTCTTTTTCTCTTCTTTCATTTCATTTTATTTCCCTTCTTTCTTTCTCTCTTTTCTGTTCTTTTCTTTTATTTTCCTTTCTTTTCGTTTCTTTTTTTCTTTTACCTGAACATTCTTTTCATTTCATTTCTTTTCTTTTATTTTTTTCTTACCTTTATTGTCTTTCACTTTTTCCTTACCTTTCCTTACCTTACTTTTCCCTTTCCCACCTTTCCTTTCCTACCGTTTCCTTACTTTCTTTTTTTCCTTTCCGTAACTCCTTTAGTTTTCTTTCTTTTCCATTCATTTCCTTTACTTATTTTGTTTAGCTTTTCATAACCTCTCTTTTCTTTATTTTTCATTCATTTTATTTTTATTTTTTTTGCGTACCTTCCTCCTCGCTACCTTTTCTTTCCTTTCTTTTTCTCTTCTTTCCTTTCTTTGTCTTTCTCTATTTGTTTCTCTTTTCCACTCCTTTACCTACATTACATTTCCTTTCTTCCCTTCCTTTTTTCTTTTCCATTCCTTTCCTTTCCCTTCCTTTATTTGCCTTTGATTTTTCTCTCATATTTTCCGTTCCTTACCTTATCTTACCTTTATTTTCTTTTTATCCATTTCTTTCCTTTCCCATTCTTTCCTATTTTTTACTTTTATTTATTTCATTTTGTTTTATTTTTATTTATTTTATATTCTTTCCTTTCATTTCATTTCCAACAAATTTATTTTTTTACTTTTAATCACTTTTATTTCTTATTTTATTTTTTTTGTTTGTTTTATCAATGTTCCTTTTTATTTTATTTCACTAAGTCTAGCCACGAAGGGCTTTGTGCTTTTTTTTTTCAAAACATCATGTCTGAGCAAGCATTTGCTGCTCTGAATACCCACGCACAGATTTTGTTTTTGTAAACACTTTTTGTACCTACGCTCAATAAAGTTGACGGGCTGGCTCATGTTTATTATTGCTGCCAACAAAACAACTCACACTCGGCCTCTCCCCAACTGCAATGAATGCAAGCACAACAATGCAAGTGTACCTACATCAAGCATCGGCACCCCATAGATCTTAAGATCAGTCAAACAAGTTGGATTCATCACACAGACACGTTGCGCTATTTGTTTACCAAATGATTTAGTCGTCGCTGGGCAAGGGGCGAAACCACATCGCGTAGGGGTGTCGCTTGTTTGGTCAGCGAATGTTAAAAATATAGTTCGGACGATCACATCGCGTGTACAAGCGTTCTCACTTATACACCTGCATTTACAAATCTGCCGACCCATGACCTACATACACACATAACAGCGGCTCTATAAAGTGAATGCGTGTTTAGCACTTGTAGTGGTGTGACTTTCAAATCATATTATAATTAATTTTTGGTTAGTTGTCGCACACCCTACTCGGCGAGACCTATCGATACATATCAAATTTTATATACCTTAGAATTGTGGTTATTGCAAAAAAGGGAGAAAACTTTAAGCATTGCGCATTTAGAAAGTAACCAAGAGATGTATTTACTTAAATAAATTTAAAAAAAAAGAAAAAAAAACGCCATTTTAGTTTTCAGATATGTTATATATATTAAATAGACCTTTCTAAAGAAAATTCTTATATTTCCAAATCGCTTGATTTTTGAAGTATTTTTTCAGTTCCAAATTTTATTTTGGAAAACATTTTTTTTTTTTTAGTGTACTAAACAATTTGTACAGTGTATTTTTTTGAAAGCTTATTTCAATACCTTTCTAATGGTAGGAGGATCTTTGAAATCGGTAAAGCCATTTCGTAGTAATCACACTATTATCGTCATTTTTCGAATATTTTCGAATATTTCGATACCTTCCCACGTCCACAATTTTTCGAAAATGCAATTTCTAAAAATGAGGTTGTGTTTGGGTAGATAAGATGTACCTCTATGCAAAATTGCATCAAATTCTGAGGGGATCGGGTTCAATGCATATTAGGTTTGATATGGAATTCATCATATATGAGTCGATTTTTTGAAACAGTTTAAAAATCATTGCATACATGCATATAAAATAAAATGAAAAAAAAACCTGAATATGATTTTGTACTATCCCTGGCATTAAATTATCAATTGGCACATATGTTTGTTGTTTTCGTTTTTAGTTATTTTTTTTTGCAAATCTAGCCCCCAACATATTTTTATGAGTTCCGGAACTTTATATTTTCAAATAATTTTTTTTGTTTTATATATTCCTTTTTATTATTTTGTTTTAATACTTTTTTGTTTTGCAAAAATTCCAATGCCAAATCGACGTTTAACGCCGAAATTTTCGATAAGAATTTACGAACTCGTTTAAACCTATATTTTGGGTTTGCTATCATTAACATACATATTATTATTACGCCATTAGTTAGAGCTAAATTGGCATTCCTTCATACTGTGGTGTAAGTCAAGGGACACGAGGATCGATATTCCCAAAAAACATAATGAACGGCCCCCCGACAGTGTGGTGCAGTGGCGAATCCAGGATTTTGGGAAATTTTTTTCGAGGATATTTTTTTCGAGGATATTTTTTATTCTCAAAACTCGCCTTTTAGGGTTGTTTTTCAAAAAATTAAGATACCTACATTTTTCGGTACACGCAATGCCAAATTCAAGGTATCACGTAACTTTTACCATATTTACTATATTTTTGTGTAATTTTTACTATATTTATGAGTTATTTTTTACTATATTTTTTGTGTAAATTTTTACTATATTTTTTGTATAAATTTTACTATCTTTTTTTTTGTAATTTTTACTAAATTTTATTTTTTCTGTAATTTCACTATATTTTCAATATAATTTTTACTATATTTATGGGCCACTTTTTACTATATTTTTGTCCAATTTTTACTACATTTTTCGCTGTGTTACTGTATGACTATTTGGATACCGAAGGGGAGGGTTTGAACCTGAAAACCGCCCCCGTGGATCCGGCCCTGGTGTAGTGAGTAGTAGATCTCCGCCATGGGAAAGTCTTTAGCAACATTTTTAACGCTGACATTCTGTATAAAACTTTTTAAAAACCCTAACCACGTAAGATCTTTTATTGGATACACGCCAACCTCACATGGTAAGATGCCCAAATCACAAATAATATTTTCGTCTGAATGTCTGGCTACTCCGACGCGAGGTTATCATCAAAATATCTGAAATTTTGTGATGTATCACATTCTTGTGAAGAGTTTCCAGGAAAAAAACCAAAAGGTTATCAATTAACCTATCAAAATGAGAAAAATTGTCATAAATTCCATGCAGACATCCATGGAAAGTGTTTGGTATGGTCATAAACTAGACTGTTTCAGATTTTTTTTTAGAAACGTATTTATTTATTCGTCAAACTGAATAAATGTACTAGTTCAAAATGAATTATTGAACTAGTTCAATTGGTTGAATTTTATAGCCTGTTCATGCTGAGCCAGCATTTTGCATTTTAGCATTAAGCCCAAAACGCAGGATTTATTATGTCATTTTTCATACAAATTTTGACACCAAAAGCAATTTTTTGCATTAGCATTATTAAAGCACATGCACACCCTGTATTCTGCTACGAAATAATCGTTTCGAACTAAAAAAAAGTTCTATGATTAGTGGCCTCTATTACCAAGTAAGGTAAAGAAACTCTAAGGCGAAAAATCTAATGTGCATGCATCAATTTTTACAATAACAAAAAAAAGGAAGTCTAAGTTCGGGTAAACCGATCATTAAATACCTAGCGGTAGTTTTCACATGATTTTCGAAATTTTCCATTTCGAAAGTGGGTGTGGTCGAGAAAGATTTCGTCAAATTTCATCAGATATACTCCCTATAGTGCTAGTATAGCTACCTCGTACCTATTTCCATCGTTTTACCGTAAACAGTTATAGTTATGACCAGCGCAATTTTCAAATATAATTCCCTGAAAAGTGGGCGGTGCCATCATAATAGAATGACTAGGGTTTTCATCCTACCAAACTATATCATTTTAGCCATTTCCGTCACCGAATTATGTCAATTTAGGTGATTTTCGAAGTTTTCGATATCGAAAGTGGGCGTGGTTGGAGGGCGATTTCATCCAATTCCATCAGGTATACTCACAACGATAATAGTATGCTTTGTGCCAAATTTCATCATTCTATCGTAATCAGGTTAAAAGTTACGACCAGTCGAATTTTCAAAAATGCCTCCCTTTAAAGTGGGCGGTGCTACGGTACTTTTAACTACGGTATTTTTAAATTCCATTTCATTTACTGTTCTATCACACCAATGGACATATTTTAAAACCAAGCTCATGGCCTAGCTCAAAACATGTTGTAAAGTCAAGAGCATTATTTTTTCAATAAAAATTTGATTCTCAGCATCAAGACTGACATACTCTTGTTCAAAGCTGTTTCAACTGGCCAAAAGCAGTCCACTGTTAATAGATTAAAATTGACACGGATTATAACAATATGCAATATACTATATACATATGTAGTATACTAGGGTGGCCCTTAAAAAACAAATGAACGTGTTTTTCCAGGCTCAACTCTTTAACCGGCAATACCATCGTCAAAGAGATCACATTCGAATTTTGGTTCCGATTAAAGATTATGTGGATAGCAAAGGATTACCTAATTTATTTGAAATTGAAATTATAGTCTAAGAATTAAGATATAAATAAGATTAAACAATTAAATACATTATAGGGTACTCTGAATGTAAAAAATCGGAATTAAACTTTATATGGGCAGAGCAAAATGTATATCTATGTGATTTCTTTGGTTTTATTAGTAAGTATTCACGCAGAGGTTAAAGCTTGGGGAGTCTCGTGTAAAAATTTAGGAACCGCCCTAATTTATATAGTTGCCATCAGCGATAGAGGAAGCAAATACCTAATCATTTAAACGTGTCGATTATGTTTTGTCTTTTTCTAGACCACCCGTTTGAGAGATAAGTCATTAAACTGAACTCACCCAGTTATGGGTTTGTTGTTGTTGTTGTTGCGAGAAATTTTGGCGATTGATAGCTAAGATATTAATCTCTACCTTCAGATAAGAAGTGGTAATCGAGATATCCGTAAAATCTGTGTTTATGGTTCCAATTTTGGGATATGGTTCAATACTGGGATGGGTTACCCAAAAAACATATACAGAAGCAAATGCATTCCTTAAAAATAATAAATCGTCTCAATTTTTAGTATCAGATTGTCTTATCAAAAATAAATGTTTTCCTTCAAAAAGGTCAATGACATTCTCTTACAAGTTATGTACATTAGGGAGGTCTTTAAATGTATGGAGAACATATTTAAATCTGAGTTTTTGTTTCGATGGGAGACGGTTAAGGGGTTGCACAGTGGTAAAAGTTTAGATACCCATGATCAGAAATCTTAGTTGCACAACATACCTTTAAAGTCTAGAATTGGAACAAGAACTAAAATGTGATATCTTTGATAGTGTGAACCTGCAAAATATCCTCAATTTTTAAGAACAACCCTCATGCACTTAAATACCACCCAAGTGACAAATTTTATTTATGATGTACTTCCTGCAATGCCCTGTATTACTAATTTCTCTATCGAGAGCGTCATGCCTACTAAGCTTTAGCATGAAGGCGCAACAAATAATCGAGAGAGTTCCAATATGTGAAATTTCTTAGGCTGAAAAGAAGAGTTGATTAAGGCTGTCCGTCCGTCTGTCCGTTGCTTTTAAAAATCGTAACCACGCCCCCTTTTTCGATATCGAAAATTTCGAAAATCACATAAATTGACTTAACTTGAGTAAAAATTGAGATATTTGCATGAAATTATTTGTACAGGTTACTTTCAAGGCCAGGTAGGTTACTGTTGAAAATGAGAGAATTCGGATGATAACCACGCCCCCTTTTTCGATATCGAAAATTTCGAAAATCACATAAATTGACATAACTTGAGTCAAAATTTAGATATTTGCATGGAATTTGGTATACAGGTTACTTTCTGACCAAGATAGGTTGAAAATTGGTGAAATCTGATGATAACCACGCCCCCTCTTAAATATTGAAAGTTTCGAAAATCACATAAATTGACATATCTCGGTAGCTGAATTAGCTAAAATAATATAATTTTACCGGTGAATCCCCCTGGTCACTCTTTTATGATTTTTCGATACATTTTTTGAAGTAGGCGTGCCACCGCCCACTTTTAAGGGAAGAATTTTTAAAAATTCGACTATTCGTAACTTTTAAACCGATTACGGTAGAACGGTGAAATTTGACACAAAGCATACTAGTATTGTTCGGAGTATACCTGACGAAATTGGATAAAATCGCCCAGCAACCACGCCCACTTTCGATATCGAAATTTTCGAAAATCACCTAAAATTACATAATTCGGTAACGGAAATGGCTAAAATTATATAACTTGGTAGGATGAAGCCCCTAGTTATTCTTTTATGATTTTTTGAAAAAATTTTAAAAGTGGGCATGGCACATCCCACTTTTAAGGGAGGCATTTTTGAAAATTTGACTGTTCATAACTTTTAAAGTGACGAAGTAGCTTCCCGACCACGCCCACTTTCGATATGGAAAATTTCGAAAATTACATAAATTGAGCGTTCTGAAAGCTATCGCTGGTATCGGTTTAGCCGAACTTAGACCTCCTTACTTGTTCAAAATATTCGTGATTTTTTGCTCAAAAACAAAAGTGACAAGTTGGGTTTACATACGTCACTCTTGGTTAAGTGACATGTCACTATAAAAAGTCGATGGCCAAAAGTGGATAGGCAGCCAGTGCTAATAAAAAAAAAGGAAGAAGTAGCCAAAGGTAAGGTCGAATTGGTCACAACACCCGTTGATTCTAGAACACTCAAGTGGCCCATACACCTAAACCCTTAGGCAACTACCTACTTAAAATTGAACAACAAAAGAACGGTATTCCCAGTCAAACGTGACAAACAAATAAAAGTTTAATTTGAAAATTTCTTGTTGTAAATTTTGCTTTAATTCCACTATTTTCACTGCAATTAAAATGCACTACTCAACACTGAGCCATCTAAATTTATTTTCTGTTTATTTAGTTTAAATGTTTAACGCTTGATTACAATCTTTTATGGTGGTTGACAGCGCGGCGTAATTTGTTTATAATTAAAACTTTCATATGTAACTAGACAAATAGCTGAGCGAACCGTTAGTTGTAACAGTCCAGCGTCTGCTTGCTTGTCAATCCGACCAACAGTCAGTCAGTCATTCAGCCACCACCCAGCTACCGATCCGACAGGAACGTCAACGGCCATAAATGGACTTAACCTTGATTTGACCGCTTCGCTTGGCTGTGCGGTGCCTTGTTGACTACCGAACAGCTTAGCTATTCGAATGACTGACTATCTTCAAAGTTTTTCCCAAGTTTTTTTTTTTTTTTTTTTTTTTTAGTTTGATAATGAGTGCTGTAAGTTTTAACGGAATACCCAGAGATAACAATATTAGTTGACCAAACAGACAAAGCCCTAGCTTTAGGTATATGAATGACCTCCCTGAGGTGGGGGGAAGGGTAGATGTGAAGGCTTCTAAACAGAGAGCTTCCTAAGATTGTACATCAAGCTTTTTTGCATTAGTTGTCTAAAAACCCCCGGTTGTATAATTTTTTGTTTCTTTCTAACTTTTCCATCTCTATTTAGTGACGCAAAGTTTTGGACTGAAGCACGCGTTGAGTTCATGTACTGGAACGTATGTAGGTATATAGTTTGAGCACTTGTTTTTTTGTATTCTGAAATTTATAGCTTGTGAACGTCACTTTCACCCTTTTGTCGTCAGAGGACCAGGTTGTCGCATGCAGTTTGCACGTTAGAATTTGCAAGATCTTCGTGATAGGCAATCCGCTTTTATAATAGGTTCAAAATCCAAACTGATTCAAAGGCTGCTATTTATATGTCTAGTTAGCTGACAGCCTGAACCAATTTTTGCACATATGTATCTCTGTAATCCGTTGATAACTATAGGGTTCCCATGCAAGGTAGAAGCACGGACTTCGATACCTATTTCTCTTTATATCTTCAAGTGGGGCTGAAAATTTCTCAAGAAGTTTTCTACTTTCTCAGCACTTCTGTGGGTAGGGACTTCACAGGGTGGTGCCTGACTCGACTGCTCCCCCAGGAAGTGGTCGGGAAGCTGAGTGGATGAGCGAATAACACTGGGATCAGCAGGATTCCCTAAATAAGTGGCTTGTTGTTGTTGTTGTTGTTGTTGTTGTTGTTGTTGTTAACAATGCATTGCCCTGCCTAGAGGGTATGATCATTCCGAAGATCTTCAGCAAGCTCTTCTAAGGAGAGTCCAAGGAAACGTGTACTTTCAACGGGGTTGGTCCAGAGGGACAGAGGGGTTAGAAGAGTAGGTTAAGTTGAACAGTTGAGGAGATGTAGAGTATCATGGGGGGTCCTACCACATGCAGGGCCTGTGTTTGAGATTGTATCATTCAGTCTGGATAAGTAGGAGTTTAACCTCACACTGTATCCAGACCTAAGCTGTGCCATGGTGACTCTTGTCTCCCTTGGTAAGGTGCGTTCTTCTTCAGCAATATCCGGTGGAGTACTGTTTAGAACGGGATTCACAGGTAGAGATCTGATAAAAGTGTCTACCGACTCGGTGTGGATGTCGATTAGAGCCCGCTTATGATTCTGCAGATCAAACGGCAAGGAATATGATGCCGGATCTCGTCATAATGCTTACGGAGATGTTTCCTTATGTCTCTCGGGGGCGGATCTGTGTCCAAAAGATTACGGTTTGGATGTGCTGGCTTGTGGCAGTTCAGAAGGAATTGCCTGCTCAGCATTTCCGCGTGCTCTTTTACATTGAGCAGTTTTGCCTCCTGATGTAGGTGAGACCCGGGAGACATGAGGAGACATCCCGTAGCAGTTCTGATGGCAGTATTTTGGCAGACTTGTAACTTCGTCCAGTTGGTGTTATGCACATTAGGCGACCATATGGGTGCGGCATAGTCAAAGACTGGACGGTTCACTTATGCATAGTCACTTCTCAGAGCAGAAAACCCAGGACATCGCCATGGATCTCTACGCAGTGGAACCACCCGGGGTTTTATCTCGGCCAAGGACTGTCACTTTCAAAGCAACCCTGTTTAGTATGTTTTGTCCCATTCCGAAAAAAGTGGCTTCTGCTACTGTAGCGAATAAGACACTTTTTACCTACCTTTTCTTAATGGTCCAGAGTTGCAACTTTTCGATGGTGCGAAATACGTACATACATAGGTGTCCCTTTGAAAGTTAAGTTGGCCTTAAAGCTTAACTAGCAGCATAAAGTCAATCAGGCTTGACGGCCTCTCGACGTCTGCAAGATAGTGGAAGGTAGGAGCTGCCTGTGATGCGATGACAGGAACGATTAGACACCGGTCTTCAGAGGCTTTGAACGTGATATGCAACCACTTTATCAAGGAACCACATCCGAACTTAGAACATCGCAGCTGGAACATGTCATGAATTGATCTCATTACTAAAGAAACTGAGTCGCAGGGTGTACTAGACCTTACAGTCTATACAAACTATAAGATTGGAGCGATGAGGAACTTACTTTGTAATTCGACATTTAAGTTTTCAGAGAACGGACCCTAAATAGAATCAGGAATAGGAGCGAACATCTTCTCAACGTTCTCAATCGTGTATTTTCACCTAGAATGTACTCTGCGCAGAACGAATACAGGGTAGTTTTGAGTGCGGACCCCACCGGTAATAGTTTTATTATCAAAATCTTTGGTGGGTCCTGTTATGAATGAACTTAAGTGGGTTCGCGATTAAAAAGATTCATACTGACCCAGAGGCAGATCCACGGGGTGGGTTTTCAGATTCAAAGTAGCATTTAGTTGCGTTTAGCTTTCAAAATTGTATGGAAAAAATGCTGCTTCTTGGGCTAAATGCTAAAATGCAAAATACAGGCTCAGCATGAACAGCACATAAGTCATTTCCATTTTCCAGTCAAAATGATTATTATGAAAAAAAAAAATTATACGCTCCCTCTTCCCCTCCCCCAAAAATATTTTCTGGTTACGCACATGGTCTCAGGTGAATTTTCGAAAAAACTTACCGTCCAAAAAACCTAAAATTTTGAAATTTGACTCCGAATAACTTTTTTGGCACACATTGGAACGATGGGGGACTTTAGAAGTTTTCTTTCGGACGGCGGACCGAGCTATAAAGTACAGTATTTATTTAAGTTTCTATGCACATCTGTAAAAACAATTGATTATAAGCTCTTCATGTATGTAAATATTAATTTAGCTTCGTTTCTATGTACATAATTAAAACGAGATCAAGAAGATGTCTCAAGCCCATGAGCGAAAAATGTGATTAAAAATGATTTTTCATAAACAAATACATAAATTATACACATTTACATGTCGATGTGCAATAACCCAGCAGTGAAAACCAGATTTGGGAAGCAAAATGTGTGGTCGAGATTCGGGACTTAATTTCAAAAGAAAAGAACTAGTTCGATCTTAAAGAGATTTCTATCTAGAGGGCACAATAGACCTTCGGCCGCAGTGCTATCCTCAATTACAAATCTATCTAGATATCACCTGCCTAAAATCTGTGGGACTTCCCATGTAAAATCCACAGTTAGGTAGAATCGACTCTTTCCTCAATCTGAGTTAAAAATGTAAAAAATTGTTATGCAAGTAAGGTACTTTTTTATGAAAAAAATAGAGAAGAGCCCTAATGTTTAATTTAAAAAAAATTAAATTTTTTTGTATGAAACCTCTGACATGGGCGTAACCAGGTAGGGGCAAATTACTCAACCTAAGCCAAATGTCCTCGAAAAATTCTGCGTATTTTAAGAAAGAATTAATCTTTATCCTCGAGGACATTGTTTCTCAGAAAAAACGAGGACAATTTGGGAAAAAGGCGAAAAAAGGGAGTATCAATGAAAATTTTTATAAAAAAAATAAAGAAAAAACTTAGCCAACGAGGAGTTTTCAAAGAGTATTCTCTTAAAAAAAACGAGGACAATTTGGGGGAAAAACGGGAAAAGAAGGAGTATCAATGAAAAATTCTGCGTTTTTTAAGAAAAAATTAATCTTTGTCCTCGAGGATATTTGGAGAAAATGCTGAAACAATGAGGACTTTTCAAAGATTATTCTCTTAAAAAACGAGGACAATTTGGGAAAAAGGCGGAAAAAAGGTGTATCAATAAAAATTTGTATAAAAAATTTAAGAAAAAAAACTTAGCCGATGTCCTCGAAAAATTCTGAGTCTTTTTATAAAAAATTAATCTCTGTCCTCGAGGACATTTGGAGGAAATGCTGAAACAATGAGAACTTTTCAGAGATTATTCTCTTAAAAAACGAGGACAATTTGGGGAAAAGGCGGAAAAGAAGGAGTATCAATGAAATTTGTTTATAAAAAATTAAAGAAAAAAACTTAACCAATGTCCTCGAAAAATCCTGCGTTTTTTAAGAAAAAATTAATATTTGTCCGAGGACATTTGGAGAAAATTCTGAAACAACGAGGACTTTTCAAATAGTATTCTCTATTTTATAAAAAAAACTAAAGAAAAAAACTTAGCCAACGAGGACTTTTCAAAGATTATTCTCTTAAAAAACGAGGACAATTTGGGAAAAAGGGAGTATAAATGAAAATTTTTATAAAAAAATTAAAGAAAAAAACCAATGTCCTCGAAAAATTCTGCGTTTTTTTAGAAAGAATTAATCTTTGTCCTCGAGGACATTTCGAGGAAATGCAGAAACAACGAGGACTTTTCAAAGGGAAAAAAGGAGTATCAATGAAAATTTTTATAAAATGAGGAACTAAAAAAGTATCCCCCTTATTCATAAAAAATAAAATAGGTTTATTAAACTCTTATAATTCAAAATTTGTATGGAAACGTCATTTTAAAAAACTTTATAAATCAATTTTATTTTTATGAATAGGCCGGTATACTTTTAAAGTATCTCTCAATATTCATGTCAATAAATATGTCCTGCTTTTTTTCGAAAATTTATTTTTAGAAAAAAACCAAAATCCCACTTCTGCAAATTTATGTTGTTACCTTTTATCCCGGTAAAAATAGGTACATAAATAGTGGTTAAAGAAAAAAAATTCCCAGAGACAAATTTTGGTAGAGAGTTTAGGCTCACAGTCAGAAAAAAAGCTTCAAAGTCCCCATCGATCCCATGTGTATTAAAAAAGTTATTCGGTGTTGAAGGTCAAAATTTGGGTATTTTGGATTTTTCTCGAAAACGGCAAGTTTTTTCAAAAAATTATCTAAAACCAAGTTGTAGGCCTGGAAATTCTCTATTGTCCATTTTTTCTCTAAGAGTAATCAGTTCTGAGATATCACAATTGTAAAGTTAACTCTGGAAAATATATGCCACGTATGGACTTTTCAGAATTTTTCTCGAAAACTTAAAGGCTCATTTACACGGATCGATTTTTCTTGACGATTTTTGTCATTCCATCGTGTAAATAGCAATTCGATCGATTCACGCCCTGTATTTGAAGGTAGAACGCAGTGGAACGACAAAAATCGACCCGTGTAAATCATCCTTAAGTATGCGTGGAAAAATTTTCTTCTACCGTTTATTTATCACGAAGTTCCCCATCGACAATGAAAACAGTTATTTTTGAAGAAAATTTTTTGTACAATGCAATACAATTACAATAGCGATATCTCAGTACTTGTTACTCTTAGAGAAAAAATTCCAGGACCAAATTCGTAGAAAATTTCCAGGTCTGACCTTTGACCCCGAATAACTTTTTTAGAACACATGTAATCGGTGGGGAATTTTGGAAAATTTGGCTCTGTGGGAAAATCGACCCGAGTAAATCAGCCTTTAGATAAAGAAAACAGACGAGCGCCCGGACTTTACATATCTTAGCGCTATGCGAAGTATCGTAGTAAATCGCACAATCGTCCTCTTCAGTCCTTTCGTCATGGGCGGCTCACCGTATATACATACATATCATGTCAAAGCTCAGAGTCGTAGTCTGATATATCGTCCAACTCAGTAAGCATGTTAAGGGTACCACTACAACCATACGGCTTCTAGCAACAGCATCTAGGTTCTCTCAGTTCTTGTTGTTGTTAAGACAAAAATACTCCCCGAAGATTTTTTGGAGTGATGTCGAAATTGACAGTCCTTGGGCGGATATGAACCCGGTACGCTCCCGTACTCACTTGCGGTACTGCCCGACTGCCTCGGGAGTGATTTTGTATGACCATTGGAACCTTCTAGGTCATGTCATCCCTATATCCATAAGGAAGTAGAAGATTGGTAATGAGAGGCATCATATCCGTAGATCAACCATCGAGTTAGCACGTCATTACCTACATATGTGCATATTAGTCGCCTCTTACGACCGGTATGCCTGCCTCGGGCATATTCTAAACTAACCTAACCCGCAGGGGTTTTCCTTCAAGACATATGTATATTAACCCAGATGCCATGGATACTTATAAAACGGTATCATTTAAAGTCTAGACTCTAGAGTATTATTCAAACCTTTGGATTGGTAGTTGGTACAACTCGAAACATGTTCTGCCAACTTTGAATTCATTCAGCAGGCTGTCCTTAAAAACTAAAACTAGTATACTATTCCGACTAAGCGCTTTGGTGTTTCACTGCTTGGTCTCTTTGAAGATTATTTGTGTGTGCACAAGACAGCTATTCAAATCACGTTTTCTTTCTTCTCACAAGACAAACACACCTACCAATTACAGCACCTACACATACGGAAAAAATGTATAGCACATGTAAAGACGTACTTGATAAGCAAAAATTAAACTGAATCCGCCATTGTCCATTATAACTTTATCAATCAATGAAATGTACAGCTCCCAAAGATTTTCAAAAGTTGTTTGCAAATTAAAAATTTGATGTTAGTGAGATGTGTGGGGATTGGCTTATGCAGGGCACCTACACATCTAAGCCAAAGTAAAAGGGCTCATTGTGGTACCACGAGATCAGTTTAAGGACAGCTATTAAACCAATTGGAAAGTGTAAATTTAAAAGCCATAAACGATGCAGGTCATCATTCTACCCAGCGTGGCAATTTCCTCGACGACAGCTTGGAACAAACATGTGAACTCTGCTTCTGTGATAGGAGCCAATAAAATTCTCGTATGACGATTTTAACGACAGCACTGACAAGTATGACGTCTTTAACCCAGGATCCGAAAATGAACCTTCTCTATTTAACGCCTTCCAAAGAGGAAATATCGGCTCTCGAAGTAGGTTCAGCTATTCCACCTAAAGCTGCCTGTCTCATGATTAAGAGGGGCGAAACTATCAATGCCCTACGTTGCTCGGTGAAGTGCCCTGTATGTGAGCAGTATCCGTGGTTTCAAATTCGACTCTGACTTTCTCCTGTGCTCACAGGGTCAAAAACTCTCCGAGCCCCCTAACTTCCTAATCTTAGGGTTCGCCACGACTTTATAAATAAATCTACAAGACGACAGTGGTTTGGCAAACTCTTCGAATGTATTGCTGCCATGGAAGGATTCTCAGCAAAACAAATGTAAGTACAACACCACAAATTGGAAGAGAAGCTCCGTGCAAACTTAGTTTATTTTTGAAGTTAACTTCTTAGGCGGCGATATGAAGTTTTGATTGAGGGTAAAATTTAAGAAATTGGATGACGATGAAACGGAAGTTATGGCATGGAAATAGAATTTGTAGCCGACTTTCAGGCGTAGGCGTTTTTCTTATATCTCGGGAACCGCTAAACCGATTTGGATAAAAGTTGGCATTATAGATAGTATGATTCATTCTAAGATTATATGCGTGGGTGTTGCCACTTGGGGCAGTTCACAGGGTTGCCACTTATCTCAATTTTTTTTTTAATATTGAGCAAGATCTGCCAATATGGGTATCAAATGAAAGGTATTATCGACCGTATTCCAAATATTTAAATCTCAAGCAGGGTTGCCACCTAACCGCATTTTATTTATTTTTATTGATATCTCGGGAACCGCTTGACCGACGTGGATAAAATTTGGCATTATAGATAGTATGATTCATTCTAAAATGCCACATGGGGCGGTTCACAGGGATGCCAAATGTCTAAAAATTTTTTTTTAAATATTGAGCAACATATGCCAATATGGGTATCAAATGAAAGGTATTTTCGACCGTATTCCAAATATGTAAATCTAAAGAACGGTTGCCACCTAGGGTTGCCACCTAACCGCATTTTATTTATTTTTCTCCATATCTCGGGAACCGCTCGACCGATTTGGATAAAGTTTCACATTATAGATAGTATGATTCATTCTTCGGTTATCCCACTTCCCGGAAGTAAGATATTGTGATTGTGATTTTTCTTCCGAGAAGTGGACCAGGGGCCCCCCTGTTCTAAACAATCGTATTTATGGCTCGATTTGCTTGAAACTTGGTATGTAGGTAGCTATATGTTTAGATTGAAATAAAGGATACTTTTTCTTCCGGAAAGTGGACCCAGGACTGACTTGATCTAAAGTATGGTATAAATGGTTGGATTTACTTGTAATTTGATATGTAGGTAGCATTATGCTTAGGTTATAGTATTTGATGATTTTTCTTCCGGGAAGTGGACCAAGGACCGATTTTGTTGCTTTTTGACACAATTGTTTAATATGTGAGGAAAAGATACCCGCTAGGTGGCGATGGAGTGGACTTATTCAGGAAAAAGGGTTTTACGGCCGATTTTTTAAGTTTTGCAGGCAAAGTCGCGGGTATCTTTATATATTACAAATATCTTTTTAAAACATATATACTTGTTTTCTTGTTCCACTTTCTTGTTTTGTTTACATATATTTTCTTTGTTCTTCCAACTCCAGAACTTTCACCCTACCCCATAGCGCGTTTCTTATCAGAGTTGGATTTTGGTCGAGCCTCCTAATTAAATTACCATCGAGCAATAAACAATGTGAATTACAATATTTATATAACCTAGTGAATACATACTTATGTATATACATTATTAAGTACTTATGTACCTACGATTAAATATTACGATAATTAAATGAGGCCAAACAACTTTGGAATCAACAATGTGAAGATTAAATGAAGCTGGTAGTTCCATTGGGGCTTGAAATTCTAGTGGAACAGTTCATACAGAAAGACCGTAACGACATTTGACTATAGGCTGATGCCCTAGTCATCCCTTACTAGCGATAACTCAGACTAATTAGCTTTCCCAAGTAAGGCCATGTCATCAAAAAAGTCATCCTCTGTCTGTATTTTTCTAAATCAAGTCTTTTTTTTGGACCGCAGCGACTTATAGTATCCACTTCTCTTAAATCCATTCCAAAATCCAATTAACTAGGTATCTACAATCCAGTTGACTATTCGAACTTTCAATAGATGGTCTCGAAAGTTCGATTGATTATTCGAAATTTCAAGTGAACCTTTCGAAAATCCAATTGTCTCCTAAAGTCCATATAAAAATGGTGTAGTAGAAGAACATTAGGGATTGGCTTTCAGAGACGTGGTGGTATTCTTAAATCATACATGTGAACTGCACTAAATTCCATCTTCATGTATACTCTATTTCTGTTTTTAATTTATATTTAGATAATTATTTTATGCGCTTATACATATTTATATTAGCATCATCATATTGGTTGTTATATTCCCCTGGAATTGCTGAAGTACAATAAGTGTTTATATACTAAATAATATACAAAAAAATACTTAAAAAGCTATGCTACACTATTAACTTAGTTATGCGATATAACCAGCCATGAAACAATGAAAAAGAACAAAAATATTGGATATACGGCAAGGGGTTTACGATTTGGCGGTTGGCTTTCGCCAAGAAATATAAAAGATGCTGAAAACAAAAAATAAAAAGGGTTAGTCAATTGGTATATTTTTTAATATTTCGATGGCTGAGTGTAAGATCACTGTCTTTAAAAAATGTTTATCAATACACTATCAGAACTTTTTTAAAAAAAAAAGCCGTTTCCAAATTTGTTTAAGAACAGCCTATCTTTAATTGTATTCAAAAACTAACTATTTCAGCTTAAAACAAAACTTTAAAACTTTTTTCTGAGATACGGCGTTCCTGAAACAAGTTTTGGAATAGAGCGTTATTAAAAAAAAGTTCTCAGACAGAGCGTTCTTCAAACAATTTCCGGGGTAGAATCTCGGTTTCTACCATAAGGGACATTTTGAGTCCCAAATTAGATAAGTATCGTATTTCTCTAGTCGGGAGATATATCAGAGAACTACACTAGAATTTGACTCAATGAATGAATGCTATTTGAATTCGATTGCAGGACTATTGCTAACTCGATTTGAGAATCACGTCTTATTTTTTGTTTGCTTCAGTTATTCCGAGTCGTCCTTCAAAGCTAGATGTAGACCTCAGTGCTTGTTGAGAAGCTTTTGAAACATATTTTGAAGTTAAGTGATCTTCCACTCAGCCACCGATCTAATATTTCACCTACCATAGGTGGCCCAAATAAAGCCCAATGTCGTAGTTAATAAACGCAAAAAGAACGCCAATTTGGTTTGAGTGGCAATTAGAATAACGCGACACACGATTAAAGCTATCGCTACAGGTGTGAGGCAATATCCCAAAACGCATACAGATTGGAAAAAAGACCTGAAACAAGTGTGAGATATGAGAAGTGTTTTATGAGAGTAACTAATTTTATAAATTAACGATGCAAAAAACGAGGGAGCATGTGGGTTACTTCTGGAAAAATCCTTTTTATATAAGAGGTGGTCAAATTTAGATGGTGATGTCCGAGGAGAGCCACTAACTTCATCTAGAAGTACCGCATTTATTTGAAGCTGCGTCCTCTGTGGAACACCTACTGGAGTGTACTTTCCAAAACATTACTCCATGTAGTACTAGTCAATAAGGCGACGGACGGGTTTCCTTTGGTGATCCTCAAAGGAGCGACTGCTCCCTCCCTCGCTATTGTGCTGAGTTCTCCATAGAGTATTTTTTGAGATTCGGTTGAAAGTATTCTCATTTAGTTGTTGCATGGAGTACGCAGAGGCCAAGTGATGCAGTAGATGGCCCTTCCTATAACATTGCCATATGGGCATTTCTCCCAAAAAGTCAACTTTTGTAGCGTGCGAACTCCTTCGTTTTTTGTAAAAAAAGCAAATGACAAAACACTTTTTTATTTTGACAAATAGTGAATCTTATAGATCTAGCTTAACACAATAATTCGTGTTAAGGATGATTCTAGTCAAGTGTTAATTTTCAAGATATTTACAAAAAACTAAGGAGTTCGCACGCTACAAAAGTTGACCTTTTGGGAGAAATGTCCATATAAATTCTCGATTTTTTTTATATAAAAGAGGATTTGTCGTAGTGTCCTTCGATACTCTTTGTAGGAGTATTATTCAGATGATACGAGTATTTTCTTTTTTTTTCAGGGAATTGCTAGCAAGCTTACATTTTACCGCCCAACAGCTTTGAATTGAGTGTAACAATAGCAGCGCCTATCCATACAATAACAAATACTTGTGCAAATTCGGGGCCACCATCATACATGCTATCCGCTGAACCTTGAAGTATGGTGGCCATAAATGTGCATAGGACTAGTGGACCCCAGAGATCCCCTGCAATAAAAGATAAAGCTTTTAAATGTCAATGTTAAAGGTAGTATCAAACTTACAATCACGCAGCAAACTGGACTTTTCCTTGGGATATAGCACATGATAGAATTTCACACCAACAGCGCGCACATCGCGAAGCTGTAAGGAAAACGAAGACGTGACTCACTCAGTAAATATAATGCCCTATCCACACAACTTACGAATGTCTCTTTGATGGGCTCATCCAAAGTATTAAAATCTGGATCGCCAATTTGTGTATTTGTTTTACGTGCGCCTGGTATGGACATATCGCCTTCCAAATGTGAACCAGAAATGTTGTCCTCGAACATCTAATAAAGGTGCATTGGTGCCACACAAGAAAAAAATAAAACAAACAAAAATTATTATAGGCATGTTCTTTCATGCGTCCACTACTTACATCCAATTTGGTGTCCATTGTTTTCTTGTGTTCTTTTCGCTATTCTACAAATTGGCTAATATACTTTTTGTTATATTTAAGCTATAATTCACTGAAATCCCTAATTTTTCGTCACCACAAACTTTTTTTATTTACACGAAGAAAACGTCAGCAATGAACAGCTGTTTGTCCGTATTCTGACAGTGATGCCAGTTTGAGGGGGAAAAAATGCTTAGCTAGAACATGAAAAAATAATGAACCGGTTTTTTAATTTTTGCTCCAAATAACCGTTAAGTTTGTACAATTCAAAGGGTATAACGGATAAGCTGCCCTACAAGTCACGGTTGATATATGCATCAGATTTCTCATATTACCACAGCAATTCTGATGTTTTTTTATACCTTTCATGAACATGAAATGGTATTATAACTTTGGTCCGATGTTTGTAAATATGAGAAGAAGAAGAGATAGACCCATCAATAAGTATACCGAAATGATCAGGATGACGAGATGAGTTGATTTAGCCATGTCCGTCTGTCCGTCTGTCTGTCTGTCTGTTTGAACGCAAACTAGTCCCTCAGTTTTTGAGATATTTGGCTGAAATTTGGTATGCGGCCACCATTTTCCAATATAGAATCATTTGTCGGAACCAGCAAGATCGGACCAATATAACATATAGCTCCCATACAACCGATTATTCCGATAAACGGATTTTGGGCTATAACTCCTGTAATTAAACACGAAGGAACGTGAAATTTTATAAGTGTTGCTATTTTTATATGTGAAATATCGATGCTGAAAATCATAGAGATGGGATAAATATTTCACATAGCTCCCATACAATCGATTATTCCGATAAACGGATTTTGGGCTATAACTTCTGTAATTAAACACGTAGGGACGTGAAATTTTGGACGTATTGCTATTTTTATATGTGAAATATTGATGTTGAAAATCATCGAGATTGGATAAATATTTCACATAGCCCCCATACAATCGATTGTTCCGATAAACGGATTTTGGTAGAAACTCCTGTAATTATACAGGTAGGAACGTGAAATTTTGGAAGTATCGCTATTTTTATATGTGAAATATCGATGTTGAAAGTCATAGAGATGGGATAAATATTTCACATAGCTCCCATACAATCGATTATTCCGATAAACGGATTTTGGGCTATAACTTCTGTAATTAAACACGTAGGGACGTGAAATTTTGGACGTATTGCTATTTTTATATGTGAAATATTGATGTTGAAAATCATCGAGATTGGATAAATATTTCACATAGCCCCCATACAATCGATTGTTCCGATAAACGGATTTTGGTAGATAACTCCTGTAATTATACAGGTAGGAACGTGAAATTTTGGAAGTATCGCTATTTTTATATGTGAAATATCGATGTTGAAAATCATTTAGATGGCATAAATATTTCACATAGCTCCCATACAATCGATTATTCCGATAAGCGGATTTTGGGCTATAAGTCCTGTAATTATATCGGTAGGAACGTGAAATTTCGTAAATGTTGCTATTTTAGAATGTGGAATGTCGATGTTAAAAATCAATGAGATTGGACCAATATAACACATCGTCCCCATATAATCGATGGCTCCGATAATTTCGGTATGAGCTAAAGTTAAATTCACACATGCTGTACTGGGGATCAAACAGTGAAAATCGTGACGCTTATTCATGAAAGGTATTTAGCCTTCGGCACAGCCGAAGACAGCTTTCCTTACTTGTTTTTTTTCATTTTACGCCCTGATGGCCGTTCAGCACTTTCTTGCAGATGACGACTCATATGATGGTCAGCTGTTGTTGTTTTTGTTGTTGTTGTTGTTGTTGTTGTAACGAGGTGTAGTCCTGCCCAACGCGTATTTTTCCTTAGCCTAAATTGTAATCAATATCTTCTAACGGGATTCCAAGGAAACTACAGTTTCAATAGGGTTGGACCAAAGGGAGATGGGTGGTTGGTATTAGGGGTGTAAAAGTAGGTCGCCTCCTCGTTGGTGCACCCTGGGTAATGCTAAATGACCTACATGGCCTATACGGCTAGTTTCTTGTGAGCAATACACTCGGGGTGACCCTGTCTGCCATTTTGGGCAGGGCTACGCCTCGCTACAACAACAACAACATGGGAGACGAGCCGCATGCCGGACATACATTCGGCACATCAGGGTTCAGTCTGGATATGTAAGAGTTTAATCTGCTACAATATCCAGAGCGTAATTGAGCCAGAGTGACCCTTGTCTCTCGAGGAAAATGACGCTCCTCTTCAGAAATGCGTGGTGCTGAGACATGCAAGACAGTGTTCAGCGGACAGAGCGCGGCCTGATGACCAACTGGTGTTGTATGGATATGATCCAAGACCTGCTTGTGCACCTCTAGTTCAAAGGGCGTTGTTATATAATGCCGGACCTCATCAAAGAGTTTACGCAAATGCCTTCTTATGGTCCTAGGAAGCGGAGTGAGTTCAAACAGTTGCCTATTGGGGTGCTGTGGTTTACAACAATTCAGTAAGTACTGCTTGTTTAGCATTTCATTATGCTCCCTAACTGGAAGCATTTCCGCCTCATTGTGCATATGAGTTATAGGAGACATAAGGACGCACCCCGTAGCGGTTCTGAGCGCGGTGTTTTGACAGGCCTGCAGCTGACTCCAATGAACGTCTGCAAGCCCCAGCGACAATATCGGCGTCGCATAGTTCAGGATGGGCCGACCAATTGCCTTGTACGTTACATGGTGATGTACATGGTGTCGAAAGTCACTCTTAAGATTTTTGGGTGAGCGACAGTAGGTATTTTTTGATCACATACATAAATTTCTAATTCTATACCAACCTGCGCCGTCCACGTCGTGAATAAGGTCGCCGAGGACTTTGTCGGCGACAATGTCAAGCTCCGAGCGATGAAGAACTCGACAAGAGAGGGGAGATAACCATTTATATTCAGCTGTCTTGTAAGGTTCTTACTCATGTTGTTGCTGTTGTAGAAGTATTTTAATAGGCTGTTTCTCCCAAAGAGTCGGAAGGGTTATCAAAAGACGAGTTTTGACTTCGATTTAAAAACCCCGAATGCGGAAATTAAAGTTTTTGTCTCAATGAAAAGTTATTTGCAAAGAACTAATAATTTTACCAAATCCCATCCCAAAACTGGAAGGTGACCCATGGTATTTGTGTGTAGAGCACCTTTCTGAGTTGAAGTATCTCTTGACTACGATACATACCGAGGTCAAACCGCGTCTTTTGGCACCTCTTTCGACCTGTTTGGTCAGTATCTGAGATAACCCCAAACAATTCCTGCACCTGCGATTGTCATTTTAAAATCCTGACATCCCTATTTATAGAAAGTGACGTGGAGGAGCAAGTAGGGTTTCGAAGACACTGCGGTCCGGAAGTCACACCTTTGGTACAAGAACGACGGTCGCGGGAACCATTTCGTCGAACTCGGAACCTTAGTCGATATGGACTTCAACCGACTCTTATAACAAGCAAACCTTCCTCGGGTATATCAGAAGCCCTTAACGCGCGGGCCAACCTCCTTCTTGGCCGGATGCTCCTTTTCTATTCGCATTACATGCCGAGCCATGGGAGCTTTTGGGCTTTCATCCTATCCCACTATTGTCATATCTGTGTACATCTCATTGGCATCACGGGAGGGAACAGAAATCCTCCAATGGAACTTTTTTTCAATACTCCAGGGGCTATCTTATCTTCTCTCGACACTTTTCCTGTTTTCGAACCGTACATTAGGGCAGGTATGATGAGAGACTTTGTAACCCGCTGAGAGCTTATCCATTAAAAAGCTTTCGTTACCGTCAAGGCAATGCTATTAGCAGATATTCGGACCTGAATGTGTCTTAAGTCCAGCGCTTTTAGCAGATTTCGAAGGTCCGTCTCTATAATTGAACAAACAATTTTGAGTGCGCGCTATTCGAGTAGTGAATACGTGGAGACGAACATCGCTAAAGATAACATAGAAATATAACGTACTACCCGGTGGACTAACGCCAAGCCATGGTCCACATAAAATTTATACCATAAAGGCAAGACTCATAAATATTTCGTTCTTCTGAAACGACGATCCGGCAATTCGTTGTCGAGGTGGGCAAAGAAGGTGTCACAATCTGAAAGTGTAGCATCTACCATGAGACTCTTCTGAGAGATTGAGGTTGGTCGACTTTTCCCTGACCCTAAACATGAATACAAGATACATCATACAGGGCAGTCCCCTATCAAAAACACGCAACCTGATTGGTCATCAAGAAAAAGATTTCATCAGTCATTAAAAGTCATTTACAGAAGTCGTGTCAAACTCGGAGCGTCAATAGGGTAAGACCATAGCAGGTCTGTATTTAGAGCTACGGAGCCTCCTATCCTAAAAACGAGAAAAAATGTTAAGTATTTAATGAACGAAATTAAATTTGCTAGATAATAATCAATTAATCGAAATACTCGATTACTTTTTAAAGCAATATTGGGCCCTAACCGCCAAAAAAACGTAAGCGATCAACGCTTTAGTTATGGCGAAAATAATCGATTAGTAATCGATTAAATCGAATAAAAAACACTACTCGACATACATAACCTTTTTCAATGTGGAATAATAAAGTGACAGCAGCTGACATACAATTTCTATTAGAAGTCAAAATCTTACTGGACCAAAGGTTTTAATGTCAAAATACAAAAAAAAGTAGCAACAGCTGATCTACTATGATGCTTTCTTTCAGAAAACTTTTCGATTACCGAAAACCCCGATTCTTATCTAATCCTCTAGAAACTCTACACACGAATTTTTGGCAAAACATTTATTTCAGTCAAAAATTCAACATATTTTAATAGTTTTTTTTTTTTTTTGTTTTAATTTTTATTAACAAATACTTTTTTAAAAAACTCAGAAATTAAATTTAAATACGATTTGATGGACAAATAAATAAACTTATAATTAAATTAAACATATTATTTGCCTGTTGATATACAAATACATACATACATATGCATATAGTAATTTTAGTTTTGCTATATTTGTTTTTGTTCTTTTGTTATACACAAGTATAAAAATGTGTTTTTATAAATAAAACCGTCTAAACAATTTTTTATTTTCGTTGTTTTTTTTTTATTAATTTTTTGGAATTTTCATGATCAACACAAAATTTATTGCTTCTTCTTAACTTCATAGACAGCTTGAATGGCTCTCAGTAGGTAACCAACCTCTTCGACTGTCTTGATTTGATGGTTGGCATAGGTTTTCAGTGTTGGGAGCTCAGAAACGCGGAAAGTTTTACCCAAACCGTGCAAGACTTTCATGGCATCCTCGTCTGTGGTATCATCACCAACATAGATGATCTTCAGTTTGTTGGCCCAATCGGCTTCGAAGTGTTTTTCCAAAATCATTTTAGCGCCCTCACCTGGAAAAGAAAAAGAAAGGGAAATATTAATAAAATATTCGGGACTGGTTAACTTTGCTCAATTAAAATAGATTCTTTAACATTGGTCACTTAAATAATTTCTATATATATCCACATCCCTATACATATCTTTAGTAACTTAAGACATTTTGTCATCTCTACTCTAACGGAGTCTCTATTTCTATCTATTCCTGCCTATCCTTATCTCACTCTATATGCATCCAAACTGATGACGTCACATCCGTCAAAGCCAGTGAATTCATTATAACGGTATCGGGTTCAACACAATCTCCTTTTTGCTCATTCATGGTATGCCTCTCTATATGTAGCTCTCTCTATCTCTATACATCTCTACGCTTTATTTATATCTTTTTCCCTTTTATCCCTATCTCTGTCTCCCATTTTTACTCCATTGGTATACCCTGCTAACCAGTAGCGGATAAAGTCTTGGGAAATTACCGGGTCGCGTTTCCCAAAAAAGAGGATAAAAAAGTAGGTAACTTTGTTCAGTGAGGCGTCTTTTCTCTCTATGATGAAGTTAAATTAGTGTTTGAAGTTTTCGAATTATCCACTTACATATATCGAATTATGCGTTGGTATTTCGATGCATACTTTTGCACACAGTCATTTTTGGTTTTGCACAGCTCTAATTTTTTGATTTTCGCCATGGCTAGCTCTGGTTGGAAGGGTATATTTATCTCCCCTTCTCTTCCTCTGAACCTCTTCCTCTCTCTTTCTTATACCTAGCCACACATTTTTCAAACAGTTTAAATTCAAAAAAATGAATTTGAAACGATTTTTCATTATAATGTTGATTTTGGTATACCTAGCCGCGGGAGGCTTGAGAAATTATAAATGTCTCTAATTTTTTATTATGGCGCCAGTTTTAATCCGTTAAAAGCGACTAGAAAAAAACTTCAAACAAAAAATCCTAAAAAACGACCAACACATTTTTTTAAATCAAACAACGCAATCCCCCATTACTTATTTTTGTACTTGAAAAAATATTTTCAAAATCATAAATCTTCACGTTCCAATACCACAATCAAAGTGGTAAAAACAAAATAAAATTCAAAAAGCGGAAAGTTGAAAAGAAACCATCAAAATTAATTATAGTCGATCGACTGCAATAAAACCAATGGATTTAGAATAGGGTGCCTCAAAAAAAGATGCGAATTTTCTTTCAGAGTCATAAAAAATGGCTAGAATCGAATAAAATATAGAAACAGAAGGGTTGAAGGCTGTTTTCCAAAACATCGGTAACCGTAGCAAAGCTTAGTAATTTTTTCAAAAACTTCGACTTCAAAGTCAAAAGCAAAGTATCTAAAACTTAAGCCCCAATTACATAAAACTTTGAAGTTGTCATTTCCATACAAAGTTTGTGGAACGTAAAGCAACTTTGCATGAAAGTGGAACCTACAAAGTTTTATGTATTTCAGCCTTTAAAGCCCAATTACGTAAAACTTTGGGAAACTTTGACAGATGCGCGCCTAGTTTTTGCCCATTTGCCAATATTCCGGCTCGCTTTACATTCCAATTGCGGCTTAAAGCCTGATTTACATAAAACTTCACAGGATCCACTTTCATACAAAGCGCCACAAAAAGTTAAACCATGTTTACATGGGCAAAGTTTTATGTAAATCGGCTCTAAGGCAAATGGACAAAAACGAGGCGCGCATCTGTCAAAGTTTCACAAAGTTTTATGTAATTGGGGCTTTAAAGGCCGAAATACATAAAACTTTGTAGGTTCATACAAAGTTGCTTTACATTTCACAAAATTTATATGGAAATTACAACTTCAAAGATTTATGCAATTGGGGCTTAACTTTTACGACTTTGACATTCTGTATAGATAAAGTATGTAATGCTTGAATGATTTTTGATTGAAGCAATGATTCTAACAAGTTTATTGCGTTCGTTGCAATACCGCAGTCATTTGTCAAAGTCGAAGTCGGTTCAAAGTTTTATGTGTATCCGGCCTTAAAAACTAGTCTTTTAGTATTTTTGTTTCTAATTCCAGTCTAGTCGTTTCCGGATTATAATTCCGCATGTTCCTGGGCGATTCTATGTCATACTTTTTTGAAAAATTAATAAATTTCTGAGAATCCAGAAGAGAAAATGATGTTGAAAGGTATGGGAGGAGGAATAGAAAAATTAATGCGACGAGAAGAAAAGAAAAAGGGGAAACTAAAAGGACGATGAAAAGAAAAAAAGTCGACAGACCAGTTTTAATTTTTTTTTTAAGTACCGTAGGATCTGAAATATTGAAAAAATAAACTTTCCAAAACAGGAAAAAATTATAAATTTTGAATTTTTTGTTAAAATTATGCCGAAAGGAAACTTCTCACTTTTGGTATAGAAAACTTCCCATCGAAACTCTTTAAAACAGGAAAGGGGCCGATTCCAACTATCTGACATGGAAAGGCCGTGCTCTTCTGTAAAGGCAAATTTACACGGGTCGATTTTTCTAGTCGATTTTTGTCGTTCCACCGTGTAAATAGCAATTCGATCGATTCACACCTTGCATTTGAAGGTAGAACGCAGTAGAACGACAAAACTCGACCAGAAAATCAACACGTGTAAATCATCCTTAAAAATAAAACTGTCATGTTTAAACATGATCGTTTTTACTGGTCAAGCATTTATCGAATAAATTTTTTGTCTAGGAAGAAGAAATACAAACTTGACTGTAAAAATACAAACTTTTTCATTTGTTTTTTTTTTTTTTTTACAGTCAAGTTTGTATTTTTATTATTTTTTCGTTATTTTTTTAACATAGCTTGCCCGCTTGCACCAATATGATAGTAGTATAAGACCGTTTCTTTCGCACAGTAAATAGAAAATACACGAAAAAACAGAGAAAATACGTAGTTTCATATAGCTATCAAAGAATCGTCAGTCATAATAGAAGTGATAATGATTGATCATGAATTACAATTAAAATATCAACTTAATAAGTTATTGCATGATAGCATTGATAATATGTATATTTAAAAAGTATAAAACGTATTGTATGGTATTGTATATTTAATTAATTAGGATTCACGCAGAGTAATTCAAAATTTAAGGTGAACTCTCCCACGCCAACACATGACAGAATGAAAAATTAGAAACGTTTTGCTTGTGTTAATCCAACAAGCTCATACATGCATACCCACATGCAGATATTAATTTAAGTGCCAACATCGAGCTCAATCGAAAATTTGAACAGCGCGGAGTATAAATTTATTTATAGAGAAAATTTTAGAATTGAAAAAAGAGGAATTAAGAAAAAACAGCACAATTTGTGGGCGTGACAATGGAGAGGACAAGTCTGACACAGCAAGTGTTTGTAGACATTCAAATAAATGTACATGTGTAGGTGTTCGTACATCTCTTAGGTAGATATTGAATTGAAAATTTGCTAGAAAAACGAAATTTCTGAAAAATTTGTTTTTGAACGAAATGAAATTTTGCAGCTGCAATCACAGAAGCTTCTGTCCACATTGGTTTTTGAGCCAAATATGCAAATAAGTAAAATTAGAGGAAAGGGAAAGCAGAAAAAACATTTGATTTTGAAAAATGCATCAGCCGTTAGATGACAGTGGCAAGTCAAAGCGCAGACAACTGAATGACAGAGAAAAGTGCACTGAAAGAAAAACAAAATAGCAAATACATTTATCTGTACGCATGGAGGTATGCAGTTTTTAATTTTCGTTCATATGTTTTGCGAAGGCCATGACTCAGAAATTTTTTGAGTGAAACAACGAAACTTAAATTCGGATGAAATCGAGTGCAATATACCCAGCTGTCAGTAATCGATCGCTTGATTTGACAGCTGTCAAATGTTTTATTTGTCCCAAAACCACCATAAGTGGGGTAAAGAATTCAGATTTGACACCTACCAGTTGCAGAGAATTTAAAAGAGAACCCGAAAAAATGTTTAACAGGAAAGAGAAAAAGAATAAATTTTAAGAAAAATTTAAAGAGAAAGAAAAAATTTAAATTGAAAATATTCGATATATAAAAAAACAGCAACCAAGAAAACAAATCAAAAAATATAAAAAAAAAAAAAAAAATAACAAAAATAATCATTCTCAAACAGTAAAATAAAAATATCATTGTGTATCAATACCAAGTGTGAACTCTTCTTTTGACAACACACATTAGGTGTGTTCGTCTAAAAGTCCAGTACGAATTATCCAGCAACGAAACTATTCTCAATTTTTACGTATTCTCGCTCAATGAAAGATGATAGACAATTTTTACGCGAACGCGAAATGAAAAAATATTTGCAAGTTTAGCGCGCCACCTGATATTTTGTTTACATATACTATGGCCGTGTGCCAAAATCAGCTGATTTACGTGATTGCTAATTCGTGCTGGACCAAATTTGTCCAGCAAGAATTATCAGCTTCTCACGAAATTAAATGTCATTTCGCGCTCTCAATTCCTCTCTTCTTTCTGGATAATTTTTCATCGCGAACGCGATTTTACCACAAAAGAAGATAATTTGTACAAATTTGTACATCAACATGGCGGTCTCCTATCTTTTACCTAATGGTAGAAAGAGATGGGAAGATGGAAAGAAGTGAGATAAAAAAGGAAATTAAAAACAGGTGACTAAACTCACTTTGAAGTTTTCACGACTATGTCTATGATATCACACTTGTTATTAACCACAATCTCAAACAGGTGTTAAACTCATTTTGGAATTTTGACGTCTATGCAGAAGCGTTTACACTTGGTATTGATACACAACGTAAAAATATAAAGGAAGATATACAAAATAAAACGGTCACGAAAAGAAATTGAGAAAAATAAGTTAATAAAAGCAAACAAAAGGCAAAGAAAATAGAAAAGGAAAGCAGTAAAGAGAACCCCAAAAAAACCGTGTAAAGGAAGAAGGGAAACACAAGGAATAATAATGTGTAGAAGAAATGACAAAAAATATTAGAGAGGATTAAAAGTTGAATAGGGAAGAAAGTTACAGGGGAAAATACGGCAGACGATTGAAAACTAGCAATAAAAGAAAAAAAAAACAAAAAATTATAAAAATAAAAATTTTGGGGAAAAAATAAGAAAGAAAGAAGGGGGAAACAAGGAACGAAAGAAAAGGAAGAGTGGAAAATGAAGCGATAATTTGAGAGGAGAGGAGAGGGTATTTTGACCTTAAACATTTTTTACTACATGAAAAATGGATGAATGATGGCGAAAGAAGGAGAGAACAAGGAATAAAATAAAAATAGAAAACTTAGGACCGGTTTTTGTTTAAACCACACTGCGAGTTTAAGTACGGCCAAATTGTATGAGATAAACTCTAGTCAACTTTGGCTGTCTTTTAAAGTTGCAATGAAAATCCAAGCCTAAATGGAAAGAAAACTGTAAAATCGGGGAAACTTGAAGTAAAACAAGTAAGGAAAAGGTTTTATACCTTTCATAAGTATGAGTCACGTTATTTGGAACATGAACAAACTCCCTTTTTTTATATTGGAGTACTCGATTAGTAATCCTTTGTATACCTCATCGGACCAAATTCAGATTTTTGAAAGTCGATCATTGCTCGTGCCTTATCGACGAAAATCACGACGCTATCCCTCTGGCAGTATGTGCTCCAAGGAGTAACAACATTGGAGTACATTGCAAAGTACTCTGACTGTAGGTACTCCATGGAGTAGCATAAACAAAGCGAAGGTTGGTTATTTTAATAGTTAAGATAACCGCACATGGCTTACCATTTTGGAAGCTTCAACTTTAAGAGTGTGTAAAAACATTTTGAAAAAAGTTTCAAAAATTCAAAGAAAATTCACTTTGAAAAAAAAAATGCCATTTTCCCCCATACAAAATGTAGGGGAAAGGGCGAAAAAAAATAGCCACCCCTAAGCGTTAAGTTAGAGCGCTAATTTTTTGCATGGTTTATTTTCTCATCAATATCTAAAGTTTTAGGGGGTAAGACCAAGTCGACATTTTTTTTGAATCACCCTAATATACATATAGCCCAAACCCCGTTTATCGATACAAACGATTGTATGAGGGCTATGTGAAGGAAACACTTTTTTCTAAGAAATTTTATTTTTTTTTATGTTTTGATGTAGTTGCACCAACACACTACCGCTAAACCACGGCGACATGTTTATTTTGATTAATTTGATCAAAAAGTGGTCCTCATACAGATCATACAAAATAAAATATTATTGAATGATGACATTTCAATAAGTTGTTTGATTTTTTGCATATTAAAAAATTTTGCTAAATGTGTTTGCTTGTTTAAAGATTTAGGCAAAATTGGTTGGATTGATGTTGTCAAATACTGATGCATATATATATGAAAAAAAGTATTTATAAACAAGCGCAACGATCATCTAACATCTGTTTGATTACATACATTTCCATATACTATAGACGATTGTGCATGTTTTTGGATGATGATGCTATGCTTTTACTATTTCTTATTCGACTGTGCGACGCCAAATTTTCAAATTTATAAAATTAGCAATAAAATTTTGAATGCAATGAAGTGTTTATTTTTTTTTTTTATTTAGCAAAAATAAATGTGTAACAAAAAAAAAAAACCAAAATTGAATACACTTTTAAAGCGACCTAGTAGAGATTGTTCATCTGGTCGAGTTATACACGTAACACCCCCAAAAGTTTTAAGACCAAAAACACACATCTAATTTTTAACCGATTTTGAAATTATCAACGGTTTTGGGCAGAGAATTGTTGACACTTTGACATGTTTTTCACGCGAGAATTTGAATTTTTTGAAAATTTTTTCGGTTTTTCCGTTTTCGACGTCATTCTTTTGCCACTAATTGACAATGACGGAACCTTTTTGGGCATGTGTCATCGAAAGGCTTTCACTACTTAATTATAGCAGTTTTTTTTTTTGGAAAGGATTTCAAGTTTTCAAAAAAATGCAGCAAAATCCAAAATCAATTTTTTTTGGTCCCAAGCGCCCTACAGGGGTCGGTACTATGTGTAAGAGCCTTCGGCAAAGTATCGTATCTTGATCCCTAAAATAAGATTTTTCTTGTCATTTGAGTGATTTTCAAATCGACCGCCTTCTTACACATAGGTCGCTTGAGACCAAAAAATTAGATTTGGATTATGCTGCATATCTTGAAAGCTTAAAGTCCTTTCCAAACAAAAAAAACTGGTATAATTAAGTAGTGAATGCCTCTCAATGACACCCTTCCAAAAGAGGTTCATTCATTGTCAATTAGTGGCAAATAAACGACGCGAAACCAGAAAAACCGAAAAAAGTTTCAAAAATTTCAACTTCTTGCGTGAAAAACATGTCGCCCCTTCTAAAGTAAATCAAAATTTTCTTTTTTCGGTATTTTATGATAAACAAAATAACCGACTGATGAGATTGTTATCTAAATTGCAAAATGATGAAATGTTCTAAAATGGCGCCCATGGATGCCTTTGAATTTAATTTATATAAAGGAGCTCTAGGAAAAAATAAAAGTTTCAACTCGTTTTCCCAAAAAAGTTAAATTTTGAAATACATTTGTTTACAATGGAACGAGCGATGTCATACTCTTTTCAAATGAACAAAACACCCCACCAAACCAAGGCTTCCGAAATAGTCGGATATCAGACTTTTCTGAAGGAAATTTAAATAATTTCGACTTTACTTAAATAATTCGTAATCATTTCGTAAAATAAAAGTGTAACAAAAATTTGTTTATGAGATAAAAAAAAAGTTATGAAATGAAAGCTATTGACTATTGCCCGAAGAATTTCATTGGACTCTATAGCTGAGTGGTGTGTATGCAGGTGCGTCGGTTCGATACCTGCCGAAACCTTTTCAAATTTTTTTTTATTTTTAACTCCTATACAAATTTCTCAGCAACTTCGAAAGGAAATCGGTTGCGATTTCGGAAAAATCTTTCGACGCAACGTAAAGACTTAGGAAAAATGTCGAAATTAATTGTTTCGTGGGACTATATATATTTCGAAATTGTCAAAAATTCTCTACCCAAAACCGTTGAGAATATCAAAATCGGCAGAAAATTAGATTTTTAATGATTTTTGTTTTTTGAAGTTAACTTCTTAGGCGGCGATATGAAGTTTTAATTGAGAGTAAAATTTGAGAAAATGGCTGACAATGCAACGGAAATTATACAACGGAAATAGAAATTGCAGCCGACTTTCAGGCGTATGTTGCAGACTTTCAGGCGTAGGCGATTTTCACCACGATGTTTAGCTGTGCAAATGAAATAGGAGGTGAAATTCCGGGATCTAGCTAACATTGTACAAATTGTAATAGTTACGCCGAGCCGAATTCACGGGTGTTACCACTTATGGCGGTTTACAGGGTTGCCACCTATCCCATTTTTTTTTTTTAATATAGAGCTAGATATGCCAATATGGGTATCAAATGAAATGTATTTTCGGCCGTATTCCAAATATGACAACTTCAAGCAGGGTTGCCACTTAGGGTTGCCATCTAACCGCAATTTAATTATTTTTTCATATATCTCGGGAAATGCTTGACAGATTTGGATAAAATTTGGCGTATAGACAATTTAATTCATTCTAAGATTAAATAAATGGGTGTAGCCAATTAGGGTGATTTGCAGGGTTGCCACCTACCCCAATTTTTTTTAATATAGAGCCGGATATGCCAATATGGATATAAAATTAAAGGTATTTTCGACCGTATTCCAAATAAGATAATTTCAAGAAGGGTTTCCACTTAGAGTTGCCACCTAACCGCTATTTATTTATTTTTTCGTATATTTCGTGAACTGCCTGACTGATTTGGATAAAATTTGGCATATAGACAATTTAATTCATTATAAGATTATATACATGACCTATTCAAATGCCAATATGGGTTTCAAATGAAGGGTATTTTTGATCGTATTCCAATTTATATTATTTTTCGTATATCTCGGAAACTGCTCGACCGATGTGGATAAAATTTGGCGCATAGACAATATGATTCATTCTAAGATTATATACATGGATGTTGCCACTTAGGGCGGTTAACAGGGTTGCCACCTATCCCAATTTTTTTCAAATATAGAGCTAGATATGCCAATATCTCGCAACTTACAACCCCTTTTAAAACTCTCCTTCCTATCTTCCTTCACACTATCTCCCCCCGTTTTTCTCTTCATTCCCCTCTTTCCTTCTACCACGCCCCTCTTCCTCTATATCCGGTTCGTATTAGCCCCTCTTAACTTAGGTATAATTCTACCCACGTACCGAATTTGTAGGAAAACGCACCATGTATGTTTGCAAATAAATAAATAAAACAAAGCAAGAGAGTGTACACATATAAACAAGAGATCTACATAAGTATCCATGCATACATATATCCGCTCTTCACCGTCATTTTAATAATTTGTACAGCAAAAAGCATTAACCCTTTAATTGCTTGCTTATAATTTTTCTAAATATTATATACTGTTTACATACATATATTATACAGTTTTATGACTAATTAGTCGCATTTATAGTTACAGTGTAAATTAAGCGTGTCAGCAAATAATATAATACCTGTCAAATCTGTCAAAATTTTTTTTTGTTTTTAAATTTTCTTAATGAGCGCGCCTCTTTTTTTTTTGATGCATTGGAACCAAGACATCATCATCATCATCGTATAAATTTAATTTTCTAAACTGCATACATTTTGACAGAATTTTAATGCACAATAAAACACGTTCTCTCACACATATTTACGTATAACATAACATACTAAATTTTACTTTGTCTTGATTTCGTTGCGTTTTGCATAATTCAAGTGCAGACGGCACCACAGATTTTTTTTTTTTGGAAGTAGGCTATACGTCCATCCATATACATAGCTAAGCGTATACAAACAAGTGACGGACACACACTAATGCACAATAAAGTATTTGGATATTTTTAATATTTATTATGGAAAATTCTTTGTTTTTTTTTTTATGTAGTTACTGTGGAAAATGATATAAAAATAAGAGACACGTTGCGTATTTTTTTTTGGGTCTCCAATTGATAGTCCGGTAAAATTAAACAACTGAACTAACTGAAATTCACGCACAGCCAAATATTGGTAGAGAGCTAAGGTCCGCGGTCAGAAAGAAAACTTCAATCGATTCCATGTGTGCTAAAAAGGTTATTCGGGGTGAAGAGTCAAAATTTTGGACTTTTTTCGAAAACGATAACTTTTTTCGAAAAATTACCTGAGACCAAGCTGTAAACCTGGAAATTTTCTACAAATACTATTTTCACTGTCGATGGGGGGAACTCGTGCTAAAAATTGTTTATTGGGCTGCTCTAGCTTACGCCAGATTGAGATATTTCACAAAATTGTGTTTTCAATACGTGATTTTGATATCTTATAAATTTAAACGAGCTAAACTTGTTTATTTGTAAATCCAAACTATCTCGGGAACCGCTTGACCGATGTGGATGAAATTTTGAATATAGTTAGTATGGTTGATTCTAATAGTACATTTACACTGAACCAAATTTGGCGAATTTGAATGAGTTATTTCGAACCTGTTTACACTGGCAACTTTGCATTTGGCTTCATCTTCCCCGCAAGAATCTTTTACCAGACCACAAAGCAACCAGCCACCGAAAGAAAATTCACCACCGTGATGTCTTAAACACCTGTAGACTAATAATAACCAAGAAGGCTTCTGTCTTTTCTTGGTAGAATTGGTCCATTTTCCTAAAAAAAAACTAGTTGAAATTGTTTTTTGCAGCTGTTCATAATGCAAAAGTCATCACACGTTAATTACCCATTAATGTTCTAGCTGGGCAATTCTATATGTGGAACACAGGCAGGGTTGCTATTTTGAGGAACTGTAGATTGTATTGTTTGGCGAATAAGGACAAATGTGTTGGAATTCCAAATTTTTAAAATGAGATTTGCATGGAAAAAAGCGTCAAATTTGGTGCGGTGTAAATGTACTATAAGACTATCCACTTCGGGGTTGCCACCTGGGGCGATGTACAGGGTTGCCACCTATCTAAATTTTTTTGAAATTTTGTAGCAAAATATGCCAATATGGGTATCAAATTAAAGGTATTTTCAGCGACATGCCAACTAAAATATTTTCAACTAAGGTTGCCACCTTACGGCAGTATATTTATATATCCGGACTACTTCGGGAAGCGCTTGACCGATTTGAATTAAATTTGGCATATAGTTGGTATGATTGATTCTAAGACTATCTACTTGGGGTTGCCAATTGCTTGGGGGGTGTACAGGGTTGCCACCTATCTAATTTTTTTTTTAAATTATGGAGTTAGATATGCCAATATGGGTATCAAATTAAAGGTATTTTCGCCGACGTACCAACTAAAATATTTTCCGCGCAGGGTTACCATTTTACCGTATTGTATTTGTATTGTATATTTTTGGGATCATATTTGGATTATTTTAGGATGATTTTGAGATCATTTAGGGGTCACTTTGGAATAATTTGGAATAGTTTTGGATTAATGTGGGACAATTTTGAGGGTAATTTTCTGATCATTTTGGAGTCATTTTGCGATCATTTTGGGATAATTTTTGGGTCTTTTTGGGAACAGTTTTGGATAATTTTGGGATCATTTTAGGGTACATTTAAGGGTGTTTTTGGGGTCATTTGGGAATCATTTTTGGATCATTTTGTGGTCGTTTTGGGTTCAATTTCGTATCGTTTTGGGATCATTTTAGGATTATTTTTTGGGTCATAATTG
>CAXKVI010000003.1:21039290-21056790 GCA_964058755.1 Campiglossa producta
TGAGCGCTTAAAATGTATTATTTTTATGAGAAGAATTTTTAACAAATAAAATTACATTTAAATGAATGACTAATATTTAGGCTTTTGCTTAGCAAATGGATAAAGCGGTTGAGAATCATCAAAGAAAGAGCTAAAGCAAAGAATTTTGAAATGTAATTCAAAACATAGAAAGAATGTGTGATTAATTAATTAAAATTTCAAAGTAAATCAATTAATTAATCAGAGAATAATATTTATCGATAAATAAACAATCAACGCTTACTCAGAGTTTGATTAATTGTAATTCATTATTTGCCTAGTTAATTCAGAACACTGAGTAATCAAAACCTGATTAATCAAAAAATTACAAAGTTGCCACTACCGTTAAATGAGTGCCTAATGGCGAAGCATACGAGGCCAGCTTGTCATTTTTCAAAAGCATGGCTCGGAATGTTTCGTTTCATTTGTGGACATTTTTGGGATCATTTCTCGATTTTTTCGGTATATGTAATTTGTGGACTTTTTTAGATAGTTTTTTACTTTTTCTCTACCATTTCGGGATATGTTCCGCACCATTCTAGACTTTTCTGGGATCATTTTGGAACTATTTCGGCACCATTTCGGGATGGCTCATGGGACTGTTTTGGGACCATTTCGGGATTTTTTTTGGATCATTTCGGGATGGTTTTCGGAGCTATCTTGGGCCCATTTCGAGAGTTTTTGGAATAATTTCAATACTTTTTTGGGATATGGTTCAGACTTTTTCCGTATTACTGTTTTCAGGACTACTTTTCCCAAAACGGTCCCGAAAAAGTCCGAAAATATTCCCTTAATCATTCCGTATTGGTCCCGCAAACTCACGAAATTATCGCAAAAAGTGCAGAAATAGTCCCAAAATAGTCCTAAAAACCATGCCGATATTATCCCAACAAGATCCAGAAAACCATCCCGAATTGATCAGCACTTTTTTGGGATATGGTTCAGACTTTTTCGGCATCATTTCCTAACTTTTTTTAGACAATTTATGGAGTTTTAGAGACCACTTCCGTATTAATGTTTTCAGGGCCACTTTTCTCAAAACGGCCTCGTAAAAGTCCGAAAATGTTCCCTAAATCATTCCGTATTGGTCCCGAAAAATCACGAAATTATCCCAAAGAAGTCCAAAACATATACCGAAAAAGTACTAAAATTATCCCAAAAAGTGCAAAAATAGTCCCAAAATAGTCCTGAAAACCATGCCGAAATTATCCCAACAAGGTCCAGAAATTATCCAGAAAACCATCCCGAAATGATCAGCACTTTTTTGGGATATGGTTCGGACTTTTTCGGGATCAAAAGTGGTATTTAAGGCATAGACGTCGAAATAACAATCAGCTTTTTGTTAAAGTTGCTATCTCTTTTTCTCATCCTGCATCTCTTTCTAACACTCATAGCAGACAGAAGTTTGTTGTTAGCCGAATGCACCGTCAAATTTAATTAGCTGTCAGACAGGTTTTACAGATGACATATCACACTTGTTGCGGTACACAACACAAAAAAATGCGAAGGAGAAAATATTGAGAGAGCTATATTACTTTAACTTCGTTGAAAAAAATTCAGTTATAACTATTCCTGATTCCTGCTGACGGCTATAGTAAAGTATTGCTAAACATCTGTCAACGAACACGGCTATTTTTAACCAGCAATCATTTGCAATTAAGCGAATCAGCTGATTTTGACGCATGGTTGCATTTCTGTCAACACAATCAAAAATGTCAATCATCACTCATTGAGAGAGAGAGAGATGCGTTACTTGGATTCCAATAAATGTAGGTTTTGTAATATCAAGATACCAAGTGTTTAGTTCCGAAGATCATATTTTGATTGTTCTTCTACTCTACACCGCAAGGACTTAGACCACACTTAAGGCCGACCAGTTTTATAGGGAACTATCATTAATGGAGCTTTTATAAACTACCTATGTATATATCGAATGTAATACAGTGACTAGTAAGTGTTATTGAGATTCACGAAATTCGCCAATCCCTAGAAATCTGTAAACACTCACCTTTGTCCCAGTTGACGCGTGGTTTGCCCTCCAAAGCGTAGGGTGTTTCGATGAGCTGGAAGCCATGTCCTTGAATCAAACCCTTAGCAGTTTCGATCAATTTGGATTTCAATTTGTCATTGACACCTTTGTAGTGGTAGGTAACGGAGATTTTCTTGTCCTCAACCCATGCACCGTGCAAGACAACCTGTGAGGTAAAGTTTTTTGAAATTAGTAGTGTGGGTTCAATTAAAGACGGGGCGTCAAACTTTGCTATTCTTGGGTATCATAGAGGATTTAAACAAGAGTTTAACTGAAGGCACTCACGTAGAAAGCAAGAGCGTGGAGAGGAGAGTGTGAACGATTGTGGGAGAATATGAATGAGAAGCCTGTGAGAACTAGTATAGGTGTGTTACACAGCATTTCAGATTCACTCGAGTTGAGTTTAAGAAGTGAATTAAGTTTACCAGATCGATTTATAGAGGAAGAGATAGGGGGAAAGGGGAAAAAGTTTCTAAAGTAAAGTGAGAGAGAAAATATAATAGATGGAGGAAAGCGGAAGTATACTACTTTCCATCACCTGTTGATTGATATTACTTAAGAGAGCCTAAGACTGAGATAGATAGATAGAGCTGGTAGGAAGGGGAGACTGAGAGAGATAGAAGAGAGTATTATGTAGCCCTTTCCACACTATTGCTTTGATTCGGAAGTGTTGAGAGAAAAAGATAGTGTGAGACATTGATTGAGAGTGGGAGAGGGAGAGACTTTATTTTTTTTTAAACATCTATCAGGTTCTCTCTTAATAAATTAAGTGTTTAAACCTTGTTTTTAATTATCAAAGCCTGAGATGAGTCAAATATTTCACTATTTTCTATACTAAATAAATTTTTAACTTTTTTCTCTCACGTAGCTGACCATTTATGGTATACGCGTGAGAAAGAGACAGATAACATTTTCTTAATTTCTCGCATGTTTCTAACTCATGGCAGTTAATAGCAAAGAAAAATAATTGTAGTCCTGGTTGGACCCTCCCATTTATCAATAAAAATAAAAAAAAACTAGTAGAGTAGTTTCCACCTTTCTCAATAACTCTCTTAGTTAATTTACCTACTTTTTAAATTTCTACCACTAAAATTACCTTTTCTTTCAATTCATTCACCAAATCTTGATGTTTCTTCAAAAGTTCTTCGGGCATTTCAATTTTGAATTTCTTGCCCGATGGGTACTCTACTTCCAAACCGTGATTGCCAGCATAGACGACATTGGGGAATTTCAAGTGATTCTTGATTTCGGCCAAATCGCGTCCAGAGAAGACAACCATGAAAACTTTGTCGTTGGCAGCCAATTTTTTAATATTGATCTCAATATCTTTGGGCATGGCAGAGAGTTCTTCGCTAAGGGGAGCCAATGTGCCATCGTAGTCCAGCAACAGTGCGACTTGGTCATCTTTTGTGAAGAAACTGCGTAGAATTAAAAAAAAGTAAAAAAAAGAATTCATGAAAAATTTGAAGGTAGAAAAAAAATAAAAAAAAATATAATTGAAAAATTGTAATTTTACAAAAATTCTTTCACAAAAATTAATAAAAAAATTAATAAAAAAAATTAATAAAAAAAAGTTAAGGGAAAAAATTCAAATTATGACTGGATAATATAAAATGAAAAATTTGCTTTAAATGGCAAAAATGCGGTTAATATTAAAAAAATAATTAAAAAAATACACTTATAAAAAAAGTTCAAAAATTTATAAAAAAAAATTCACTCAGAAAAATTCTGCGCAAGTTCTCACCCGTCGATAGCTTTCACGTAATCTTCCTCTTTTCGGAGTAGTGGAGCCTTCTTTTGTTCAGCCATTTTTAATTTTTTTTATTTTTTTTTGATTTTTAGTGTCAAATTTTTTTAACTACTACTACACTTTCACTTTTTTTCACAAAAAGCACCAAGGGAAAATTCAACGGAAAATCTCACACAATTTAAGCGGAAAATTTGCTGGATGCGCACCGACCGTTTCAATACTACTGACACTATATGAACAGATCACAGATCATTTCAGTAGGCTTTCCATATATTATTAAGGCAAAAAGGCGACAGACGAACATCTCAAAAAACGATAGACGAAGTCAAAAGGCGATGCTGTGACTCAAACGATCTGTGTGATGAAAGATTTGAAATTTACACGAACTTACCCACCTATCATAAGACAAACATAAATACCATACACACTATGTATGCAGATAATCATATTTGAGATGAGTGTTTTGGCTGAGAGCATTTAGACGGTATAACAGTTGGCCAAAACACATCAATGACGTCGTCGCCGTTGTCGTGATCTTTGGTGGATTCTTCGTGCATTAGTTGGCCAGACACTCTGCTAGGTGCGTTCACTCTTCTACTTCATAGATATTTGTGTATGTGGTGAGCAGTGTTCGGATTTCAAAATCAATCCACTTTTTCACACAATTCGCCAAATATGTGCCTCTGCGGTATTCACTTGAACCTTACCTAACCTAAAAGTAGCGTTCTCTACACAGAGCGTGGTATTTGTAGAGAAGGTATGTTAATGATTATTTCTCGGAGGATTTTTCGACCACTGTAAATGGGCGATAGGTTTTGAAACACAATCATCTAAAGTATTTTTGATGATATCGGTCTACATCTATCGACTTGATCCTTTGAAATGGTATTAGACTTGGGTTGTTCATGAACTAATTAGTTCATTGAACTAGATAAATAAAATGATCGCGGGAACTAGTTTCAAATTTCAATTGAACTACTTGAACTATATAAAATTTTCGTCAAATTCATTGAGAAAGAGTAAAATACCGAGAAACCAAAACGGCTAAAATAAAGTTCCGGATGTCCCAGTACCAAAAATGACTGTGGGTAAGAGTAGGCATCGAAAAAACAACGCATAATTCGACATAATACGATAATTTTCGACACAAATTAGCAACTCCATCATGGGTAGAAAAGGTACCTTGCTGAACAAAATTGCCCATCTTTTTATCCCGGTAGTTTTCCAAGATTTTATCCGCTGCTGGTTAGCAGGGTGTGTACTACCATGCATAAGTTGGTATATGTTTCCTTTAAGAATCAACTGCAAAAACGCGTTAAAAAGTGTAGGAGGAGGTATCAAAAGACGCGCCTCTGGATAGTTGAGGCCAAAAGACATGTTTTGATATCCCTTTTGGATATCAATCACCTAAGGGATTAGGAAATAACAGCTAAAACACGTCCAAAAGGGAAATCGAAAGATGCCTATTGGCCTAAACTATCCAGAGGCGCAAATACAAATAACTGAACTAAATGAACAAAAAATTAACTGAATGAACTAAATGAACTAGTTCATTTTGGTGATCTAGTTCGAAATCTCTGACCATTTTAATGAATTAAACTTCCCAGCTCAAAGTGGTATAATACGATTTTGGAGGGGTAGTTCATATTCAGATATAAAATCCGATTTTTAGACCCCCAATATAGTTAGAATCACAAAAAAAATGAATCAAGAGTTAAGTGGAGAGGGATAGTGGAAGGGGGATAGTAAAATTAGGGTCTGAGATGTGGTAAAGTGAACTGAGGAAAAGGTATCGATATGGTAAACTAGAGAGTTAAGTATAAATAGAGAAAGGTAATAAGGTTAAAGATATATCCTACCATTAAAAAATTGATGTTTCAAAACGTTTTCGATTCCATTTTGGCAGTGAAAATCTGATCCAGTCCTTCCCGTCGGAAACGTTAGTTGTAAAGCTGGTCTCACACGGTATTTTTGTTGTCATAAGGAATAACAACACAAGCACGATTTTGGACTTTTTAGGTCTTAAAAGCAATTATTTTCACTTGATCGTTTTTTTTTTTCGTTAATAACTCGTTAATTATTGGCGTGATTTTCATAAAATTTTGACACAATGTGAAATCAAATTGGAAATTCCAACCACGATAATAACAATTAATATAATTTCTGGAAAATTTCTCATAAAAAAAGTGTGGTAAAAGTCCGAGCTCTGTTGCTTACTAATATTTCTATGAGCACATTTTTATGAGAGCCAAGAACGCTCTCACAAATATTTTATATGTATATTTATTCTTGTTACTAATTTTAAAAATTATATATAATTTTTTGGCATTCGCGGTTTTTTTTGCTGCTCAAGATGAGAACGTGAAAGAAAAAAAAGCTCTTTACACCTTGACTCATAAATTTTTGGAAAAAATTATTTTTGTGCGACATTTTGCTGATTTTTTTAAGCATAATTTTAAAGAATGGTGCGAAAAACTATTCTTATGGCAAAGGAATGTGAGACAGATTTTTCGAAATTGGGACGCATGTCAATCTCAGGGTATTAACTGGATTTGTAAAAAGTTGGTCACGCCAAAATCGTGTGTGGAAAAATTAGCATTCTGGGAAGTGTTGCGTAGTCTACGTAAAATAAAAGCTGGTTTTGTCTAAACCACATAAATATGCTCTCAATTCGCTTTCAACGGACGATATATGTATGTACAATGCATCCCTGTCGTTTTGGAATTTTAGTATCTCTGGAACTTTTTTCTCCTGAGAAAACAATCGAGTGCCAGATATGCTCTTCACATAAATGAACTTTCCATGTAATAAATAAAAGCTTTCACCTTAACGAAGCCGATGCGGTTCTCGTAAATTATTGAGTACAGTGCTTTACTCACATGTCAGAGGTGCTGGGTTCTAAAATCACTATTATAAAATTCGAAAGTTAAATATGAAAATTCCAGCTACTCAATCCAGAATTTACTCGGAAAAACATGTATTACTGTTTGGTATGTGTATCGAGGATTCATGGATTCATTTGCCCTACTGGGATATGAAGTCCAATCTGCATGCCCCTATTTTGTGAGAATCACAGAAAGTTCCGTCGCTTTTTTCAAAGTGGGAAAGATTTTCTCAAAAGAGAAGTGGAGAGGGCAGTAGGTAGATGGAGCGGAAAGTATGGAGTAATATAATCAGTGTAAAGAATTTATAGCCGAAAGAGAGTGGTGATAAAGAGAGGAAAAGGAAAAAGAGAAGGAAACGGAAGAGAGAAAATAAAAAAAGAGGAAAGAAAAAGGAAGAACAAGAATGGAAAAGAAAAAAGTAAGAGGAAAAAGAAAAAAGTGAACGAGAAAAGGTAAAGGAAAAAGGAAAAAGGAAAAAGGAAAAAGGAAAAAGGAAAAAGAAAAAGGAAAAAGGAAAAAGGAAAAAGGAAAAAGGAAAAAGGAAAAAGGAAAAAGGAAAAAGGAAAAAGGAAAAAGGAAAAAGGAAAAAGGAAAAAGGAAAAAAGAAAATGGAAAAAGAAAACAGGAAAACGGAAAAGGAAACCGGAAAAGGAAAAGATAAAAGGAAAATGGAAGAACAAAAATGCAAAAAAACGGAAGAGGAAAAGGAAAAAGTATAAAATGGGAGAAGGAAGGAAAAAGAAAAAAGAAAACTAAAAGAGAAAGATGTAAAAGGAAAATGAAAGGGAAAGGGAAACTTAAAAGAAAGAACAAAAATGGAAAATGGAAAAGTAAGAGGCAAAAGAAAAAAGAAATGAGAATATTAAAGGAAGAAGGAAGTAGGAAAGAGGAAAAAAAGAAAAAAGGAACAAGGAAAGGGGAAAGGGGAAAAGGGAAAAAGAGAAAAAGGAAAACGGAAAAAGTAAAAGGGAAAAGAGAAAAAGGGAAAGGGAAAAGGAAAAAGGGAAAATGGAAAAGGGGAAAAGGGGAAAAGGGAAAATGGAAAAGAAAATGAAAAGGGAACACGAAAAAGAAAACGCGACAAATGGAAAATTAATGGGGAAGAGGAGGAAAAAAATTTTTAGAAAATTTGTTTCTTTAACTAGAACGAAAGACAAATAGAGTATAAGAAATTGAATACCTTATATATTAGTCACTTTTCATAGAAGTTTGGGAGCTTCACGACATTGAACGAATACCATGATTATGTTTCAATAGAGGTTCTGGAATGTCACCGAACCTTAAAAAATTACGTATACGCCATGGGACACACATTTTTGGAAAATTTCGGCCCTAAATTAAATGGTATAAAAAAATGCTCTCAAAATATGCAGAATTATTTTTCACACCCACACACACACACACACATGTCTACACATACACACTCACTTCTGAAAAGCTGACTGGATGTTTGAAATATCAGAAGAACGTGCACTGAAACACAAACAAAAAATAAAAGAAAACGAATAAAGATCTTGAAAAATAGAAAAATACATTGTTTCTAAAATTACACGAAATAAAAAAAAATACATATTTTTATGTACATACATACATATGTGATGAACATACACACATCTTATCGGACACTTGTATTCTACAGTCACGGACAGAAACAAAACGGTAGACAGAATTTTTTTTTTTTTTTTTTGAAGTCAGAAACTGGATCACCAAACGAGTGGAAATACAAGTTTTATTTGAGTATAGGAAATCGTTCCTGAATTCAATAGGCGCATTCTTCCAAGGAAAACGAAAATAGTGTGCTCAACAAAAGCAAGAGGCAACTGAAAAGTAAAATCCTCTCTCGACTAACCAAGATCACGTATCCTGATGTATGGCTCGGGATCATGAACAGGGTTGAAACAATATGGACTAACACTTAGAGTATTCGAGGAAAATGTTCTCGTAATGCCAACTGCAAGTAACGGCAAACTGTTCGAGCTTTACTAGGATATGAGCATAGTGCCGCGAATTAAGGTCCCACGGACCTACCTGAAAGAAAACAAATTTGACAGGAGTGCAAAAAACACGTATGTATTTCCTTTTAATCCTATGTATAATCTTGCAACTGAATTTTTTAAGCTCGATGCCTCGAATCCAGTTTTACCAAGTACCATTTTTGCCACATTTTTCACTTAGGAGGTTTTGCATTTAGTAGATAGGAGGTTTTGCATAGGAAACGACGATATACAGTAGGGTATTTTTATACCCAGCGTAGTCGTACTAGTAAAAGGGTATCATAGTTTTGTCCACATAACGGTACTACGTAACGGCACAAACTAATCGAGATAGATATAGAGTTCCATATATGAAAATTCTTAGGTTGGAAAGAGGAGTTGATTGAGGCATGTCCGCCCGTCTATCCGTTCGTGTAAAAATTTACATATTTGCATGAAGTTTGGTACCTATACATGTTACTTTCTAGCCAAGGTAGGTTTCTATTGAAAACGGGCGAAATCGGATGATAACCACGCCCCCTTTTTCGATATCGAAAATTTCGAAAATCACATAAATTGATATATCTCGGTAGCTGAAATGGCTAAAATGATGTAATTTTGTAGGTGAATCCCCCTGGTCATTCTATTATTATTTTTTGATAAATTTTTTAAAGTGGGTGTGGCACGGCCCACTTTTAAGGGAGCCATTTCCGGAAAATTCGGCTGGTCGTAGATTTTAAACTGATTACGGGAGAATCATGAAATTTGGCACAAAGTACCTGATGAAGTTGGTTAAAATCGCCATCCGACCACGCCCACTTTCGATATCGAAAATTTCGAAAATCACCTAAATTGATATAATTCGGTAACGGTAAGGGCTAAAATTATATAATTTGATAGGATGAACTAGGGGAGTCATTCTTCTTTGATCTTTTTATAAATTTTTGAAAGTGGGATTGGCACCTCCCACTTTTAAGGGAGGCATTTTTGAAAATTTGACTGGTCATAGCTTTTAAACGGTAGAACCATCAAATTCGGCACAGGGTATACTAGCATTATATTAAGTATACCTGATTAAGTTGAAAGAAATGGCTTCCCGACCACGCCCACTTTTGATATGGAAAATTCCAAAAATCACATAAACAGACATAATTCGATAAGGTAAATATTATAATTTGGTCAATCTATTACTCCAGTAAAGATAGGGAAGATTACTTACAATTGCTCTTAATTTTTATTTATTTTTTTAGTGCCGTTTTCTCAAGTAAACTTAAAAAATTATCAGACCGATAAAAACATTTTTTGTATACAAAACTTTTTTTAAATGGGAGATAAACTTTAAAGTTTACTTGAGCAAATTATTATTTTAACAACTTTATTTCATATTTCACAATTTTTTCTCCAACAATTACTTAAACATTCTAGTACTAGGTACTTTTAGAATCGGCTTACATATAACTTTCTTCAAAATATCAAATGTGATACTCATGATAGCGAATGTGAAATCTCAATGCTCACTAGCCTACCTATAACTTATAATTTTTTTCTAACATAATCAATATTTTATTTTTTCGTGGAATAACCTTGTGCTGCTACAATTTCACTAAGGACTAAAACTAGTTATTGTACGTATTGCTTATCCATTTCAGCATATCTTCGACAACATCCTGACGCGCTAAACGAAAATCGGCATAAGTTTGAATGTCGGGATCGACTGAGATGCGGAAAGATTTGCCGTGACCTTGCAATAACTGTAAAGTTAGAAGAGAGAAATGAGTTTAAAAAGAGTTTGCTTCATAGATATTTCTGAAATACTTACCCTCATAGCATCTTCATCGGTATTATCATCGCCAGCGAAGATAGTTTTAATCTCATTAGCCCAATTGTCACCGAATTTGTTCTTCAATATGAGCAAAGCGGCTTCACCTAGAGGAAGTGAAAAGAGTAAGATTTATTTCATGTTAATATAAGCCACTAGCCCACGCGATACACCTTCCCCTTTCCGAAAGTTGCCTTTCCTCCTCTTATCTCTCTACCTTTCCCCTGGATCTCCATCTTCCTATTCTTTCTCTTTGGCTGTTACCTTTTCTCTTTTCTTATCTTCACTTTCTTCCACTCCGTGTTTCTCTTCCTACTCCTCTGTATTTTCCTTTTTCTCTTTTTTCCACTTTCTCTTCCCCTCACTCCTTCTCCCTCTCCTTGTGCTTACCCTTTATTCTCATTTTTTCGGTTTTCGTCTTCCTCCCCCTGCACCTTTTCCTATTCCTATTCCTGACTCTCTGTTCCTCCAATTGCATATCCCTCTTCTACTTCAGAATCTTCTCTTTTCTCTAAATATTTCATTGCTCTTCTTCTCCCGCTTCGTATTCCTTTTCCTCCAGGTTTTCCTTTCACGTGACTTCTTTCATCTCTATTCCTGTTCATATTCCTCTCCTAGTACTTCTTCCTGGACATCTACTTTTCTTTCCAGCTTTTTCTCCACCTTTCATGTCCTTTTTCTTTTCCTGTTCCTATTCTTCTTCCTCTGCCCATCTTTCTTTTTTTACCTCGTCCTTTTCTTCTGCATCTTCCTATTCCTGACTCTCTGTTCCTACATATCCATATCCCTCTTTTTCTTCTGAGTCTTCCCTTTTCTCTTAATATCCCATTCCTCTTCTTCTCCCTCTTTGTATACCTTTTCCTCTATGTTTTCCTTTCAAGTGACTTCTTTCATTGTTATTCATGTTCATATTCCTCTCCCTGTACTTCCTCCTCGACTTCTCATTTTCCTTCTAGATTTTTCTCAACCTTTCCTGTCCTTTTTCTTTTCCTATTCCTATTCTTCTTCCTCTGCTCATCTTTCTTTCTCTAACTCGTCTTTTTTTTCTGCCTCTCTTTTTCTTCCATCTCTTCTCTTTCCATTCCGGCCATGTTCCTATTCATATTCCTCTCTTTATATTTCTTCCTCCACCTCTGCTATTTCTTCCTCTTCTTCCCGCTCTCTGTTCCCCTTACATTACATGTTCTTTTCACTATCCTCATACAAATCCCTATAGTTTTTAAGATCCTCTTCTCCCACTCAAACTAAACTCACCTTTATTCCAATTCACAGGCGGCTTCGCTTCCACTGCTTCATGCGCTGGATTCGCCTTAAAACCATGTGACTCAATTATCCGTACAGCTGTCTCTCTCTGTTGCTCTTTCACATCAGCAGGCACATCGCGGTAATGGTAGGTCAACGATACCTTCTTATCCTCCACCCATGCGCCATTCTTCTGCACATTTTCTGTCAGTTCCTTTACCAACTCGGTGTAATGCTTTTGTAATTCTGCAGGTAGTGCGTAATCGTGGCGTGTTTCATCGCCAGATTCAATCTCTAAACCATGATTACCCGCATATGTGATGCCTTTGATAGCAACGCGTTCCTGTACATTACTCAAACCACGTCCAGAGATGATAGCCATAAAAACTTTGGGATGTACAGCTAATTTGTTTAACATTTTTTCAACACCGACAGTCATAAAAGTTTTACTGGGATTATCGGCGATCGCGGCCAATGTGCCATCGTAGTCGAGAAGTAAGGCGAGTGGAGTATTTGCATTGAGATAACTGTAAGATTGTAAAGAGATATGGTATTTAATAAAATTGTTATAAGAAATCGATTAATATAAAATTGTAGACTATATTTATCCCCGCTAGATGGCGCTTTAGTCGCTATGTTTGATGTTTTTGTATGGGGACCCCGAATGGCATGGGTGGGTCGGCCTTAAAAAGTTAGTGGGGGTCGGTCATACATTTTAACACGATTGGGGCACTTTAAATGAGTCAACTTAGGATTTTTCAAACGTTGGCACTCAAAGTCAAAAGTACAAAGTCGGGACATCAGAATTGGTTTTAGAGCTATGCTTCCTTCGACAAAGTATCTTATTTTGATCCCTAAAACACGATTTTCCTTGTTACTTGGGTTAATTTCAAATCGAGCCGCCTAATTGAACATAGCACCCTTGAAGGGCGCTTGAGACCAAAAAATTTGATTTTGGATTATGCTGCATATCTTGAAAACTTAAAGTCCTTTCCAAAAAAAATAAAACTGGTGTAATTAAATAGTGAATGCCTTTCGATGACACATACCCAATAAAGTTCATGCACTGTCAATTAGTGGCAAAAAAATGGCGTCAAAACCGGAAAACCGAAAAAAATTTCAAATAATTCAACTTCTCGTGTGAAAAACATGTCATAACCTTTTCAAATGAACAAAAGACTATAGATATTTCAAAAGTGTCAACAATTTTCTACCCATAACCGTTGTTAATTTCAAAATCGGTTGAAAGGTTGATTTTTAATGATTTTTTTTTTTCAACGAAAACTCTGAAAAAACGGTTTTTTGGCCTTAAAACCAGATTTTGGGGGTGTTACAAATCTTTTGAAGGGTGTTTCGTGTATAACTCGACCAGATCAACAATCTCTACTAGATCGCTTCAAAAGTGTATTCCATTTTTTTTTTGTCGCGCTGTGTTTTATTTTTAAAACAAATTTAGTTGAGATGTTCGAAAATGTATGTATAACAAAAATGTTGATAACACTGTGAAGAAGACCCTATTTCTGCTATAGAAATCCCACACTTTATTTTTCCGCGTTGCTTCTCAATAATTCCCTTCTACTTATACGGTAGCTTACTTATTATCTGCAGCCAATTGCCTACACTCAGTCAAGGTCATTATCACTTGCAAGGTGAATGCGATAAAAAGAAAAAAAAAATGCATTTGATACACTTCACCGTTTGTTTATCTTTTTTTTTTTGTTTTTGTAAATAAGCGATAAGCTATACATATATAGTATTATTTATTTAATTATAGTTGGAAAGCTTGGAAAAATTAATCATTTAATGTCTTCATGGGTAGCAATTATTACGTATAAAATTAGCAAGTAACCCTGACTGAAATGAAAAACTTTACAATAGCGATTATTAGAAAAGAATTAAAATCCGGTTCCGGTAAATTCGCATCGTCCCTAGAGAATGTCGAGAAATCCGAAGAATCAAATACCGAATTGTGATGAGAGCAGAGTGGAACAGAACTTATCAGCATCAACGGCGCTAATATGATTGATGATAATTATAGCATAAAAAAACTAGCTCAAACACATAAAATTTATTTTTTTGCAAATATCATAGGAAACTTTTAGACATTAATTTGCAAATCTTTCTTTAAGAAAGATGAAGATCTATATAGTTGCTTGAATGGAAAATTTCAGAAATTTATTAGCTGATCAAACAAAGGCTAGACAGACTAGCTAAAAACTATAGTTTTTTAATGATTACAAAAATTCGCTCCAGTGCACACGAAAAAGTTTACTGTAACCCTGCTTATATATCCTATACTATTCTATGTTCCATCTATCTCTTCCATATCGTCTTTTTCGGCCCATTCTATCCTATCAATAATTCAAGACCCTCCCTCCGCCTTTTTTTCTTGAGGTGTTAGAGATTAATCTCATTTTCAATATTCTACTATTAATACCTGCCTGTATGTAATATAAGCATGCGTGATGAAAACTTTAGGTGCTGTGTTTGCTCGCATCCCGAAAAAAGATCATCCCAAAATGGTTACGGAAAAGTTCCGAACACAATCCACTAAAAATTCTTATGATGATCCCGAAAAAGTCCCAAAGTGATACCGAAATGATCAAAGAACAATCCCGAAAAAGTCCAAAAAAATCCCAAACACAATTCCGAAATTATCCGAAAACAATCACAAAACTATCCCGAAATGGTTCTAAAACAATCCCGAAAAAGTTCAAAAATAGTCCCGAAAACCTTCGCGAAAAAGTTCCGAAGACAATACTGAAATGGTCCCGAAAAGAATTCTAAAATGGTCCCAAAAAATTATTGAAATGGCCCCTAAAACAGTTTCTTTATATCCCCTAATAAAACCTTGAAGTCCCGTTAAAAGATTTTTTTGGTTCCTGTCGGTTAGGGTATATTCCATGCCGAATCGTCAAATGGTTAGAATCGATCCCTTCCGATTTGATTGAATTGTGGTGGCAAGTTTTCTTTTATCATAAAGCCATTTTTGACAAACAAAGACTAAAATTTTTTTTTTTAATTTTTTACACCGTACAACAAAATTGAAGTTTCTTAAGCTTTTGCGTGTGCTTAATCCAAATCTGAAGTCAGATTTTTCGGGTCACCATAGGTTTTCTCTCTATAGGATGGTTTGCAAAGAGTAAGGTAGTTTAACAATTTTTCTTGGGTCAAGGAACTATAATTTAATTTTGGTTTTTGTATTTGGCGGTATACGGAACAGGTTGTCCAAACAATTTGTTTTAGTACTACCGATCTTTCTCAAAAGCTTTAGAACCCGATGAGAAAGCCTCTGGGATTTTTTGGCTGTTGTACAGTGTTATTAGTGTTTCAAAATGATTTAAATAAAAGTTCTTCATAAAATTTTGAGCTCAAAATTTATTATATAACACCTCTGACATATCTATGCTAGGGACACACATCGTTTAGTATCAAAAGATATATTTAAATTTTCAGAAGGGGTGTTCATTTTACTAAATTTTCAGCACTGAAACACTTTTCTTAAAAAATTTCAACTCCTTGCCGATTTGACACGGAATGACGAAATAGCTCAAATAGTACTGAATAGATTTTTGCCAAATTGTTGGAGTTTATTGTTTGGATAAGTCCTCTTAACATAGGCAACATTTTTACCCCCGCTAGATGGCGCTTGAGTTGCTATGAATGCATAAACCGTCAATGCTTTAATTCAAAGCCCCATATTTATGGTCCGTTTTGTAGGTTTCGCATACAAAATCGCTGGTATCTTCTAGTTTTTAGTGCAGACAGAACAATTTTTTAACACTTTTTCAGGTTATTATTTTTCAACGCTATCGATCATGTTATTTTAACATGAAGCACATGTTAAATAACTTCACTTCGTGTTAAGTTAACTTGACTTGCTGTTAAATTAACATGAAGGTCATGTTGAATAACTTCACTTCGTTTTAAATTAACATGACTTCCTGTTAAATTAACATGACTTGCTGTTAAATTAACATGAATTCTTGTTAAATTAACATTAATTCCTGTTAAAACATCACTATCTGCCTCATTATCTCAAGCAAATTTAACAGGATCTTTCTTGATAGTTTAACATGGTTCATGTTGACAAAAATTATTCTTTGTATGCTCAAATTGTTGTTGTTTAATTTACTGATAATGGAAACTGCCGATCCATGTTATTTATGTATGTCTTATATTCTACTCACCCGGGTAATTTAGCTTCAAAGTCCTCTAAAGAGGAAATCACTGGTGCTATCCGCTTCTCTGGCATTTTATTGCTGTTACAGTTGTTGTTGTTGTTATTATTTAGAGCTGCTGCAAAATTGCTATTGCTTGTTGAATAAGAACGTTTCACTAGATTACTGGAGGAAGCGGAGACGCGTAATGGTGCCTTTGATATGAATAAAACTAACGGCAAAATACTACGTAAGAGACGCACTGCATAAATGAGACAAATAAGAAAAACAAAAAATTAGCATTGAGCGAATTGTATTGATATGCATTTGTTTACAACAATATCGGGACGGAAATGTTTCGATAGGCGATATGCTAAAGCTTTGATGAGTCTTCCATTAAAACAATTTTTTTTTTTTTATTAAAATTTTTTTTTTCTTGTTAAAATTTTTTTTTTTTTTTGTTAAAATTTTTTTTATAAATTTTTTTTTTTTTAATTTTTTGTTTAAACTTCTCTTTTTTTAATTTTTCTTCTACTTTTATTTATGTTGCTTTTCTTATCGCTAACGCTTTATTCGTTTGCTTACAAAATTCGCAATGATCTGTATCGTGATTAAGCACTTTTTTTTACTTTTGATCTATAAATTAACCTTAAGCCTTCACTGTAGGTACATTCGTGTTGAAAGTTAATTTAAGTACTGAATTACCGATTGCTCAGCTGGAAGCTTTTAAATCTTTAATGTCCAGTCAGATCGTTTGTTGAATCAACAGACAATTGTCGCTGCCGTAGTTGTTCGTATATGTACATATGTATGTATATATTGCAGAGAGTGAAACTTCGGCTCTATTGTTAGCTGATAACAAAACTCGCAAATAAATAACAACAAAATATCAGCCTGATAATTAGAATACTCATCGAAGTCCAAGAGGCAGATAGACAAAATAAATAAAAAGCAACAACAATATTACTATCATATAATATTACTCATTTTCAATAACGGAAAAACTTTTAAAATCGATCGACTGATAACATTTCGAGTGTCTTTTATGTGAGTGCATCATTATCGAATATATTCTTGAGTACTTTTCTATCAGCTGAAACGTCATCCATGCTCAATAGTGTGCATTCAGCTTACACGCTATTTATTACGTTGAAGTCTATTGTCACAACGTGCTCTTTTTTAAATGATTTATGGCGAGTGTTTGGTGAAGGGTTGCATTGGTTTTTTTGACTTTGTCGTCTCTGTTTACACAGCGATACTCAACTTAGTACGTCATAAATTTATGTTTGTTGACACTAAAAATAGCTTAGTGAATATATTCACAGTTTAGTTCATCCACCTGTTGGCGTGTTTATGAAACTTAATATGAATAAATCAGTTGATACATTAGGGTGTTTCATTTTAATTTATTTACTTTTTTTAATTTTATGTATTTTTGTAGCTGGTACATAATTGCTGTAATTTTTCAAAAATTTTCGTAAATAATCAAGGTCATACGGTCAAAAGTTCACTAAAATTTTCAAAGTAATTTATTTATTTTATTTTGTTATATTTTGTTATATTTTATTTTTTTTTTATTTTTTTAGTTAATTTTATTTTATTATATTTTATTTTATTTTTTTAG
>CAXKVI010000003.1:21064290-21071790 GCA_964058755.1 Campiglossa producta
TGAGCTACTCAACTACGTAAACAAATATTGATTGGGAAAACAACGGTCATCGATAGATAAATAATAATCAAGAAATATTACAGCAAAATCATAACAATTAAATTGAAACATAAATAATCAGAATTTGCATTATAAAAACACAAATATTTTCTGAGTTTCCAGAAATTGTTTATAAATATCTAATGCACAGTTGAACTCGAATACATTCGCGTTACCAAAATAAAGGCTTTTTACAAAACAGTTTATGATGGAAATATAAAAGTACTTTAAGCAAAGAGTTTACAAGTTGTGTAAGTCTAAGCTCTATATTTTATATTTTTTTACTTTTTTTATTTTTTTTTCAATTTTGTTTTAATTATTTTTTTATTGTGTTTTATTTTTAATTATTTTATTTTATGTTATTATGTTTATATCTCGTTATATTTTACTTTGTTGGATTTGATTTATATATACATATATATATTCTATTGTTCTATTTTTTTTTTGTTGTATTTTTTTATTATTTTTCTTTTTTTTAATGTATTTTTTTATTTTATTTTTTTTTATTTAAGTATATGAATGTTACATTTTTAATTTTAATTTATTTTGTTCTCTTTTATTTTTTTACTGCATTTTATTTTATATTATTTTATTTGATCTTATTATATTTTATCTTACTTTATTTTATTTACTTTTTATTTTATTTGTATTTTATTTTATTTTATTTTATATTTATTTTCATTTTTTCTTTATTTTATTTTCATTTTATTTTATTATTATTTTAATTTTTTTATTATTTTTATATTTTATATAATATTAGTAAGATTTCATTTTATTTTTATTTTATTTTTATTTTATTTTTATTTTATTTTTATTTTATTTTTGTTTTATTTTTATTTTTATTTTATTTTATTTTATTTTTATTTTATTTTTATTTTATTTTTATTTTATTTTTATTTTATTTTTATTTTATTTTTATTTTATTTTTATTTTATTTTTATTTTATTTTCATTTTATTTTTATTTTATTTTCATTTTATTTTATTATTATTTTCATTTTTTTATTATATTTTATTTTTTATATTTTATTTTATTTTTTTATTTTATTTTTATTATATTTTTATTTTTTTTTTTATTTTTTTTTTTTTTATTTTTTTATTTTTATTTTTTTTTTTTTTTTTATTTTATTTTATTTTTTTTTTTTTGTACTATTTTTGTTTTATACACTGAAAAAAAATCTACAAGAAACGGCCGTCAAACTAACAGTAAACCCTGTCATTTTTCGTCAACCTATCATTCTTCGAATATACTATCATATTGACATAAAAAAAACTAATGGCGGCGATATACCAACAGGTTATCATAACCTAGCCGAGCTTCTCTTTCCAACTTGTGGTGTGTTGCTTTTTGAGTTTTACTACAAGTTGGCGGGACCTACAGTTTTTTTGCCGACTCCTAACGGCACTTGCAAAGCAAATGAATTTTTTGCTGAGAAGCTTCTCATGGCAGAAATACACCCGGAGAGATTACCAAACTACTGGGGCTACCCCGTTTTAGAAAAATTCTTTTTCTAAATAATTTTTTATGTTACTTTTGCCGGGCATCGAACCGCCACTACTTGGTGTAGAAGGCCGAACACTTAACCGCTACACCACGGCGGCCGCTATCATCATATTAACATGAATTACTGTAAATTTGAAAGTGGAGTCATATCTTTAATTGATATTTTTCAAAAAACACATGTTTTTACTGCCAATTTTACAGTAAATACTGTAATATTTACAGTATTACCATAATCACTTTGAAAGTGGTTTTGATATGTTACTTTCAATGTGCTCTTTCAACCTTTTATTTCAGTGTATTTATTTTTTTTTTTCTTTTATTTTTTTTTTTTTTATTTTTCATTTTATTTTGTTTTAATATTTTTTTATTTGGTTTTTTTTTTATTTTTTTTTTTTCATTTATTTATTATTTTATTTTAATTTTTTTTTTTTAATTTTTTTTTCTTTTATTTTTTTTTTTTTTTTGTTTTTCATTTTATTTTTTTTTTTAATATTTTTTTATTTGGTTTTTATTTTATTTTTATTTTTTTTATATCATGTTACAGCATTTTATTTTATTTTATCTTATTAAATTTTTTTTTAGTTTATTTTAATTTATTTTATTTTTATTTTTTTGATTTTAATTTATTTCATTTTATTTTATTTTTTCTGTATTCACTACTTTTGACTGCAACTTGTCCAGCTACGCTCCACTGTGCGGCACCACAACTGTGCAGCAGAGTTTACTTACTGTTGATACTGAGTGTTTGTTTTTGTAGCAGTTGTTTTATTCTTTAATCTCGATTATGTCTCTTTGAACTCAAGTTGTACTCAATCGTAAGTAACCGTGTGCCTTTTCTCCTTCTCAGAGCTGTTCACCGTTGACGGGTATTCGTTCAATAACCACCTAAATATACCTGTTCGTTATACCCTTGCTACAAGTTGGGTTGTCAATAGCAACAATAAAAACAACGGTACTCACTTGCAAAAATGCATACGGTTGTATGTATGTTTGTTGACTTTTTTTTAATTTTTTTTTTTCACGTATAAAAACTATATTTTGCACTTTCTTGAATTTTACTTTTATTATACTCGTACCACAACAAGGTCAATGTTTCTATTGTTTTTATATGTTCTTGAAAATATTTGTTTAGCTTTTTTAGCTTATTAAAAACTTATAATAGAGATAATTAATTATTTGTTGACAAAAATTAAGGTTGCGTAAAAAACAGTGAAAACCGCACTGCACTAAAGCACTTAAGCACGCATATGTACTTCATGATAAGTTTTTGCAAAACAGCTGTAAGCGAGCTTTTTTTGATTTGGTAGTGTGTTGGTCGGTTCGTTCAGACGTCGTAAATAGCCCAGTCATTTATGGGTTTCACCTCGGTATTTAAGATATGATATTTGAATAATATTTTGAGAGCGATTGTGCTTTTAAAAAATATCTATAAATAGTTTTTCGGAACCCATAGGAACCCTGCAGCGAAACCTCAAACTAGTCAGAAAAATACTAGTATACAACTATAACACTCTGGTAGAACTCATACTAGTCAGCAAATATCCATTCCATACTAGAATACATTTAGATTTTTCTGGATGAAATTATACCAGTTAAAAAATACAAAATTCATTCGTTTCGTTTTCTATAATTATAATTCATAGATGCTTTTTCGTGACAGGGTAAATACAAATAGCCGCTGCTTTCTTAAGAATAAACATGAAAATAAAGTCGAGGGATAAAATAAAGGGTAAGCCAGGAAAATTCTGGTTAAAATCATACTAGTCCAGGTCCAATGCTTTTTGGACCAGTATGAGACTAGTATATTTCATACAAGTCCTTTTTGGACTAGTATGTGGACCAGTTCATTTTATGGAAATTATACTAGTCCAGGTTGAACTAGTATGGAACTGGTATTTTACAACTAATATGAAACTGGTATTTCCTGACTAGTAGATAACTGGTATATTCTGGTCGAAATCTGACAATTAACATCTCGTAGGACATCAACACGTAAAAAATACCAGTTGCTTATATGGAATAAAGACAGAATACTGACTATTTGGGCCCCGTGCACCAACTAGTTGTAAAGTAGTTTTCAAGTAGTTGCTTTCGCTGCAGGGAATATTTCACTATGCATAAGTTATAAAATTTTTTTGGAAAATCCCTTTTTGAAAAACCAACGTATATCAAAATATTTTTCAAAAACGCCCGATCTAAGAGTTTCTTAGAAAAACGACAATTCAGAGTTTGAATCAAAACGCCCTGAATTTAAGTTTAGATGGGGCATTTGATCAAACCGAAAGGTAAACATAAATCCTACAAATGTGACCCTAAAACTGATCTCATTTTCGTACTATTTGAGATTTATTGAAAGTTTCTTTGGAAAAAATTAAGCTACAAAAGCATTTTTTATTAATTAACACTTTGTAACATATAAGACTGCGCTCACGTTAGGCCATAAACTCGAGTTAAAGGGGCATTTTTTGAGTTAATTCATATTGTTGTTGTCAATAAACTCGAGTTTATGGCTCAACGTGAACGTAATATAAATGTTTTAAAAATTTGATTGGCTGTTTTGAATGTTACAGTCCGTGCTGAAAAAAAAAGTGTACAGTAGTGTTTCGAAAAAAGGGTCGACTAGGTCTTATCCACTTAAAAGTTAGTAATCGATAAGAAAATAAGCGTTGCAAAAAATAAGCGCTGTAACTCATCCCCTAGTGGGCCATCCTAATAGGCTTAATAATTCTGAAGATATTTATAAGTCGATTTTTCAAATTTCTTTTTTCAGAAATGCCTTGAAAAATTATAGGGCCTTTTTTTGAAAGCTGTCCAACCAACAGCCAGCAAAATAGAGCTATGTAAAAATCTCAAATTTGCAAAGCTTGCGTCGAACAGGATTCAGTAGAAATTTGCAGACAAAACAGCTGTTACGTTTCTGATTGGCTAACCATTTGAATTTTACATTTTTTTGTTGTTGATTTGCTATGTCACGATGAGCTGTTCATGTTTGCTGGTTATTGCTAGTGTTGAGCAGTATCGATTTCAAAAGTACTCAGTAGATACTCGATGCTGAAAAGTATCGACAGTACCCGCTTCTTAAAAGTATCGATAATGACTACTACTACTACTACTACTAATACCCGAAATGTACTGTCTTGTACATAAGAAGTACTCAATACCGAAAATGTACTCAGTAGAGAAAAAGTACTCAATTGTACTAGTACTAAGTACTCAGTTTTTTGTCGAAATTTCCCGATTTTGTACACTTAATAGATATGGACTTTTATTTTTTATTTCAAAACTTTTAGCGTATCGAGTGATTTTACTAAGTTACATAACTAATTACAAGTTATTGGTTATTGTTGTTAAATCTAGAGCTACCAGCAGAACTTGACATAAAGTACCCGATACTATTAAAAGTAGCCTATGCTTGAAATTATCGATACAAAAGTAGTAAATACTTAAAAGTACTCGATACTGTTTCAGTTTCTACTGAACGAAATATCCCCAACAATAATTTGCAGCGAATTGCAGCTCTCTCTCTCAATTAACTGTCAGAACATAATCAAAAAACGCTGTTTAGGCATAATTATGCATAAAATGCAGCAAAAGAACGGACCTTATATGTCAGACTCACGATTACTGTTGTAATAGTAAGTGAACAGGCAACGTAAGCTTTTACAGAAAGCTATCAACCCAACAGCAGAACCGAAAGCAGCTGAAACAGTTTGAGCGGCGCTGTGCTCATTACAAAAAGCCCAGCTGTTAAGAAAACTCTGTAGAGCACAGCGTTCGTGTACATTGAATATGGAATTTGTACCGTTAATTCAGTTTTTAATAAAACTGTTGTTTATAAAATGTTTATATATGACTTACATCTCATTGGGGTCCGCAATACGTTACGTTACAACGTTTCCTTGTCAATAATAAACACTTAAGGATTTTATTAGCACTAATAATTTAGAATTTTCGTTTAAATTAAAGATTCACAAATAATTTGTTTTAACTTAAATTTCACTTTTTAATTTTGTTGTGGTTTTTTTTTTATTTTTGACATTTTATTTTTCAAATAAATTTGATACCAGCAAAGTGAAATCAATCGGTACCCGAGATAGTAGAAGATCTACAAATATATTATAGTAGCTCGTTAAACTTATAAGATAAAACTAAAGTACCTGAGTGCCCAATAGTCTTAAATACCTACATTTTTTTCCAATATTCTTACTTACCAAAATAGATTTACGAAAAAGTATCAAATAGGTGGCAACTTTATAAACCGGCTGAAGTGGCAAATCGAAGTAGAAAATCTTCAAATGAAGTCCACAAACAAATTTCATCCAAATTGGTCAATATACGAATAAATAAATAAAAGCCAGTAAGGTGGCAACCCTAGGTGCCAACTCTTTTTAAGACATCATGGTTGGTATGCTGCAGAAAGTACCTTTAATTTGATATCCATATTGGTACACCTTGCTCAATGTGGAAACCCTGTAAACCGTCCCAAGTGGCAACACCCAAGTTGACAGTCTTAGAATAAAGCATACTATCTCTATGCCAAATTTAATCAAAACCGGTCAAGCGGTCCAAAGTGACCCCACAATGACCCCGAAATTATCCTAAAATGACCCTAAAATTATCCCAAAATAACCCAAAAAGGGCCCAAAAATTATCTCTATGCCAAATTTAATCAAAATCGGTCAAGCGGTCCAAAGTGAACCCACAATGACCCCGAAATTATCCTAAAATGACCCTAAAATTATCCCAAAAATAACCCAAAATAAACCCAAAATGATCCCGAAATATAAAAATACAATACGGTAAAATGGTAACCCTGGGCGGCAAGCCTACTTGGAACTATTTTAGTGCATATCTTTCGTTTGATACCCATATTGACATATCTTGCTCAATATTTATAAAAAATTGAGCTAGGGGGCAACTCTGTTAACCGCCCCAAGTGGCAACACCCAAATTGATAGCCTTAGAAATGGCATACTATCTCTATGCCGAATTTCATTGAATTCCGTCAAGCGGTTCTCAAGATAGTATAGAATATACAAATATACTGCGATAAGTTGGCAACCCTAGGTAGCAACCCGGCTTGAACATACTTTAGCTGGCATGTTGGCGAAAATAGCTTTCATTTGATATCCATATTGGCATATCTTGCTCCATAATTTTAAAAAAAAATTGGGATAGCTGGCAACCCTGTAACCCGCCGCAATTGGCAACACCGAAACGGAATGCTATCAATGTGCCAAAGTGTATCGAAATCCGTCATGCGATTCTCGAGAAAGTACCGGGTATACAAATATACTGCGGTCAGGTGACAACAATAGGTGGCAACCCTGCTTGAAAATATTTTAGTTGCCATGTTGCCGAAAATATCTTTCATTTGATATCCATATTGGCACATCTTGCTCCATAATTTAAAAAAATGAGATAGGTGTCAACCCTGTAAATTGTGTATGTTGCGAACTCAAAAACTGTTGAGTGGAATTGAATACAATTTTTGTTGTTGCTTACTACGCGTCTAATTAAAAATTTAAGATATCCGTCATTTCGATAAATCTACTTTATGTCGCGACTTACAATAAAAACTTAACTTTTTTATGAGTGTCCCAGCAATTCAACTCTCCACCAACTGCATGTGGGTGAATCACGTCACCAACTAACTTTAAAGTTTAAACAACCGGTAGTAACAAAGAAATATCGATACACATTGAAAATGTGCGAAGTTACGTATACGTCATGGCTAACATTTAACCTTTAACAGTTCGTTACTCATACGCCATGGCGTCATACCAAAGATTTGACTTCAATACAAATGTGGCATATAAAAAAATACAATTCTAATAAAAGTACTCAATATAATTTATGCATTTGACGCACACAAATGTGTGAATATTCATGAGGAAAATTGCTCATACGAGTTCGCCAACTTGAAACTTTAAAATAGAAAATCCATCAAAAAAAAAAT
>CAXKVI010000003.1:21074290-21091790 GCA_964058755.1 Campiglossa producta
ATGCCCATTTCACATGCTACACTTCATTTGCAACCTTTCTCATTTGCATCAACAGTCGCTGTTGGGCACAAGGAAAATATTATGGCGAATGGATGAGGTTTACAAAATGTGGAAAAATAAACAAAACAAAATCGGATGAATACCTTTGAGGTGATGGTAGAGGACTTTGAAAATATGTATGTATGTATGTGTGTAATTATGAACCTAGTTATGTATGTATGTGATGATTGCTTGGCTACCCTGCAGTCAAATGCCAAAGTAGTCAGGAAAATGTGTTCTCAGAGATTATTAACTGGCTTGGAGAAGACTGGAGTTTCCATAGACTAATGGGTTTATAAGTAGGTATTATTTAAGATGAGACAGCCAAATTTTCATTCTGAAAATAATGTCTTGGCTGATGTAGTAGTCACATTACCACCAAAAACTCCATTTCAAGGGTATTGAACATAATCCGACGATATACCTTTTCGTCACGTACCATAGTTCAACTGAGATTTTGGTATTGGTATTGGGTACCGGGTATTATCACTGGTTAGTTTAACTCAGCCGGTATGTATCGTCAAACGAACTAGTTACCCTTTTAGTACAATTTTTTTTAAAAAACTGGTCACTTTTTATTGGTACTGGTTTCCTTAACGAATGAGTTACTTTTAAGTACTACTTTACTTAACGAACGGTTTTCTCTTTTTAGTACTCCTTTTTAAATAACCCGTTTATTTATTTGCACTTTTTAACGAACCAGTTACTTGTTTTGTAGTTCTTTCTACAAAGAACCGGTTACTTTTTTCGTATAAATAAAAAAAGGTTCATATAATTGTCCTATATCCTTAAATGAATTGGTTACTCTTTCAGGATCTTTTTCTTAGACGAACTGGTTATTTTTTATTAGTGCCAATTTCATAAACGAACCGGTTACTTAATTGTGTTTTCATTTTCCTTAACAAGCCGGTTATTTTTTCTTCTCTCTACTTTCCTCTACGACCGGCTTACACTTTTGGTCTACTTTCCTTAAGGAGCTTGCTAATTTTATGCACTTCTATCTACAACGAACCGGCTACTTTTTACTTTCCTTAGAGAAGCGGTTACTTTTTTCTAATTTCCTTGGCGAACCGGTTACTTGTTTTCTACTTTCCTTTGCGAATCGGTTACATTTGTTTGGTTACTTTTCCTAAAGAACCGGCTACTTGTTTGCAATTTTTTCCTCAACGAACCGGTTTCTTTTATTCGTAGAAATAAATAAGATGGTTCAAATTTTTATACTTTATCCTTAAACAACAACTTTACTAGCATCAGCTACATTCTTTGGTACTGGTAGCTATAACATTTAGATTTTTAGTACTGGTTAAATTATCTAAACCGGTTTTTAGTACTGTTTGATGATTTATCTAACCCGGTTACTTTTTTAGTGATGGTGAAATCAACTAAACCCGCTACTTTTTTAACCGATCACCTTTTTGGAACTGGTTACTTCAACGAAATAGGTAGTTATTTGGTGGGGAACGGATACATTATAGGAACCGGTTACTTTTTGATAAAAAAAAAAGCGTTTCGTATAAAAATAAAATAAGGCTAACTAGTTACCCTTCAGTTTCATACTAGTTGTGACTCTGTCGACAACTAGTTAATTTGACTCCATGTAGTAGGTGACTAAAAATTTAGTTGGAACTGCAATTCTCAGCAGGTGTATCTGTTGTTTTGTATGAAATTATGATTATTGATTGGAAATTTGTTGAAAGTACAAATAAGAGAAGGGTCTTGTGCTCATATTATTATGCGCACTTCATAACCAAAACCAAAAATCGTCCTTAAAGCTATACAAATTACGCAGTTGAAAGTAAAGTAAATATCTACGTTAATATAACTAATAACAAATAGAAAAGAACATCAAAAGGGCAATAGTCAAAAGTGCAGTAAGTCATTGCTGTGCAAATTTGAAAAGGGTTGCCTAATGCCACGCTTAAGCTGGCACAGCTGACAGAGAAGTCTATTGTTTGCAGACAACTTAGTACACCCATAAAAAAATCACTAAAAATTAAGAAAAGTGGGTAAAAAAGTAGGGAGAATGTTAAGAAATAGTTAGCTAGAGTACGTTTACTAGTTTCTCAAAACTTCAACTTTGACTTCAACTTCAACTTCAATTTTAACATCTACTTCAATTTTAACATCAACTTCAACTTCAATTTCAACTTCAACTTCAACTTCAATTTCAACTTCAACTTCAACTTCAACTTCAACTTCAACTTCAACTTCAACTTCAATTTCAACTTCAACTTCAACTTCAATTTCAATTTCAACTTCAACTTCAATTTCAATTTCAATTTCAACTTCAATTTCAATTTCAACTTCAACTTCAACTTCAATTTCAACTTCAATTTCAATTTCAACTTCAACTGTAAAGTTAAAGTCAAAGTCAAAGCCCAAGTCAAATTCATAGTTAAAGTGAAAGTTCAACATCAACTTCAACTTCAATTTCAACTTCAACTTCAATTTCAACTTCAACTTCAACTTCTACTTCAATTTCAACTTCAACTTCAAAGTTAAAGTCAAAGTCTCCAAGTCAAAGTCAAAGCCCAAGTCAAAGTCAAAGTTAAAATTAAAGTGAATGTTCAACTTCAACTTCAACTTCAACTTCAAATTCAATTTCAACTTCAACTTCAACTACAACTTCAAAGTTAAAGTCAAAGTCAAAGTCAAATTCAAAGCCCAAGTCAAAGCCAAAGTTAAAGTTAAAGTGAATGTTCAACTTCAACTTCAACTTCAAGTTCAATTTCAACTTCAACTTCAACTTACACTTCAATTTCAATTTCAACTTCAACTTCAATTTCAACTTCAACTACAACTTCAAAGTTAAAGTCAAAGTCAAAGCCCAAGTCAAAGTCAAAGTTAAAGTTAAGGTTACTTTAACATTAACTTTATGATAGAGATCCAATTTTAATTATTCGGCCTATTGCTAACACCTTTCGAACCTTTTCGGACCTTTTCGAACCTTTTCGAACCTTTTTTCACAAATACCCGTTTCGTTTTTTGTATTTAGGTGCCAAGCCCGCGATAAAATCCATGCAATAGCTTAAAAATTTAAATGAAAATACTATTTTTCTCAGTGTACACAAGTACCCATGGGAGTAATTTATAAGATAAATAGATCATTTTATAAATTTAATGCACCATGGCCAGAGCTAAGGGTAAAAGTTTGTTAATTCTTTTTGTTTTCTTTTTTTTTCATTTTAAGTCATTAAAACTGCTGGCTTTGACGGATGTGAGGAAATTGAAATAAACACACTTCCTAACAATTTAGAAAAAAAATAAGGTATTCCCTTAGCTATGTAAATATGGTTTTGCTAAACATAGTCATATGGGCGGCTATGTATGTAGTGCATGGTATAAAAAAAAATCATAAAGGTAAGAAATTTAAAACCATTAACTACTACGAAAGGTCAGAAATATTAGAAAATTGCGTACAAAAAAACATTAATTAAAATGATAATGATTTTGAAGGTATTAACAATATTTCTAGGAAAAATTACGCGCTGCTATTTAATGAGTTCGTTAAGCTCATTGGCAGACATGTTTTGATGATGTCGAATGACAACATGCCTACCAAAATTAATAGGAAAAATGTTTAAACAAAATAATTAAACATAAAAAGAAGGATACGGCTAGAGGGGAGGGGAGCTTAGTTAAGTAAAGCCGAAAGCATTTGAAGTAGACTAATAAGAATTAACTAATTTAGTAGTTAAGCCAATTTTAGTTTTCAATGAAACATGTAATGAATGAAATTCAGGTTCTGATGAAAACGAAAAAAAAGCTCTAAATCGAGGTAATTTGAGTGTGAAGAATTATTTTTGCAATTATTTTTCTTATTTGAAAAGTGTGATCTCTCTCTCGCTCTACTTCGTTTTATCTCGATTCTCTTATATGGGTAAAACCGTTGAACTTTTTTTCTGCAAACGAATAATTAAATATGCTGTGAAATAGACCAAGTGGTATGGACTTACATATATGTATTAGTTCTGGTGACAAATATTCACTCTCATTCTCTCTGCTGCCTTTGAGTCGTCTGCGTATCAAACCGAAGGTCTCTAGTTCGAGTACCAGCGTAGTTGATACAAAAAGCAGTTTGAAAAAACCGGAGATTTAACCGGCCATATTATTTTTGTTACTACTTGGTACTGGTTACTGTAAAAGAACCGGTTATTTTTGGCACTATGTAATTTCAGTGAACCGATTTCTAAATGGAACTGATTATTTTAAAGGAACCGGTTACTTTTATGGTGCCAGATTATTTAAGAGAATCGACTTTAAATCGGCACTGGTTACTTTAAAAGACCTGGCTATTTTTCGCACTAGATAAAATCAGTGAACCGATTTCTAAATGGAACTGATTACTTTAAAGGAACCGGTTACTTTTATGGTACCACATTATTTAAGAGAATTGACTATAAATCGATCACTATACCCTACTGGTTACTCTAAAGAAACCGGTTATTTTAGGGATCCAGGTATTACTTAATTAAAGGGAACCGACTACTAGTTTCTACTGATTACTTTAAAGAAGCCGGTTAGTTTTTGGTGCTAGTTAATTTATTTGCTTTAAAGGAACTGGTACTTTTACTGTTCTAGCTAATATTAGAGAACCGATTACAATTTGATATTGGTTACTATAAAGGAAGAGGCTAATTTTTTGGTACTAAGTAATTTATGGAAACCGATTACTATTTGACACTGGTTACGTCAAAGGTACCAGTTATTTTGAGGGACCCGCCTTCTTTATTTGAATTAGTTATGTAATTTAAGGGAACCAATTACTATTTCTTACTGGTAATTTTAAATGCCGTTTACTTTTTTGGTATTAGTTAATTAAAAGTAACCGATTAATTTTATAGTATACGTTTTTGGTTAAAGTTAATTTAAGAGAACCGATTACTATTTGCTACTGGCACTTAACGGTTTCACCATAGATACAGGAAAGTTTAATATAACTAATTATATTTTTGGTGCTACCTACCCTACCAGATTCGGTTACTTTGCTTATAACAGGTAATTTAAATTGAACCGGTTACTTCTCTGATGCCAGCTAATTAAAATGAAATGAACCTAACCAGCTCCTTTTCTGATACCAGGTAATTAAGTTGTACCGGTTACGTCTCTGATACTACAAGCTAATTTACTGAAAAGCTGGTTTAGCTGAACCGGTTACTTTTCAGAAACTCAAATTTACTTTACTGAAAAGCTAATTTAGCTCAGTCGTTAACTTTTCTGATACCAGGTAATTTCGCTGTATCGGTTACGTCTTTATTTAATTAACTGAAAAGCTAGTTTAGCTAAACCGGTTACTTTTCTGATATCAGCTTATTTAGCTACACCGATTACGTCTCTGATACCAAAAGCCCATTATTTTTCTGTTACCAGCTAGTTCAACGGATCCAGGTAATTTCCCGATACCAGCTAATTGAACGGAACAGGTTACTCTCTGATAGAAGCTAATATAGCTGATACTAGTGAATTATATTGAACCGGGTACTTTACCAAAACCAGTTAATTTAAAGGAACGGGTCGATATGGCTCGCCTTCATTAGGTTATATCCCAGGCTAAAACAGCCATATTTCAGGAATGATAAAGGTGACATTAACAAGTTAGAAAAAGTCGCGGGCATCAGTTTGGAGATGATTTCCTTCACTCTCAACCCGGTATCCTGCCACTAGTAAGCATGTCTACGTGGGTCACCCTGAGGAGCTCGCGGTCACCTTATCGTACGTCAGACGGGTCCTCCTACTACCTTCTCTCCCACCTTCTCTCCTTTCTCTTTCTATTACTCTTCCTAGTCCATTCCCTTTTCCTACTTTTCTTTTGTGACTGTGTTTTAAATTATCTACATTTTCCACTTAATGAACAAAATCTTAGCAATTAAGTCCATTATTAAAAACCGTTGACAATTACCTATTGCGATTCATACAGTCTAAATAAAAGGATTTACTCATACATACATATGTTTGTCCTCATTTTGAGACTTATGAGAGTTTTTCCTTTGTGCAAATTCTCTTTCAAATTTTCTTGTTAACTACACGCAATTAAATATTGTGGGTTGCAGACAGCTGTTTATTTTTTTATGAGCTAAAGTCTGCTTGTCAGTATATGCGGTTGTATTTTCATTTTGGGTAATAACCCTGAGCGCTTGCTTTGTTTACCTGGGATTTATACGTAATTAGCAACTTGTTGCGCTTAAAGCCAAGCACGCAAAATAAATAAGTTGCAACAATAACTGGTCCTCGAAAAGCATTAAGCACGCCATACACAACAAAACAAATCGCACCTGTGTTATGGACGTGTGCATGTATGTGTGAAGATGACCGCCTAACTTTTAAAAGCAAACAGCAGCACGTGCTGTTGAGCTACATGTTGCAGCAACATCACAGAATCTTTGCTGGCGCACTGTGGGGATGAAAGTCAATTGGAAAATAAAATATAACTAAAATAAAATAAAAAATAGTAATTAAAAAAACACAATACAAAATAAATTAATCTAAGATAGAATAAAATAAAGTAATACAAAATATAATAAAATAAAATAAATTTAAAAAAACTTAAAAATAAAATAAAATAAAATAAAAGAAATAAAAAAAAAATAAAATAAAATAAAATACAATAAAATAAAATAAAATAAAATAAAATAAAATAAAATAAAATAAAATAAAATAAAATAAAATAAAATAAAATAAAATAAAATAAAATAAAATAAAATAAAATAAAATAAAATAAAATAAAATAAAATAAAATAAAATAAAATAAAATAAAATAAAATAAAATAAAATAAAATAAAATAAAATAAAATAAAATAAAATAAAATAAAATAAAATAAAATATAATAAAATAAAATAAAATTAAATAACATAAAATAAAATAAAATAAAATAAAATAAAATAAAATAAAATAAAATAAAATAAAATAAAATAAAATAAAATAAAATAAAATAAAATAAAATAAAATAAAATAAAATTAAATTAAATAAAATAAAATAAAATAAAATAAAATAAAATAAAATAAAATAAAATAAAATAAAATAAAATAAAATAAAATAAAATAAAATAAAATAAAATAAAATAAAATAAAATAAAATAAAATAAAATAAAATAAAATAAAATAAAATAAAATAAAATAAAATAAAATAAAATAAAATAAAATAAAATAAAATAAAATAAAATAAAATAAAATAAAATAAAATAAAATAAAATAAAATAAAATAAAATAAAATAAAATAAAATAAAATAAAATAAAATAAAATAAAATAAAATAAAATAAAATAAAATAAAATAAAATAAAATAAAATAAAATAAAATAAAATAAAATGAAATAAAATAAAATAAAATAAAATAAAATAAAATAAAATAAAATAAAATAAAATAAAATAAAATAAAATAAAATAAAATAAAATAAAAGAAAATAAAATAAAATAAAATAAAATAAAATAAAATAAAATAAAATAAAATAAAATAAAATAAAATAAAATAAAATAAAATAAAATAAAATAAAATAAAATAAAATAAAATAAAATAAAATAAAATAAAATAAAATAAAATAAAATAAAATAAAATAAAATAAAATAAAATAAAATAAAATAAAATAAAATAAAATAGAATAAAATTAAAAAAAATAAAATGAAGTAATATAAAATCAATCAAAGGAACAGCAATACCACCCCCAACAGCAATACTAGCACGTTGGCAGCGTACCTTATAGATACATATGTATCTAAAGCAGTTTCAATATTTCCAGCGAAAGAAAACAAAACATCCCCACAGTGCATAGTGGCCTTCGTCATCGTCATTAACATCCAGCGATGTTGCCAGTAATATTTGTTGTTCCCTTCAGCTACATCATACAACATTTACCAACTGCTGTGCGAGTGCTTTATCGTGCGTTGGCCGAAACAGTTGACTGTGTTTCGCGTGAATAAAATACAATAAATAAAATCTGTAAACATGACAAATAAAATAGCGCGCTTTACACGATGACAACGCACACGACGACACACTAATGTCAACATTGCCGTTATGTGGTGTTGGTAAGCTGCAATCAGCAGACGCGAAATATTCAAATCCGTGGTAGTTTGTGGTTCGTGTTGTTGTCCTTATAATCGAATCTTTGCGTTAAATCAAAGAAAATGTTCTGATATTGTTATTGTAGTTGTTGTGCTTAACTCCCTACGACACCCTTTTCGGATGTGTGAAATATCAAAGTGCGCAACGATTTTCCGCTACAACGAATTTTCATGTCTTTCACCAAAAGAAAACGGTATATATCAAACAAATAACGGTGTTGAGCAGTTAATCGTTTCTTAATCGAGCGCGAGTGCGTATGGATTTTGTGGGCTAAAGTGGCGGATATTGAATGTCAACGTAAAATTGAATTGATTTATTTATTGGTGGCAGCCGGATAACGGAACTTTGAAACTCAGCACCACATTTGAGTTTAAGTGCGAGTAAATATTGTTGCCTGTTGAGACACGGCGGCATGCACTTTGATTAATGAAAAATAAAATTTGATTTTTTGGTGTGTGAAATTTGTGTGTGTAAATATTTGCGTATATAATTTGTGTAAACATTTGAAACCATTCATAAAAAATAAAAGTTGTTCATGCGTGCTCTTATTTATTTATTTACTCAACAAAGTTCAATCAAGAAGAAAATTGAACAACAAATACGAAATTGTGAAAGGAAATGTGATGGATAAAAAAATTTATGAAAGAAAATTAAAAACTTAAGAAATTCCAAAAAAAAAAAACAAATTAAAAAACGAGGATAATACTAAAACTAAAAGGTAATAGAGTGAATAGTCAAATAAATAAGGTTTTTATAATCTCAGTTTAATTAGGAAAACATAAAGAAAGGGGTCTTTTAAGTTACTGTAAAAAATGAGCTTGTTATAAATCAAAATTTTGATGACGTTATTTTGACATATTTGGTAGGGCTCTTGATTCTAATCGATTACTCGACTAGTCGATTAGTCGAGTAGTCGATTATCAACTTTTGTGCTGTTTGAAAATCGAATAGCAGATATTCGATTTCAGCTAATCGACTAGCTGTCACTAATCGAATACTAACGATTAAATCCGGTTCCCAGTTTTTACCCGGGTTTTACCCGGGTAATAAGGCGGGAAATTTCTACTGTAATTCGCATGCAGGTTTAAGTGGTATCTGCCATTTTCGCCGATTTATTTGCTTCATTTCTTTGAAATTTAAAAAAAAATGTAACAGGAGCACAGAATATTTGTGTAGGTAGATATACAAAAATGAAAATTTAAAAATGTATGTATGTTTGTATGAATGTAGATAAAAAAGTTTGAAAAATTTTTTTCATACTGCAAAACATTCTATGTCAATATTATTCTTTTAGGTTTAAGTGCGCAATGTACGCATCTTTCTCTTATTCTACGTCGCCGTTTGCAAAAAGATAGTTGAAAGATTGATTCGTTGGGCAAAAAAAAAAGTAAAAGTATATTCAAATACACCTAATTTTCGAAAAAACTCAAAAATTACAAACATTACATAGAGCGTTTTGATGTATTACCAAAAATATACGGGAACATTAGAGTGCCAAAAAAAGTTCCACACTTTCTATCGGAATGATTAAGCTTGAGAATTTATTTTTTTTTGTAGCAAAATTGCTTCTGCACGTCAATGAAAGATTTCCTATGAAAATAAAAAACAAATTTGACATGTGAGAAATTATAAGCACCTGCAACTCTGGTGTCTTAGTTTCTGTTTGAAAACTTTAGATTTGTAACAAACTTTTCAAATTGTTATTTTTTTCATGCGCTGCTAAGTGATCTTCAATGCTGCTGTTATGTCAGGCCGAGTTAAAATACAGGAGATGATAGAAACACGAGCTTTTAATCCAATTTAGGATTGTATAATTTCCCCTTTAAAAGCTGATGTGGTTTTTTAATATAAAAATCACTGGAAATTATTTGGAACGCATAATAATTAAAAAAACATGCTCGTAAAATTTCTTGAATTAGCGCTTTTCGAAATTGTTGATTCAATAAATATTTTATAAATTTTAAGGAAACATTTAAGCACACGCTAATAAGTTGTTTTTAATATTTGACAAGTATCAGGAGCACAGAATTTCAGTAAGCAATTATACAAAAAAAAATTCAATAAACTGGTATGTACAGATGGGGGTTGGTGGGGCAACTGCTCCCACTTTTAAATTGCATTTCGAAAATTTCTTTGTGTATAAGAAAAGAACTGAAAGCTAGTAGATTGCGTGTTTTTGAAGTTATTAACATCAATATTAGCACACGCTAATAAATTATTTTTTTCAGGAGCACATAATTTCAATGAAAACAATTACATATAAAACATTGAAACAAAAAATACAGTTTTAGACAAGAAATAAAGATCACGTAGAATCTTTATTTATTTTGTAAGTTATTTTTGAAACAATATTTGTGTATTCCAGCCACAATCAATGAAGGGAAAGTAATGTAACTATGTATTCTAATTTTTGTTCATAAAACGTTTATTTTGATATAAGAATGTCAACATATGCACATTCTGAGGAAGCAAGCAGTTTCTTAATGCAGTAACGATATTTCCCGCACTAGAAAATGTTCGTTCAGATTCTGCTGAAGTAGCAGGAATACACAAATATTGTTTGGCAATCTCAAAAAGCTTAGGGTAAATCCCAGAATGATTTATCCACCATACAAGGGGATTTATATTATGGCCAATCTGAGGTTCTGCTGCATAAAAGTCCAACTGCGTTCGGGAATCACTTTGGCTGCTTTCACATTAAAATAAAAAGTCCAATTGCGTGTTTTTAGAAGCCTCGGTTCACAAACATTTAAAATGTTATTATACTCAAGCAAAGATGCTATAAATGAAATCATGTTCCCTCTACTTCGTAAGCTAAATTTTTGTGTCTGGGATCCAGGAACGATGCAACTACCGGTGCTGAAATGTCAGTAATATCAATTTCGAATCTTTCTTTTAATGATAATCTTGCTGTGTTTTTAAAAACTTCCTCATTGCTTTGCTCAAAATACGACTACGCCATATGGTTATTTATCAAAGCATGAACCAGAGGACGAATCATAGATATAGAGATGTCTTTCTCAGTGCATAACACATTCGTTGCTACATCGAAAGGTTTCAGCATCTCAACCATTTTTCCATGGTTGTCCATTCGGTTTCCGCCATGTCTAGTTTTATTGCGTAGGAAAGTTTTGTTACACTTCGGTCTTGGAGGACTAAAGAGATAGCATTTTTGTTGCGAATTAAACTTTCGCACATCTTATACTTCGAGTTCCACCGCGTTTCGATACATTGAACTAGTCGGTTCTCCTTCACACCCAATTGCGTCTGACGATTTGATAATGCGGATTTAGCTATTGTCGATCGGTGGAAATAGCTTACCACATTTCGTCCTTTATTACAAACTTCTCCATATTGTGGAACTGACGTCAATGCATCTTTAATCACAAGCTGAAGAAGATGTGCGCTACATTTTATGCTACTAGGAACAACGATTAGTTGCGCTGCTGCTGCGTTCATCACGTTTGCGCTGTCATGTGTCATAGCTCGCGTTTTCTCCATTATACCCCAGTCAGCAAGAACTACTTCGAGAGATGAACTAATATTCTCCGCCATTGGTCTACCTAGATTTATTTAACATGTCTCAAGTCTCGACTTAGAAAAGATCAAAATACACACTTCAAAAACGCAAATTGGAACAGCTTTTGGATGGGGCTTAGATGTACGGTTGTCTTGAAATCTTTCTATAACATTAACTACGGGTGTGTTCGAGCAGCTTAATATTACTGCAGTATTGCAGCCATGTTACTTTATTGATGCCCTGAAGCTGATACTTAGGTGATAATATGCTGCAATGATTGCATATTTTATTTTAATGTTGCGAATGATGAGCTTGTGATGAGTAACATATTGTCAACATTTTATTAACCCTGCTGCCATAACGTACGTCTTCGAGGCATATCGACTTTTTTCTTGTTGATCTCCCTCTCGCAATTACTCTCTAAGCTAACTCATACTGGCATTTATCTCCGTCGTTACTCACAGCCTGGAAGTGATGGTTGATTTTGCAGAGTAGGTTTCGTATTTCATGATATATGGTTATAACATACGCCTGAGAGACGTATCGTTATGAATTAAGGGGTAAAAAATAACGTTATGAAAGCAGGGTTAAACGAAAGCGCGAAATTTTGCCGAAGAACATGATGCTCTGTCATAAAAAGTAGCACTGCTACAACCAACGCGGCTCGAACACACCCCATATTTTTTTTTTCGGGACGCTACTGGAATAATTTTTAAAAATTTTTGACAAGCGGCCATGTTTTTCTTCAAACGTACAATACAGACTTACTCACATAAAAAAATTGTTACACCAAACCCTGTAGTCAACTCCAAGTCAACTACTAGTTCTTTATTTTTCAGTGTTCATAGCACTTTTATTAGAGCGTCTCGGGCTTACAGGCAAAAAAAAAAGACGGCCGTACTCCCCTCATACAAAGTGTTTTTGAAAAACATTAAAAAAAAAAAAATTTTTGTGGCAAGCCTAGATGTCGCCTAATTACATTTTTCTTCAAATCTTTGGCATTTGTTGTCGGATTTTAATGTTTGACACATAAATTTTTTCGTCTCAAAGAGGAGGTTTTTTCTCAAGAAAGTTCATTGAGCTCAAGCGTTTCGTTGTGGTACCACACTCGACTGAGATGGAAACAAAAGGTGAAGGATGACTTAAACTCCCTTGGGGTTTCCATTTGGCGTCAGTTATCGCTAAAAAGGAATGATTGGCGTGCTCTGATACGAAACGGCAAAAAACCGCTTAGGCGGGTTGTCGTCATTATGATCAAAGCCAAGATTAGAATTTCAGATAAAAAAAGTATCTTTTTTAAGTCAGCTTTTGATTTCATTGAAAATTTGTATGATGTCAGCATTGATCTGGCTTAGAACACCGGTTTCGACCTTAAGTGAGGCCTGGACAGCTACGTATGAATGCATGATAAAACCAAACCAAAAACGTAAATAAATTATTATTAGTATCTCATAACTAAATTTGATTAGTTAACTAAAACAAGTACTTATATGTATAGAAATCTGAAGATATTTGGTATTTGAGAAAAGGTTTCGAAAAAGCAATTGATCTTTTTTATTAATTTATACCAATGGTACAATGAACAGCTAGGATGAAAATAAATAATAATAGTTGACTTGGAGTTATATGAATTTCCTACAGGGTTTGGAGACAGAATTTCTTTATGTAAGTATGTAATTCTGTCACAAATATTGTACGATTGAAAAAAACATGGCCGCTTGTCAAAAATTATTTCAGTAGCGTCCCGTATAAAAAAATATGGGGTGTGTTGAATAAAATGTTGACAATCTGTTGCTCATCACAAGGTCATCATTCGCTACATGAAAAGGAAGTATGCAATTATTGTTGCATATTGGGGTCTATCAGCTATTCCGACGGAGCTCCCGGCGGGAGAAAATTTAACAGATCTTGAGGGAATTCTACCGATTTTAAGGGAATTTGACGGTATGTTTCGATAAATTCGATGTTATCTTTATCCACTCTATTACCTTCATTCCTGCCGGGAGCTCCGCCGGAGTAGCTGATATTATCACTTAAGTATCAGCATCAGAGCATCCATAAAGTAACTTGACTGCAATACTGCAGTAATATTGATAATAATATTGATGTTAATAACTTCAAAAACACGCATCTACTAGCTTTCAGTTCTTTTCTTATACACAAAGATATTTTCAAAATGCAATTTAACAGTGGGAGCAGTTGCCCCACCAACCCCCTTCTATACATACCAGTTTATTGAATTTTTTTTTTTTTTGTATAATTGCTTACTGAAATTCTGTGCTCCTGATACTTGTCAAATATTAAAAACAACTTATTAGCGTGTGCTTAAATGTTTCCTTAAAATTTATAAAATATTTATTGAATCACCAATTTCGAAAAGCGGTTTCGGCGATCTGCCATCTTCAGTGTTTGATTTCGTTCTCGAGAAATCAAATCAACTCAATTTCCAGTGACTTTTATATTAAAAAACTACATCAGCTTTTAAATTATACAATCTTAAATTGGATTAAAATCTCGTGTTTCAATCATCTCCTGTATTTTAATTCGGCCTGACATAACAGCATCATTGGAGATCACTTAGCAGCGCATGAAACAAATAACATTTTGAAAAGTTTGTTACAAATCTAAAGTTTTCAAACAGAAACTAAGACACCAGAGTTGCAGGTGCTTATAATTTCTCACATGTCAAATTTGTTTTTTATTTTCATAGAAAATCTTTCATTGGCGTGCAGAAGCAATTTTGCCACAAAAAAAAATAAATTCTCAAGCTTAATCATTCCGATAGAAAGTGTGGAACTTTTTTTGGCACTCTAATGTTCCCGTATATTTTTGGTAATACATCAAAACTCTCTATGTAAGGTTTGTAATTTTTGAGTTCTTTGGAAAATTAGGTGTGATTTAATGTACTTTTACATATCTTTTGCCCCACAAATCAATCTTTCAACTAACTTATTTCAAACGGCAACGTAAAATAAGAGAAAGATGCGTACATTGCGCATTTAAACCTGAAAGAATAATTTTGACATACAACGTTTTGCAGTATGAAAAAAAATTTTCAAACTTTTTTTATCTACATACATACAAATATTGCTACAAACATACATACATTTTTCAAAATTTCATTTTTGTATATCTACCTACACAAATATTCTGTGCTCCTGTTACATTTTTTTTTAAATTTCAAAGAAATGAAGCAAATAAATTGGCGAAAATGGCAGATACCACTTAGACATGCATGCGAATTACAGTAGAAATTTCCCGCCTTATTACCCGGGTCTTCAAACCAGTAATCGACTAGTCAAAAGCAACTATTCGACTAGTCGATTAGTGATAATCGAATATTTTTGGAAACGACTAGTCGAAATCGATTATTCGACTAATCGATTTGTCGATTATCAAGAGCCCTAATATTTGGGTTATCGGACCCACTTTATTTCGCACCCAATTTGTAGGACACATATATTCCCGAGTGCTGAACTGAACTGCTATTAATAAAAAAAATTGCATGCATCAAATTGACCTGCTTCACGTCCCCTACCTCCCAAGTGTCGCACTTTCCAGAATTTTCGAAGTTAAAAAAGTGGGTCATCTCGGGGAAAGGAAGTGGCTCACAAAAATTTAGCCTGTTATTAATCAACAACCATATGCCTATGGGGAGTATCGTAGGTACTAAAAGCCAAAGCCCATCGGTATGAAATTTTTTGAGCAGCACTGTTCCTGATGACGATTTCAAAGTAAAATCGAAATATCGACGAATAAATACAAATATAAAAGAACAACTTAAAACTTCTTTTTATTATATGTGGCCTTGAGCTCGAAAATAAGATGAAAACTTGAAGTTTGAAGGCCGAAAAAACAATTGCAACTAATTAGCTCTGATGGCGGCCATCAAAGCTCTTGGCTCTTATTCGTTCAACTCTGAACTGACGCTCAGCTGTCGTCGATCTCTTCAAGAGATGGCCCAACAGAACCGCGTGAACCTCACATGGATCCCGGGACTCAGGGACATTGAGGGAAACTGTAAGGCAGACGAACTTGACAGGCAGGATACGACCAAGCAGGTTCTCCGGTATGTCGTTTGCCACATGCAAGCTAGTGCTGAAGGAGTACACACTCCGTCAAGCCAACGAAAGGTGGCAACAATCCCCAGGGTGCCGGACAACCCAACAAACCTGGCCAAAATGGGATCATAAAAGATCTAGAGGCATTCACGCCCTAATAAGGAGAGAAATCTCCATATTAATAGGTGTTCTAACTGGGCACTGCCTTATTGGTAGGCACGCAGAAAGGCTAGGTCTGCGCTACCGACGATGCTGTAGGAGCTGCAAAGATGGTGAGGAAGAGGAAACGGTGAAGCACCTCATCTGCAACTGCCCGGCTTTAAGCGGCGCGAGAACGCGCTTCTTGTGAGTTCCCTTCGTGGATAGCCTAAACCAGATCGCGGAACTGGACATAAAGGACTTGATGGCCTTCATAAAGTCATCTAAGTGGTTCGAGGAGGAGTAACGGTGTCGGTAAACTGGCCTAAGTGTGCCTCTACGGCAGCCACTTGAACCTAACCTAACCTAAATAGCTCTGATCCCTTACACCAATTTGACAGTCACAAATAGTCAGAAACAGTCACGAACTACAGGAAAGTGATCCTGTACGCCACTTTTCTGACTGGTGAGAGGTTAAAATTGAGTTGTCTCCAGTCAGGAGATTTTTTGCTGGTCAGTTCTGACTACTTGTTGTAGAACTGTCAAGCGATCAAGTTTGGCAGTTCTACTATTTTAGCGATCCCGTACTCCTTGGTGTTGCTTTCGCACTGAGAGCGGATTTTCTAATTTTGACAGTTATAGTAGTTTTAGTCATATAAGTAAGGGATCAGAGCTAATATTTTACTTCTGTTTATTATTAGGTTTTTTTTTCATTTCATTTTTTTTTTTTGTTATTTTACTTTATTTTATTTCAATTTTCAGTTTTGTGTTTGTTTTATTTTTGTTTTTCATTTTTTTTATTTTATTTTATTTCATTTTTTATTAATCTCATTTACTTTTGTTTTGTTTGTTTTTTTTATTATATTTTATTTTATTTTTTATTTTTTTTTTGTTTTTTTTTTAATTATATTTTATTTTCGTTTTGTTATTTTATTTCACTTTATTTTATCTTATTTTACTTTATTTTATTTTATTTTTTCATTTTATTTTATTTTTCATTTTTTTTTCTGTTATTTTTTATATTATTTTATTTATTTTTTGTTTATTTTTTTTAAATAAATTTTTTTATTTTTTATTATTTTTTTTTAATTTTTTTATTTTTTTATTTTTTTTATTTCATTTTATTTTTGTTTTATTTTATTTTATTTTATTTTATTTTATTTTATTTTATTTTATTTTATTTTATTTTATTTTATTTTATTTTATTTTATTTTATTTTATTTTATTTTATTTTATTTTATTATATTTTATTATATTTTATTTTATTTTATTTTATTTTATTTTATTTTATTTTATTTTATTTTATTTTATTTTATTTTATTTTATTTTATTTTATTTTATTATATTTTATTTTATTTTATTTTATTTTTTTTTTTTAATTTTATTTTATTTTTTTATTTTATTTTATTTTTTTAATTTTTTTTATTTGATTTAATTTTATTTTATTTTATTTTATTTTGTTTATTTTTTTTTTTTTCATTTTATTTTTTTTTTCTTTTTATTTTTTTTTTTATTTATTTTATTTTTTTATTTTACTTAATTTTTTTTTTATTTTATTTCATTTTATTTAATTAAATTTTTTTATTTTTTTTTTATTATATTTCATTCTATTTGATTTTAGTTTATTTGACATATCTCGGTAGCTGAAATGGCTAAACTGATATAATTTTATAGGTGAATCGTC
>CAXKVI010000003.1:21096790-21501790 GCA_964058755.1 Campiglossa producta
GAACATAGACCAAACGTATCAACTTTTATGGTAGCAGTTTATCCACATTCATCGTACATTGCACATTTTGTAACAGCTGGTCGAAAGCCATTGTTCACATGCTCCAAAAACGAATGATTTGATTTATCTTTAGCTAAATTTAGTAACTGTTATCAGTTAAGTGTCGTGCTACAATTTAATTACAATTTTTGTCTCGTATTATGATGATGGATTTTGCCTTGGCCCCAGAATGCTTTGACGAGGGCTGATATAATTACTTCACAGCCTGGATCTATGTTGGTATAAGTAAGGTTCCCATCCTTATCCGATGATTCAGTTGTGATGATGTTTGGTTTTTACTACAATAACACTGTACAACAAAATTTAAGTTTTTGAAAATCCCACCGGGTTTCTCAACGATTTCTGAAGCTTTTGGGTGTACTGAATCCATATATGAAGTATTACACATGTGGCTGAATCCGTATCTCAAGTCACATTTTTCGGGTCACCCTAGCTTTTCTCCCCAGAGGGTAGTTTGTACAGAGATCGATAGTTGTAAAAAAATTGTTTGTAATAATTTAAAAAATTGTCTGTGGTCAAGGAAATATAATTTAATTTTTTTTTTAAGTTTGGCGGCATACAAATATTCTATAGTTCAAAAAATGGGGTATAGTAAGCTATTAAAAAAAATAAAAAAAAAAAATATCGATCTCCGAACAAAATCTGGCCTCAGATCCGGATTCAGCACACCCAAAATCTCTTGAAACCGATAAGGAGCCCTCTGAGTCACGTCGTTTTGAAGATATGCCAAAAAAATTAATATTGTAAGAATAGGTGGCAACCCTTGGCTCCACTTGTAAATTTATTTGCCGAAATACGACTTAAATTCCTTCGGTTTGGTGTACATATCGGCATATCTTACTAAATTTTTAAACATTTCCAATAGATGGCAACCCTATTTAATTAAAAAAAAAAGCTTTTTAGTGGCAACACTTAGTGGGAAGAGTTCGAAATGCCTTATGCTCACTGTTGAAAATTTTATTTAAATTACTCAAGTCGTTTTCGAGATAACGGCGGATGTGCCAAAAAATAAAGATATGTATCGGGATTATGTGGCAACCATGGCTACAAATATTTTTGTTAGAATACGCCCTAAAATTAATAAGGTGGCAGCCCTAATAAAGCATCATGCTAGTTTCTTGTATTGCCGGTTTTACGAGAACGGTACCAGTACTTGTGCTGTACCCATCGCCCCGAAACGACCCGGGCCGTTTTCTTATATCGACCCAGCCAAGAGCAATACACTCGGAGTAACCCTGTCTGACATTTAGGCAGGGCTACACCTCGCTACAACAACAACAACAACAACAGCCACACCAACATAGGTGTAACTCCTTCGAACGTAGTATACTTTCTCCTTACCAAATTTTATCCAAATCGGGAGAGCGGTTTTCGGAATGAGTAGTCTGGGTATAGAGATATACAAAAAAAGGCTGGTTTAAACTTATCAGATTAAGTATAAGGAGGGGTTGTCTCGGCTTCTCTTGAAACTCTGCCCACAGTATAAAAGTCCCTTATACAAATTCAGAGCTTAACATCTGTCTTTTGAAAATAGCAAGGGAAGGACTAGACAGAAGAAAAATAATTCCATCTTTAAATTTATACCGCCTAGGGAGCAGCTCTAACTCATCCAGCTTTCTAAGGACCACACTACCAAAGTCATCAAGTTTCTAAAAAAAAACATTTAAAATGGAACTGAGACTCAAATCTATGTATATGGAACTTTTCTGGAAAGTTGAAAGCTTATACCACGACCACATGTTTGTGTGGAGCGCAAACGGAGTTGCCACCTATCTTCTTTTTTTTTTAATTTTAAGTAAGATATGCCAATATGGGTATCAAAAGAAGGTATTTTCGGCGACATACCAACTAAAATATTTTCAAGTCGGGTTGCCGCCTATGTTTACCATTTTACCGCATTGTATTTGTATATTTTGGGATAATATTTGTATTAACTTAGGGCCATTCTGGGATTATTTAGGGGTAGCTTTGAGCATAGCTGGGGAACTTTCATTACGATCATTTTGGGATAATCTTTTTGAAGTCATTTCGGGATCATTTTGGGATCATTTCAGGGTCATTTTCGGATCATTTTGGGGCATAATGGGATCTTTTTTGGGTCATTTTGGGACCATTTTAGGATAATTTTTGCGTCGTTTTGGGGACGTTTTGGGATCATTTTGGGTTCATTTTGGAGACATTTATTCTAAGACTGTCCACTTGGGTGTTGCCACTTGGGGCGGTTTACAGGGTTGCCACCTATCTAATTTTTTCTTAAATATTGAGCATACAAACGGTGATGTCTTGAAAATGAGTTGGCACCTAGGGTTGCCACCTTACTGCCTTTTATTTATTTTTTCATATATTGTCCGATATGGATCTGCCACTTGAGGCAGTTTATAAAGTTGCCACCTATTTCATATTTTTTCGGAAATCTATTTTGAAAAGTTAACGTTGGTAAGTAGGAATATTGGAAAAAATTTACGTAAGTAAGACTATTGTACAAAATCGAAAACACCGAGCAAGGAAAAAATCCAAAAAAAAAATTCCCCCGCCACATTTGAGAATTTGGTTAATATTACATTTACACCGCACCGAATTTGGCGAAATATTGCAAATTTGACGCTTTTTTTCATACAAATCTCAATTTCCAAATTTGGAATTCCATCACATCTGACCTCATTTGCCGAACGATTGTATTGTCAAAATAGCATCCCTGCCTGTGTTCCACATTTAGAATTGCCCAGCAAGAAACTTAAATGGTAATTGACGTGTGATAACTTTTGCACTATGCAGAGCTGTAAATAACAATTTGAACTAGTTTTTTTTTTTAAGAAAATGGGCCAATTCTACAGGAAAAGATAGAAGTCTTCTTGACTCGTCTTTTATCATTACTCTACAGAAGTTTAAATCATCACGGCAATGCATTTTCCTTCGGTGGCTTTTTGTCCTGGTAGCAGATTATTGCAGGGAAGGTTAAGCCAAATGCAAATTTTCCAATGTAAGCAGTGTCAAACTGGCTCATTTGAATTCGCCAAATTTGGTGCGGTGTAAATGTACTATAAGGGAAGCTCTTCTTCTCAGGTATCTATAAACAAAAAGCTATTGTTTTTCGATTTTCCAAAAAAAAAATATTCATCAAACTATTATATTTTCCCAAGCTCATCAAAACGGATGTCCCTTTGTCCTTTGGTCGTCAAATTAACAAAAAATATTCCACATTTGTTTTGCATTTATTTATGGACAACCTGTTTATGAATAGATAAATCATAAATAATTTAAAATCTCACTTTAGTAGCGCTAACCACTATTTTATACTCTTTATAGATATTTTTGACAAACAGGTGGGTGTTGCTATATGAAATAAGAGTAAATACAACCAGTAGGGAATTAATTCCGTTTTGGGAATCGTTACTTCACGATTGTCCTCTTCTTGCCGAAACTCACTCCGTTTTAATAAAAATAAGCGTAAGACATTTTACAGCTCACATCTAAAATATTCCCCCATACATCAATTATAACCATAAATAAAAATGTTTATGACGTGGCACATTCACGTGAATGTTCGCTAATATGTACTTTGGGGACTACAGATTGTAAATTCATGTTTAGTGAAATAAATCGAAAATGAGTGAAGAGATAATAAAAATATACAACTGGGAGCACATACCTTTCCTTTCAAGGCGAACAAATTGTTTAGCTTTTACAAGTGATAGTTTCATAATTTATTGTACTTCAAATTTGAAGCATAGATGAGCGCTTTTCATACATTTTATTATAGTGGAATTGTTTTTTCAGCGACATTCAAGGTTGATTTTGTTTGTTTTCATTTCCACTTAGATTTAAATGTGGCCACAGCGAGCCTTAGAATAAATGGTCAAAATCAATTCACCATCGGTTTTAACCGAAACTATGTAAAAGACTTACATTTTTAAGATTTTATATTTTAGCGATTTTCAGTTATCTCTATCAGCGCCATCTAGCGTAACTTTAATTTCTAAAAATTTGATCACCATTGTGTTCTGAGCTACGTTTCAAGTCCGTTTGTCAAAGTTTCCAATTAAAAATAACAATGGACAACGGCCCAAAAATCCCAGATGGTTTCTCCTCGGTTTCTAAAGCTTTTGGTACTTCAGAGATCGGTAGTTAGTAGTAAAAAAAAAAATTTAATTTTGTAAAATTTTTTTCTTAATAACTTACTATACCCAAATTTGTTGCACTATTAAACATCTGTATGTCCCCAAATATAAAAACCCAAAATTGAATTATGGTTCCTTTACCCCAGAAAAATTGTTAAATTATTAAAAACAATTTTTTTTTAGCAACTACCGATATCTTTACAAACCACCCTCTGGAGAGAAAACCTAGGGTGACTCTAAAAATCCTTCTTCAGAGAAGGTGTGCTTACACAAAAGCTCCAGAAACCCTTGAAAAACCCGGTGGGATTTTTAAAAATTCAATTTTGTTGTACAGTGCAATTTTTCAAATACTTGTTTCGTGTGCCACCTAGTGAATTTTTTGAGCAAATGTTACATTGCCACGGTGTTCTGAACTAAATAACAGGTTTCGAGTCTTCAGCTCACCGGGAAGTTACTCAAAAATCGTTGGCAATACTTTCCCGTGATTTTCTATTATTTCGATCAGCGCGGCATCTGTTGGAATTTTGTTGGGAAGTTACTTGAAAAAAAATTGCAAGATCCCTAATTTTAAATGAATTTTCCGTGTATCTCAATCCGTTCACATTCCATTGTCACAGAGTTCTGAACTATGTTCTAAGCCTCTAGTATCTAGCTCAACGGTAAGTTATCTAAAAAGGCTTTACAAGATTCCGTAATTGCGTATGAAAATGAGCAGACCAACCAGAAAGGGATTTAATGTTAGGTAGTAAAAAATCCGACATAAAAAAGAAATATTTTCCCTGAGTCACAGTCGAATTAGAATAGAGTTTTATCTACTTTAACATGATTCTAACATAAAAATCGTTCTATGTCTGCTATAATCAACATAAAATACATTTTATGTCTAATATGGAGTTTTAATGTTAAAATGAAGAAAATTCCATTTTAACATCTTAATATAGCGGTGTGTGTCTATGGTAGTGTGGGTGAAAGTACATGAATTTGCCCTCTGTCGGTTATTAGCACAGATGTGCTATGGTTTGTGACACAGATATTCTATGTTAGTTGGCACAGGGTGATCTTGCGAAAGTTACACAAATTTCTTCATACCACCAACCAACTTAATTTCTTTTTATAAGGGGTCCCTGTTGCATTTCTTTTTTTCATAAGGAGTCCCTGTTACATGTCATTTTAGCTTATATGTCTGTTCAGCATGACTATGATTGACCAAAATTTTAAATGTATTTCTAAGATTAGTCAAGATATTAACTAATACGCATGTTAAGCAAGGACTATGATTACGGACCATTATCTTTAATTGAAGCACTGGGATTTAAGTAACATATTTCATTTTCATCCTTCTTCACTGAAGTGCTAGCTACACGTTTAGTCAATTATAATTAACTTGAGATTTATTCACCAAAGTGTGGTTATGTATTTGGCTTCAGCCACGAGTTGTGGCTAAGTCCTAAACTCATTAGATTAAGCGAATAAATTATTTAATTTTCATGCCATACATGCAAAGCATCACACTGCAAATTGGAAAAGAAGCTCGGCACAAAAATCTCTTTAGAGGTTATAATGATTACCTGTTGGTATATCACCGCCAGACGTTTTTTTTTTATCTCCTGAAAATCTCCGCAAATATTCAACAAGTCAGAAAAAATACATATTTGGCTACGTATTTATCCTCTACATACATACATTGTGTGTTCGCAAATATTTAATATCTACGCTTATAAATAAATACCTTTCTACGTATCTATTTGAACGAAAATTTAACAAATAGCTTATTTAGTTCCCAGAAAGACTTTTCCCGCACGATTAAACAACCTCTTGTATCATGCTTACAGCAGCACCTTCGTGTAAACAAGTGATGCACGAAAACGAATAGCGAAACCCGGAGAGTCGCTACCCTAAAGAACATACGATGATGAGTTATGGCTGATTTTCATTAGGTCAAAAAATATGATACCAAATGTTGTCAAACTAATGAAAACGGGTTGGCATATTGTGTCAATTGCGTTGCAGTCTTCACCACGGTCAACTATATCGCACAAAAATGTTTATCCCGATTGGAAACGCCTAAGGCGTGTCGCGGGTGGGTTAAAGTTCAGACTATCCCATGGAGACTCAAAAACTACCCTGCTAGACAGTGCTATGACATTCAGTCAGATTTGTAATATTGCCTTTGAAAACGTGATAGAAAATCGTGATGTAAATATAAAGCAGCTGATATTTACATCACGATTTTCTATCATGTTTTCAAAGGCAACATTACAAAGCTGACTGAATGTCATAGCGCTGTCTAACAGGGTAGAAATTATTTTTTTTATCTAATACTCAAAATCGATAACACATGGTCGGAGATATCACATACAAAATTTGGTTCCGATTGGAAACACCGAAGGGGTTTCGCAGGGGGGTCAAAGTTCAGATTGCTCTATGGAGAGTCAAAAAATAAAAGTATTTTTTTCTGGAGTATTAGATAAAAAGAAAAATCACTTTTATTTTTTGAGTCTCCATAGAGCAATCCGAACTTTGACCCCCCTGCGACACCCCTAAACCATCTCCAATCGGGATACAAATTTGTGTGTGATATCTTCGACTATATTACTATCGATTTATGTGTTGAGCCTTCGAAAATGTGATGATATAATTGTCTTCATACAAATAAGGACCAACCGAATGTATATATATAAAATTGTAACTCGAAATTTTGTAAAAGCTAAACAGCCGATCCACTCGTCCGATTTTTTTCATTAAAATTTTTAAATATCATAATATCATAATCCGGCTACAATAGGACACAAGACCCTTCTTTTTAATTAAAACCCTGCTAGACATAAATTACAGCACACATCAGTTTTTTCATATTGCCTTTCAGAACCTGATGGTAGGGATAGGGATCGGGATAGAGAAACATGCAGGGAAATAAATTTGTGGCTGGACGAAAGACGTTGTTCTCAGCTAGTTGTCATATAAAATGACACGTATGTGAAAACGGTCTCAAATTCCAGTTTGACAGTGCAGTTGGCAACGTTTGACAAACAAACCAAATTTGTCAGCATGTTGGCAAATCTGTGGCAATCGACTTCATGTCAGTTTTAAAGGCGTAATGAAAACACATTTGACACCAATATGTCATGGTGACAGTTTAGTCAGTTTTTGAGGTCAGTCATTTAGATTCCATGAAAACCAGCCATTACAAAAAAAATTTGAAAGCGAGCGTAAATGAATTTAAAATTGATCAAAATGTTTTTCAAACGGACCAAAAAATATGGCCTCTATTCCAAAGGAATAGAAAATGAGTCTTCAGGGAACACAAAAAAGATTCCGGAAATATTCGGAAAGAACTGAGATTCCAGAAGATCAAAAAACTACTCAAAAGAAGTCAAGCAAGTGTCCAAGAGATCCATAAAGCGGTTCAAGGACTTGAATGACTACTCTACATAAATTTTAAATACACAAAGTATGAATATAGCAGATCTTAGTCCTTTTAAACCTCATTCAAATTAACTTCCCTTTTTCTCACATTTTTCTTTGATTTGGCAAAGTATTTTTTTTGGAAAACAATCAAAACTACAAAAAATATTTTCAATAATAATCGAAATTGCCCAGCTGCTTGCGATACATCTAAAATGCCTATAAATTGCGCAGTCATTGTTTATGACGCTAAAACTTTGGGCACTTAAACACCGCTTTTATAACGGTATTAGTCTCAAAACTTTTGAATTTGTTCATTGTTGAAGCGTTTTCCTGTAAAGCCAATACCTACACATGAACTTGCCAAAATTATTTATTAAATACTTTTGTAAGTTTTGTTGTTTGATTTTGTCCTTCCACGAAATGAGAAACTTGAGGAGATAAAGAAAAAGAAAAGAAATAAGAACGAGGTTGTTGCTTGCTGGCGGTTTGATAGCAATTTAGTTGTGAGAAGGTAGACATTGTTTTTTTTTTTCATTTTTTAATATATTTTTTTATAGGTGGGGAGTCCGACTGTGTGAAGTTGTTTGACAAATGAGTGGGCTAAAAATAAATAAACAAAAGGCCCCTACTGAGGAGCCCTTAAACCAATTTTAAAACCCTGAATGCTTATTTCTCAGCTTATACTTTGTTCTCTGGATTAAACTGTTTGATTCTCTTTTTTGAAGTTAACTTCTTAGGCGGCGATATAAAGTTTTGATTGAGAGTAAAATTTGAGAAAATGGCTGATGATGCAACGGAAATTATGCAACGGAAATAGAAATTGTAGCCGACTTTCAGGAGTATGTTGCAGACTTTCAGGCGTAGGCGATTTTCACCTCGATGTTTAGCTGTTCAAATCAAATAGGAGGTTAAATTCTAGGATCTAGCTAACATTGCACAAATTTTAATAGTTAGGCCGAGGAGAATGCATTGGTGTTGCCACTTATGGCGGGTTGCCACCTATCTCAATTTTTTTTAAATATAGATATGCCAATATGGGTATCAAATGAAAGGAATTTGCGACCGTATTCCAAATAAGATAATTTCAAGCAGGGTTGCCGCTTAGGGCTGCCACCTAATCTCAATTTATTTTTTTTGGCGTATATCTCGGGAACTGCTGGACCGATTTGGATAAAATATGGCATAGAGACAATTTGATTCATGCTAAGATTATATACGTGGGTGTTATCACTTAAGGCGGTTTAGAGGGTTGCCACCTATCCCATTTTTTTGTAAATATAGAGCTAGATATGCCAATATGGGTATCAAAAGAAAGGTATTTTCGGCCGTATTCAAAATATGGCAATTTCACGCAGGCAGGGTTGCAACTTAGGGTTGCCACCTAACCGCAATTTATTTATTTTTTTCGTATATCTCGGGAAATGCTTGGCCGATTTGGATAAAATTTGGCATATATATATTTTGATTAATTTTTAGATTATTTACATGGGTTTTGCCACTTGGGGCGGTTTACAGGATTGCCACCTATCTCGATTATTTTTTTAATATTGAGCAAAATATGTCAATATGGGTATCAAATGAAAGGTATTTTTGACCGTATTCCAATTATGATAATTTCAAGCAGGGTTGCCACCTGAACGTTTTTTTTTTTATTCTTCGTTATTTCGACCACTATTTCGGTTCATTGTAATTTTTTCCTCCTCTTACGCGGTTGCCACCTGTTTGGTTTTTTTAGTCTCTTTCTGAATTTAAGAAGTTAACATTTTTCACGTGTACTGAATACGCACGGTTTTTTAATTTCATTTTATTTTATTTTTTAACTTATTTTATTTTATTAAGTAGTTTTAATTTTTGTTTTATTTTTGATTTGTTTTTATTTTATGTTATTTTTAATTTATTTATTTTTATTTTATTTCATTTTATTTTTTCCTCCTTTTTTAATTTTTTTTATTTATCGTATTTTTTTAATTTAATCTTATTTTCTTCATTTTTTTTTGGTTACCTCACTTTTTTATTTAATTAACTTTATTTTATTTTTTTTATAGAAAAGTCCACAAAATTTTCAAAGTTCGTAAATATAATGACCAATAATAACAATAACTAAATTTTTTTATTTATTATTTTTTAGCTTATTTGTTTTAATTTTATTCCATTTTATTTTTTTTTTAACTTATTTTATTAAATAATTTTTATTTTTTTTTTATTTGTTTTTTTTTTTTTCTTTCATTTTTTTATTTTTTTTTTTTCGTAATTTATTATTTTTTTTTTTATTTTTTTTTTTTACTTTGTTTTTTTTTTTTTATTTTTAGTTTAGTTTATTTACTTTATTTTACTTAATTTTTTTTTTTTTTTGTTATATTTAATTTTTTTTTCTTTTTTTTAATTTACTGCAATTTATTTTATTTTATTTTATTTTATTTTATTTTAAACTTATTTGTTTTCCTGTATTTTTTTCCTTTTTTTATTTTCTTAATTTTTTTTTTCAATTTTTTTCATTTTGAAATTTTTTTAAATTTTTTTTTTCATTTTTTTTTTTTGCTGGTTTTTCAGCTGGTATGCACATACAATACAATTATTACGCTACATCGCTGTGCCTCTGCGTGCGTAAATTTTGTTTCTCTGCCAACAAAGCGGAAATGCTCTTGAATGGAAAAGGACACGCTTGAATATCGTGTTGACATTATTGCATTTTTGTGTTGAAACACAGACGACATACACACGATACCAAATACCCGCATGACGCACCAATCAATGACAATGTTAAAGCCTTGAATATTTCAATACCGCCAAGTGGCCAAAACAAATTCAAAGTCAACCCACCAGTTGCCTGGGAAATCCTTCGCATTTACTTGATGTGAGCCTTGGCAAAGTGTGCGTTCCTCTCTACACTCTATCAGCAACATAAAAACAATATAAAGCGTAAAACAATGTTAAGTTAAAAATGTATATATGTATATAAAACGTATGCCCCACAAGTAGATGAGTATGCGTGAGATTAAAAACCACACTTTTTTTTGTGCCGTCAGTAGGGTTTGCAGATTGTTTTTTTTTTTTGTTGTTGCTTGTAGTGCGTAATAGCATTTCTATCTAAAGCTTGACATTTGTTCTTTAAGCATCCATTTAAATGGCAATAAAGTTGACATCGTACCCTTGGTGGGTGTTGTATTGCGATATTTAATGGCTTACAACAAAAGTGAAAAAATCTGTAGTAGTGGCGAAGAAGCAATAAATGCAGCATTAAAGTGAAAATTATAACTAAGGCACATTTATGAACATACAAAATAGAGCAACTGAAAAATTTACATATTCTGTATGAAATATTTATTCGAGATATACCTTAAGCAAAACACCGGTGAAGAAAGCTGTTCCAAAATCATTACGTGTAAAAAAAAAATCTTAGGTCCACTTTTATAACGTCATATTTGGAATACAGCTGAAAATACCTTTCATTTGATATATATTGGCATATCTTGCTCAATATTTTTAAAAAAATCGAGAAAGGTGGCATCCTGTAAACCACCTCATGTATATAATCTTAGAATGAACCAAGTTGTCTATAAGCCAAATTTTATCCAAATCGGTCAAGCAACTCCCGAGATACACGAAAAAATAAACAAATTGCGGTTAGGTGACAACCCTAAGTGGCAACTCTTCTTTAAATTATCATATTTTAAATACGATCGAAAATACCTTTCATTTGATACCCATATTGGCATATCTAGCTGTATATTTGAAAAAAATTGGCATAGGTGGCAACCCCGTAAACCGCCTTAAGTGGCAACACCCATGAATTCTGCTCGTCCCAACTATTACAAATTGTGTAGTGTTAGCCAGATTCTACAATTTCTATTTCCGTTGCATCATCATCCATTTTCTGTAATTTTGCTTTCAATTAAAACTTCAAATGCCGCCTAAGAAGTTAACTTAAAAAAATTTTTAATACATTTTTGTTTCTTTACAATAACTATCTGAAAAAAAATTTGGTAGCTTTTTTCAGATTTGGTAGTTTTTTTTTCTCCAGATTTTGGTAAATTTTTTTTTCCTAGTGGAAAATTTTTATGCACTTGGTAAATTTAGACATTTTGTTATGTAACCTTTTAGCGTATCCACTATGTGTTGACAATTGTTTGATATTTGTACCATGTTTAGATGGTGACGAGTAGAAGGAGTTGATGTCTGCCCGTGTGCGTCTCGCTGTCCCGTAGCTTCAGCCACTAATGTGGATTCGTCGAAGCAGACACCAACAAAATCACCACTTGTGACAAACCCAAGGCCTAACCAGCAAAACATTTATACGCACACGTAAGGGTTCAGGGGATTTATTACCACAGCGCTTTCAATGACCACAAAAAAAATCATATTTTAGTAAAAGCTACATGCTACCTTTTTCCAATTAGGCGCTTGTACTTCCTATTTCCTCACCGCTCTTTACCCACCCTCCATAACTCTTCAGATGGTAACGAAGGGTCCCAATATAAAATTACAACAACTAAATTTCAGACCATATTAGGCAATCAATTAACAATTCATTTTATTTAAATAATAAATTACTCAACTAATAAGAAACTTTAATGGAAAAATCGAATTCATACTATTTTAGTATTAAAAGGTAAAAAGGTACTTAATTTACATATGTCCTAACACTTAAAGGAACAACTTGGAATTGGAACACTTTTTAAATAAAAAGCCTACTATATGAGTATCCATATGTATGTATACTTATAGGAACGAGTTGGAATGGAAACAAAGTTCAAATAACTAGCCTACGAAACGAAAGGAAACAACCAGTTTCCGGTTGATGTAAGTGGGGAAAAAGGAAAAACTAAAATATTAAATGATTCTACTTGAATACTTATATTCGATAATGTTCAAGGGTAAATAAAAGAACTAAAAATATAGTGATTAATATTCCATTGCGTTTCGTTAACCCTCTTAGATTCCACAATCACACAGTGAGAAGTTAATGATCATTAACGAGAGTACGAATCACAATATTATAAGAAAACCCAAAAATATAGGTACATAAAAATAATAAATTAATTACTCACATGAACTTTTGCTGCAGGAACTCGTTGAAGGCCTCCGACGATATTTCTGCTTAGCTGAAAAAGTAATTTTTTTGCACATAGGTACACTTATTTAGTTCAATTTCTTTTGGACCATGGTTTAATTTTTCTGTGCGAAAATTATATTTTGTCTTTTAAGAATTTCCAATACGATATTGGAATCCTCTCTTCTTCTTTCCGCACTACTCACTTTCCTAATATCACTCATCTCCCTCCATCTCGTGCTAATAGTAGGAATCTCTTTACAAATTGGTAAATTTCAAAATTTACTTATTTTCTCACTTCATGTTTCAATTCCAAATTATTTTATTTTATTATTTTTTTCTTTAATAATTTGAAAAATGCAAATATGTATTTTAATTTAATTTTGCTTTTCTAAAGCATATTTTAACTTTTAATTACTATTAAAAAAGGGTTGTTATATTTTTGAAAAAAAAATATCTTTATCAAAAAACTAACTTAACCTTTATAAATTTTTCTTTCCACTATCTCTTTGACTTATTTTTTTCTCTCTCTTTACATTTTTTTCTCCGATACATACAATTTTTAATGAAATTTATATTTTTTTTTTTTTGAAAAAAATAGGAATTTATCTATATTTTATGTAGAATTTTTATATTTCGTTTCACAATATCGAAATTTTTAGGTTAAGATTTGTTTTAAATGTAAAGTTTTCAACTATGGGTTAACCGAAGAATGGAAATATAAAGATTTGGTTTTAACACGAGTAGCGCGACTTTATTTAGTAAAACTCCCGACAAAACTGGTATTGGATGGGAAATATTATACTGTCTTTGAGTATTACGATATGCCGCTTTATTTTTTTCTTTACTGCACTCTTGTCCGGAAAATATACATGCACATGTACAAACTCATGAAACAAATTTCAACTTTAATTAACAAAAATTGTACAAATTAGCGAAGGGAACTAATTTTAATTATTTTATTGGCACAATTATCCTTGGGTGGACTGCAAGTTCGTTGAGCCTGGCGGATTCTCGGCTTTCATCTCGGCGTTGTAGTTCTCCGTTCAATATAGGTATCCCAGAGCAGGAACATTTAAGTTAGGCGGAAGGTTCGCGTTTAATATTAAAAAAAACGCGTAATTGGTTGCAAAATCTACTGATTTGCCCAATACTTTTCGAAAAAAGGTAAACTTTACCTTTTTTTCTCGCACGAATATATAATCCGAAACAGGAGGAAACTTACAAGCGTATCCGTTTGAAGACGATATCCAGGAAAAAAGAGCGCGATCTAGCCAAATCCGTCGCTTTTATAGCTTCGAAAAAAAAGTGGCGTGATTTCGATAGAAAAAGAAAATATAGGTGGAACTTAACGAAGTTTGTGTATGGCTATTTCATAATAGGGTTTTTATATTAAGCTCTTGGCACAACTTTTTCTTAACCCTTAGCTTCCTTAATATCTTTCATATGATACCAGCCAACCTTGCCATTTTCTCTATCTTGCAATTTGAACATGTTGCTACCATTTGTGGCGAGAATCGAAGACTTTACAAAAACTGGGGCTAGCTTCGAATTAAACTTCTTTGCCTTGTCGCTTAATGCAAAATTTCGACGATATACTTCGTCCCCTACCTTGAAAGTCCTAGCTCTGCTACGAAGATTGTAGCGTTTAGCAGATTGTTCGAACGCTGTTTGAATGTTTTTGACCAGCTCAGTACGCACGAGTCGAAGCTTGTCCAGACGATCTATTACAATTTGCTTTGAGCTTACGCGTTGTGTCTACGATTACATGAGTACCCTTATTGAATGCGAAATCACAGCTAAATTTTTTTTTTTTTTTTTAGTAAGTATTGCAAACTCTGATTTTTTACCCTTTAAAACATCGCGTCGGGATTTTTGTACATTATTAGTTTCGGACTGAGTTTTCATTTCATTGTTCATTTTTTAAAAACATTTTATTTTTAGTTACGGCTTTGCGGTTTGGCTCTCCGCTATAAATTTGGTTTCGTTTATGGTTTGATTTTTTGCTCTTAGTTTCAGTTTCCATTTTGTCGTTCGTTATAAGCTTAGCTCTCCGCTGCTATTGGTTTTGGTTATGATTTCGTTCTTCCCTATTATTTTTCAGTTAACTATTTATTTCATTATTAGTTTCGGTTATGGTTTGGTTCCTCACTATCAGTTTCGGCTTCTCTCTACGTAAGTAGTTTGGATTATGGTAGCGAAGAGCCAAACTATCTACGAATAAAAAAACCGAAACTAATAATGGGGAACCAAACCATAACCGAAACTATAGTATACATATATGGACAAATCCACCATAGTGTTGACTTTTTGCAACAAAAAAAAAAATTTCAACATGGAAGCACAATGAGGATCTAAAGTTCCATCTTCTTAAATAAGGCCTCAAAAATATATAGATATATATTTAAATACTACTGCACCGATTTTTTTTTAATTTTAGCAACGTGTAGAGAAGGTTATATTAGGCCAAATTTTTTTGATATCCGACACCCGGTTTTGGAGATATCGTTAAAAATATAAAACCGAAAAACTGTCAAACATTTTTTAGAGCGAAGTTAGTTATGCATTTATACTAAGCTTTTGATATGGAAAAAAGCTGTCAATATCCGGTTTTGAATATATCTATTATATATAAATGCGCAAACATAACTGGTTCCTCCCTTTTTTGCAATAACCACAATTCTAAGGTATATAAAATTTGGTATGTATCGATATGTCTCGCCGAGCAGGGTGGCCGACAACAAACCAAAAATTAAAGAAAATTAATTATAATATGATTTGAAAATCACACCACTACAAGTGCTATACACGCATTCGCTTTATAGAGCCGCTGTTATGGGTGTATGTAGGTATGACCACTTGCATTGTTGTGTTTGCATTCATTGCAGTAGGGTGAGTTGTTTTGTTGGCAGCAATAAGATAACATGAGCCGGCGCGTCAACTTTATTGAGCTTAGGTACAAACAGTGTTTACAAAAACAAAATCTGTGCGTGGGGATTCAGAGAAGCAAATGCTTTTGAAAAAAAAGCACAGATAAGCTAGATCATGCTGCGTGGCTAGACTTAGTGAAATAAAATAAAATGGAAAATTGATAAAATTAAAAAAAAAGTAAAATCAGAAATAGAAAAGTGATTGAAAGTGAAAAAATAAAATTTGTTGGAACTGAAAGGAAAGGGAATAATATAAAATAAATAAAAATGAAACAAAATGAAATAAATAAAATTATTAAATTAAGAAAATAATAGGAAAGGAAAGGGATGGATAAAAGGAAAATAAAGGTAAGTTAAAGTAAGGAACCGAAAATATGACAGAAAAATCAAAGGGAAAGGAAAGGAATGGAAAAAAAAAATGAAGGGAAGAAAGGAAATGTAATGTAGGTAAAGCAGTGGAAAAGAGAAGCAAAAGGAGGAAGACAAAGAAAGGAAAGAAGAAAAAAAAGAAGGGAAAGAAAATGTAGCGAGGCAGAAGGTATGGAAAATAAATGAAAATAAAAAGAAAGAAAAATAAAGGAAAGAAAGGTAATGAAAAGCTTAGGAAATGAATGAAAGAAAAAGAAAAGCAAAGGAGTTGCGGAAAGGAACAAAAGAAAATAAGGAAACGGTAGGAAAGGAAAGGTAAGAAAAGGAAAGGTAAGGAAACGAAATGACAGGAAGGGAAATTTAAGAAAAAAAATGAAAGAAAATAAAGGTAAGAAAAAAATAAAAGAAAATAAAGGTAAGAAAAAAATAAAAGAAAAGAAATGAAATGAAAAAAAAAATGAATAAAATGAAAGGAAACTAAAGCAACGGAAACGAAAGGAAAGGAAAGAAAAAGAAAATAAAAGGAAAAAAGGAATGTAATGGAAATGGAAAGAAGGATCAGGTAAGAATATAAAAGAAACGAAAAGAAAGAAAAATAAAAGAAAAGAACAGAGAAGAACAGAAAAGAAAGAAAGAAAGAAGTTATTATATGAAATGAAAGAAGAGAAAAGGAAAGACAAGGAAAGAAGAGAAAAGGAAAGAAAAGGAAAAGAACGGAGAAGATAAAGAAAGGAAATAAAAGGGAAGAGAAGGAAAGAAAACCAAAAGAAATAAATTCAGATGAAAGGAGAGGAAAGGAAAGGAAATAAAAGCAAATGAATGCTAAGGAAAGGAACGCAAAGAAATACGTATGAAGACGACCTAAGAAGAATAAATAATTATCAACATTGAAACTATGAAACGTGGACGAGCGTCTCGCTGCGATCCGCATCAAAGCGAAATTTTTCAACATAACATTTATCTGCGCCTATGCGCCGACTGAGGAGACGGACGACGCAGAGAAGGACTCCTCCTACTTTAAACTTGAACAGACTTATGATCGCTGCCCCCAACATGATATCAAAATCGTGCTCGGCGACTTTAATGCGAAGGTGGGCAAGGAAGGAGTCTTTGGTCCAACAGTTGGAAAATTTAGTCTCCATGATATAACATCCCCCAACGGCACTAGGTTGATTGATTTCGCCGCTGCTCGCAATATGGTCATCAGTAGTACCAGGTTCCAGCATAAACGAATACACCAAACCACATGGCTGTCTCCTGATCAAAGAACAAGAAACCAGATTGATCATGTCATGATCGACGGCAGACATAGCTCCACCGTTCTGGACGTGCGTACCCTTCGTGGTCCCAATATCGACTCGGACCATTATCTTGTTGCAGCCAAGATACGCACACGCCTCTGTGTAGCAAAGAAAGTGCGCACAGTAACGGAAGGAAAGTTTGACGTCGAGAAGCTGCGCACGACACAGACAGCTGACAATTTCTCCACTCGACTCTCACACCTGCTATCGGAGAGCAATCCTCGACCTAACGATGCAACCGAGCAATGGAAGCATATCTCTCACTCATTACGTACCGCCGCTGAGGCCACTATAGGGTTCCAGCGAGCCCGCAAAAACAACTGGTACGATGAGGAATGCAGCACTGCCTCGGACAAAAAGGACGCTGCCTACAGGGAGACGTTGCGAACGGGCGCAACCCGCAGTGTATGGCAACGCTATCGTGAGGCAAAGAAGGAAGAGAGACGCCTTTTCAGAAAAAAGAAACGTGAGGCCGAAAGGCGTGAGTGTGAGGAGCTTGAGATGCTGGCTGACAGGAATGATGTCCGAAAATTCTATGAAAAGATCCGGCGGATGACGGAAGGTTTTAAGACCGGGGCAAGTTCCTGTAAGGACAATAATGGCGACCTGGTAACCGACGTACAGAGTGTACTTAAATTATGGAGGGAGCACTTCTCCTCACTGCTAAATTGCGAGGGAGACGTCGAACCCGATACCCCAATCCCTGACGATGGAAAATTCGTCCCACCACCTGACTATGATGAAGTGAGGATAGCTATATCCCGGCTGAAAAACAACAAAGCGCCTGGAAAAGACGGACTACCCGCCGAGCTGTTCAAACACGGAGGCGAAGAGCTGGTAAAAAGCATGCATCAGCTCTTATGCAAAATATGGTCAGACGAGTGCATGCCTCCAGATTGGAATTTAAGTGTGCTCTGCCCAATCCACAAGAAAGGCGATCCGGCTAACCGCACCAACTACCGCGGAATCAGCCTTCTTAATATCGCGTATAAGGTTCTTTCTAGCGTATTGTGTGAAAGACTGAAGCCCATCGTAGACAAGCTGATTGGACCTTATCAGTGTGGCTTTAGACCTGGTAAGTCTACCATCGACCAGATTTTCACGATACGCCAAATCCTGGAGAAGACCCATGATAAAAGAATCGACACACACCATCTCTTTGTCGATTTCAAAGCCGCTTTTGACAGCGCAAAAAGGAGTTGCCTGTATGCCGCCATGTCTGAATTTGACTTCCCTGCAAAGCTTATACGGCTTTGCCAAATGACGTTGAGCAATACTAACAGCTCCGTCAGAGTCGGGAAGGACCTCTCTGAGCCATTTGAAACCAAACGAGGCTTCAGACAGGGCGACTCCCTTTCGTGCGATTTCTTCAACCTGATGCTGGAGAAGATAATTCGAGCAGCAGAGCTAAACCGCAATGGTACAATCTATTACAAGAGCGTGCAATTGCTGGCGTATGCCGATGATATTGATATCATTGGCCTTAACAACCGCGCCGTAAGCGCTGCCTTCTCTGGACTGGATAAAGAAGCGAAAAAAGTGGGTCTTGCGGTCAACGAGGACAAGACGAAGTATTTGCTGTCATCAAAGAAAGAATCGGCGCACCTGCGCCTTGGCAGCCACGTCACTGTTGATAGTTACAAATTTGAAACTGTGAGGGACTTCGTCTATTTGGGAACCAGCATTAACACCGAAAATAATATCAGTCTAGAAATCCAACGGAGAATCACTCTTGCGAACAAGTGCTACTTTGGACTGAGTAGGCAATTGAGAAGTAAAGTCCTCTCTCGAAGAACAAAGATCGCGCTCTATAAGTCTCTCATCATACCTGTCCTGATGTATGGCTCAGATTCATGGACAATGTCAAGAGAAGATGAGATGGCCCTTGGAGTATGTGAGAGAAAAGTTCTCCGGAAGATTTATGGTCCTTCCCGTGATGCCGACGGCGAGTATCGAAGGAGATTTAACGATGAGCTGTACGAGCTTTACGCAGATCTGACCATAGTCCAGCGAATTAAAGCCCAAAGGCTCCGCTGGCTGGGTCACGTCATGCGAATGGACAAAGAAGCTCCAGCCCAGAAGGTTTTCCAATCGTCACCCGAATTCGGCAGCAGAGGAAGGGGGAGGCCTCGACTGAGATGGAAACAACAGGTGGAGGATGACTTGAACTCCCTTGGGGTTTCCAATTGGCGTCAGTTATCGCTAAAAAGGAATGACTGGCGTGCTTTGATAGGCGACGGCCAAAATCGCTTAGGCGGTTAAGCGCCAATAAATGATGATGAACAGTGAAACTATATTACTGAACGGTGTAAAGAGGGAGGAAAAGGCAAAATGAATAGGAATGTATAGAAACTAAAAATATACAAAATATTGAAAAGAAAGGAAAATTTAAGAAATAGCAAAAAGGTAGGAATATAAAATAAGGTTTTGTGGTTGAATTTCAACCACTGGGCGAACTCTAGTACATAGAAAAAGGTAAACCCCGAATATTCGTCAAATATTTATTTTAATTATCTTAAGTTGAGGCACTTTTTTACCGATTTGGTTGAAATTCTAACAGAATGTAGATATATATGTCAAGTATATCACGGTAAACAAATTTTGATACCCGAAATCCGGTTTTTGAGATACCGTTCAAAATGTGGAATTTTTCTAAAAAAAAACAAATTAGTGAGAGATACCTAGATAAAAACAAACACTCAAAGGCAATTTTGAAGAGCGTAAAATTCCTTGTTGCAAGGGATTCAGAATACTGCAAAAGGCGTCCAAGTAATCGAAATTTTAATGAATTCAGTTAGCAGAAATACTAGAGACATAATGGCGCCATTACTATAGTTATGACATTGAAACTACAAATTCACTCGTCTTCTGCTATTGCCAATTTATATATTTATGAAATTCTTCAATAACCATTCAAAAGGACTTAAATGCACAGCTGTGTGTTATAATGTAATCAAATATGCTGCATATGAATGCATATTAAAATCGTACGCAGATTTGTCGATTCACAATATTAAGGTGGGTACTTTTTTTTTTGTGATAAGTCCGGTTGTCCGAACTTGTATAATATTGTTAAAAATTTCTTTTGGCAAAACTTGGTCTTATTGATCAAAGGAAACTACCACCGAAAATTTTTCAAACCGAATGGGATCGAAAACAGTCATTTGACGATTTAACATGGAATGACCCAGATTTAAAAAAAAATACAAAATTCAGCTGTTATTTACTGTACAATTTTTTAAAAATAACCGGTTTATCTAACATAACTGGAAAAGCACTTTTTGTTAAAATGAAAACAAAAAGAAAAACATTCATAAAAACAAAAACTCCGTTTCCTAAAAAAAATGCAGCCACCCCAATGTAATGGCGGTTACTATTCTTGGAATAAGAGAAAAGTCATATTGTAATCAATAAAAGAAAATATGCTCCACTATATGCTAACATATGCCACACTTACAAGTTCTTATAAAAAATATTAGGGGAATTCATCAAACCTTATAAAGCGTTGAAGTGTATAAATTTATCAAGTGTGTAAATTAACTGTCAAAATTTGTATGTAACGAAGTTTACACAAATTTTATCAACTTTCGCGTCGATTTTGGTGCACCTTACACAAAAATAGAAAAAAAAAAATTACCTAAAAATAGGGCAAAAATTACTTTTTAATGGAAATTTTCGAGAAAAAAAAAAAAAAAAAAAAAAAACCTGAGTGTGCTTCTGCATAAATATGCACGCCTAATAATATACTCATATTCCGTGTATCATATGGAAAATATGTCGCGGCCGTATGTCTAAAGGTATGAAATTGGCACGCTTATAAGAAAGTTGACTTAGAAATACTACAGGGCATCGTAGCTGATTTGTTATAAGCAATTGCTTTAACCGCTTCGGTGCAGACACAGTACTTCTGTGTCCGAAAAGCCGTCTGATGTGTACCCTGGAAAGTCCGAAACGCGTCATGGTATCCATCGCTGTGTAAATCTTTGTCAATTTTCTCTAAGTATCAAAATTCATAAAAATTTCGTAACATCAAAAATTAGAATACCCTAGTACTAGTAAAAAAAGTACAGCAGGTATAAACAATTTTCGAGCTAAGCTCCAATAAGAAACATTCATAATTGATACATAAGTACACACCATAGGTAGAGCAAACCAATAATACACAAAAAAGTGGTATGAAGGAATGCAAATTAAAAAAAAAAAAAAAAAAAAAAAAAAAAAGTATCAAAATTCATAAAAAGTTTTTGGTTTTACATCAAGTACACATACATAAATTGATCTAGGGCGTTCATCTGACTGAGCTGGTAAATTTATATATTTACGCATTTCGTAAATTTATATGGTTTGATGAATACCCCTATTGTATTGATATATTTAATGGTATCCACATACATCAAATAATATGAATGACACTACTCACAGCGCGCAAAAGAAAACTAGCATGATAGATATGCTTAAATATGGATATGATATTTTTCTGCGCATTTAAACAAACAATAGAGAAATAAGTAAAACGGTCTTAAATTCAGTTGTCCCATCTCGCATTGTTATTGGAGGGAAAGTTTGAATTTTGGGTAGCCGCAAATTTTATCGTGGCACATAAAAAGTTAAAAATTTGAATTGATAAATAAAAGTTTTAAATTTTACATACATACATACATACATACAACTCTAGTTACATATTTTACTCACATCTTCACATAAATCTTAAAGCTTATCAAATACTTATTTCATATGCGTATCGCATGGCATTAAAGAAAACTATGTCACAAAAGGGCAGCTGACAATTTTCGTGCTTTTTGATTGTAAGCTGAGTATTTGAGATAATGTTACTCATACGACGTGGCGCACAATGTGCTTAGGCATAATAGTGTAGATAATTTTTTTTTTAATTTTACGATTTCGGGATTTTCGGGATCACTCCAAAACATACACATCGTCGCTCGCTTGCCAGAAGCATGAATGTGCCAAAATTAAAATTTTGGGAAATCGTATTTGAAAGTTTATTCCTCTCGCAAAATTTAAAATTTTAGTTTTTGACATAAATATGTTTTAGCAGGTTATATTCTCATTATACTCTTTCCACTGTTAAACAAATTTCCAAAGAAAATTTTTTAAACATTTTTGTTGGGCAAGAAACATGAATGTGTTGCATGACACTATGGCGTATACGTGAAAATTTTGCTACACATTCATGTTTCTGGCGAAATTAAAATTTTAAAAAATTTTAAAATTCAGTTTTTAAACACTTTTGTTGCGCAAGAAACAGGAATGTGTTGCATGACACTATGACGTATACGTGGAAATTTTGCTACACATTCATGTTTCTGGCAAAACGAAAATTTTAAACAAATTTAAAAATTCAGTTTTTATACATTATTGTTGCGCCAGAAAGATGAATGTGTTGCAGGACACCATGGCGTATACGTAGCAATTTTGCACATTCGTTTTTCTGGCACAATTTTCAGAGATTGAACTACACATTCATGAAAATGGCATTGCAAATTTCCGGGGGCTCTTTATACTTTGGAAACCTAGGATTTTCGTGATTCGTAGAGAAAATAAAGGTTAATCACGGGAGTCTATTAACTCAAATCTGGAAAATTGGCACATTTATGACTCTGGCGAGCGACGATACATAATTTAGTTGGGAATGTGACTTAAGAGTCTTCCGATTTTGTTAGTCGCAGTAACAAAGAAATTTTTAGCAAATGAAATGGACGGAGTGTGCAAAAAAACGTTTCACTCGCATTGATGATTAGAAGCCAGAATAGGCCACTTTAGTAATATTACGGGACAATTTTCTAGATAACTTCGTCATTGCTTTTTGAAAAGTTACTATACCATTTAGGATTACTTCGGTATAGTTTTTGGCATTGTTACTCGATCATTTCTGAATTGTTTTTGAGTTATTTATGGGTCATTAAGTTTGAAATTTAAAGCTAATATCTAAATTGTCCCGAAAATATTAGCCGATAATTTATAAAAATAATTGCAAGATGTTCCAGAACTCAGGAGTAAATTGTCTAAAAATGAGAATGGAAATAGTCAAAAAATATCAAATAGTATCAAAAGTTAAGCACGAAATTACACAGAAGTTCTTGAGTGAGATAGCCCAACCAGAATAAAATGCCACAAAATAATCCAAAAGTTTCGCGAAACAAATACTCACCAGTCTTGAATGATTGTGATATGAAACCAAAATGACCGTCCCTAAAAAAATCTCTGAAATAGCCCTGAAAAGGAACAATCAAGAGATTACTCTGAAAAAATCCCGAAAGAGTTAGAAAATAATCCAGAAATGACGAGAAAGAATGCCCAACAGTTCTGAATCGGGACCTTCAAATTTCCCGGGCGTGAAAAGTATTTCGAAAATAACCTTGAAATAGCTGATCAGTTAAGGATGATTTACACTGGTCGATTTTTTGGCCGATTTTTGTCGTTCCACTGCGTTCTACCTTCAAATACGAGGTGTGAATCGATCGAATTGCTATTTACGCGGTGGAACGACAAAACTCGACTAGAAAAATCGACCCGTATATATCAGCCTTTATGCTGAATAACCTGGAAACTGCCCCTACGGAATCCCGAAAAGTTCGTAAATTATCCAGAAGTGAACCTGGAGTAGCTCCACCAGCCCTAAAATGGTTGTAAAGTTAGTTAAAAAAAGACCGGTCCTAAATAAAATTCCAAAAGTGATCTCGAAAAAAGCTCAGAAGTTATATCGGCCAATCACGAGACTAAGCCGACGAAATCCCGAAATATACAGAAGTGACCCAGAATAAATACCTAATAGTTCCGAAATACATGTGAGTTGATTTCAAAATGTGGGGACTTAAAAAAGTCCCAATATTCCCAAAGTCATTTCAAAATGGCCGAGAATCCCGAAATTGTAAAAAAAAGAGCACTGTAAAAGTCCCGAAATCACTCTATACAAAATTACCGAACCTAAAAAAATTTAAAAGGAAAAAGTTTCGTTGTTTTTCTTCGCATACTCTGTAAATGACCAACAGTGCTTATAACGAGCTCTAAGCAATTACAAATCTGCACAAAAAAATAAAAGAACGCCATGGCGTATAAGTAATATTTCATAAATTGTAGACATTGCTATAAGTAGTTGTCCAGTAGACGCAACGTCGGCCACAGGCATCTGTTAGTTCACATGTGTAGAAGGTAACATAGAGATTAAGTGCTAAGCTGAATGGTATGACTAAAAATCTGTGTACACTTACGTTCATAAATTCATACGTGTTTATGTACACCGAAAAAGTAAAACGCATAAAGTCCTAGATAGCCCTTCCCCCTTCATCAATCCACCAGCTTATTTGGAATAACTTAAGATTAGTTAAAGCTATTGAAATAAATTTTATTTTTCTGTGGTATGAAAGAATTTGCTCAGTTCTCTATATTACTAAGATATCGTACCCAATTTTTTCCGGTGTATAAATATATGTAAGTATATTTCACTTAGAGCGCCTAAACGTTATGATAGGCAGGGTAATATTCTTGGAGGGACTTTTTTCATTTTAGCAGAAATAATTAGTTAAAGCAAGGCATTGATTTAGATTCCTAGAAAAAGATAGCTTCAGTTCAACGTATCCGAAGACGTTAGCTGGACTAAATAATCTAATAAATCCTGTAGTAAACATATACTTACATACATACATACATACATGTAAAGATGTTAAGAACACCGACAACCGTATGCGAAAGCACTCTAAGTCGCATTTTTCTGCCTGTTGCGCATTTCATGCTTTCACATTTTCATGTTGTGTTTTTTTTTTTTTTTTTTATTAGCATAATCAGCTTATAGAAATTTCATTTATTGATTTAATACGTTGGAATTATTATGCGGTAAATTTGATATTGGAAGAATTTTACGTTATTCCATTTTTATTTAATGGCGTATTTGTGCTTTGATTAAGAGAAGTGGTGTTTGCTAATGTGTTTTGTAATGGGATGCATGCCATGGGGTATTGTAAATACATACTACATACATAGGTACCTACATTACAATTAGGCAACCACATTACAAATCTTACCATACACATCAAAAGCACTCAGAACCGCCCACTCATCAATTATTTAAAGCCGACAATTTCTTCTGCTCTTTAACACACACTAGCTAGACATTTATACCAGCGTTAAAAATTGATTTCCAAAAAAAAACATCAAATAGGTGGCAACTCTGTAAACTGCCCAAAGTGGCAACTACGTGGGTATCATACATAGAAAGTCATAGAACAAGGTAAATTTGATCCAAAGATATTTTTTCCCGCGATATTGGTCGATATACGAAGGAATAAATTAAATTGATAGGTGGCAACCCTGTAAACCGCCCGATGTGGCAACACTCAAACAAAAGTTCTTAGAACGAAGCCTACTATCTAGGTATATGTATTTCAAATTTGATCCAAATCGCCTCAGCCGTTCTCGAGATATTGGTCGATATACTAAGGAATAAATAAAATTTCGTTAGGTGGCAACCTTGTCTGAAAATATCTTAGTTGGAACACGACGAAATAACCTTAAATTTGATACCAATATTGGCATATCTTGCTCATTATTTTAAAAAAAAAAACTGAGATAGGTGGTAACCCTGTAAACCGCCCGAAGTGGCAACACCCAAGAAGGTCCTAGAACGAAGCACACCATCTATAAATCAAATTTGATCAAAATCGATTCACCAGTTCCTCGAGACTTAGATCTATATACGAAGGAATAAAAAAAATATTTATGTGGCAACCCTACCAAAAAGCATCTTAGTTAAAACACGACGAAAAAACCTTTAATTTGATACCAATATTGCCATATCTTGCTCAATACTTAAAAAACTGCGATAGGTGGCAACCCTGTAAACCGACCGAAGTGGCAACACCCAAGTAGAAAGTCTCAAAATGACGCAAACTATCTACATATATGCCAAATTTGAACAAAAAAATCGCTTTGGCCGCTCCCGAGATGTTTGTCGATCTACGAAGCAATAAATAAAATGTTTTTAGGTGGCAACCTTGCCTGAAAATATCTTTATTAGAATACGACCGAAAACATCTTTAATTTGATACTCATATCTTGCTCAATATTAAAAAAAAAAACTGATATGAAATGGGTGGCAACCCTGCTAACCGCCCGAAGTGGCAACACCCTAGTGGAATGTCTTAGCTCCTGAGATATTGGGATAAATTAATTTAAAAAAACTCAATTGCTTTTTCTCAAATTTTCATAAATTTGACAACAATTTGTTTGAAGAAACTTTCAAAATTTGAGAAAAGGTTTCGAAAAAGTAATTGCTTTTTTATTAATTTATCCCATTGATGTATAAAATATTCAAGTCCGTTGCCACTATTCCTTCCCGCAAGTCCGAGCACTGTGCCGCTATTCGTTGCCTCAAGTTCGAACACTGTTGCCAGTATTTTTATACCACCAGCGTACTAGTACAAGGGTATTAAAATTGCGATGATAATCATGCCCCCTTTTTCCATATCGAAAATTTCGAAAATCACATAGATTGACATAACTTGGGTAGAAATTTAGATATTTACTTGAAATCTGGTATACAGGTTACTTTCTGGCCAAGGTAGGTTGCTATTAAAAATGGGCGAAACCTAATGATAACCACGCCCCCTTTTTCGAAATCGAAAATTTCGAAAATCGCATAAATTGACATATCTCGGTAGCTGAAATGGCTCATGGCCCATTCCATTATGATTTTTTGATAAATTTTGTTGAGTGGGCGTGGCATCACCGCTTTTATGGGAAGCGTTTCTGAAAATTCGACTGGTCATTACTTTTAAACTGATTGCGAATGAAATTTTGTCCAAAGCATAGCAGTATCGTTGGCAGTATACCTGATGAAGTTGGATAAAATGACCCTCCAACCACGCCCACTTTCGATATCGAAATTTTCGAAAATCACCTAAATTGACATATTTCGGCAAAGAAAATTGCTAAAATGACATAGTTTGGTAGGATGAACCACCTAGTCATTCTATTATGATTTTTTGATAAATTTTTTAAAGTGAGAGTGGCACTGCCGACTTTTATGGGAGGCATTTTTAAAAACTTGACTGGTCATAATTTTTAAACTGATTACGATAGAATCATGAAATTTTAGGACTATATGGAGTATACCTGATGAAATTGGACGAAATCGCTTCCTGACCACGCCCACTTTCGATATGGAAAATAGTATTATTTGGTAGGTAAATCCTCCTAGGGCCTATATTATTATTATTCCGTTCTAAAAACTACCGATGGGTATTTAATGTTCGGTTCACCCGAACTTAGATTTCCTTACTTGTTTAAAATGTTCTTTTTTTTTCATTCAAATTTCACTCTCCATAAAAACTTTACATCGCCGACTAAGAAGTTAACTTCAAAAACCTTTTTTATGCTTATCATAAACATAGTCTTCTAGATCCGGTTCTTTTTGCTATACATCACTATCATTATCCACCTACATAGGTACTAACATATGTCTATTCAAATCACTATATCCTTGTTGGTTTGCTTGTCTGCTTTTGATGCTATCAGCTTACAGCTTGATGCGTAGTTAAATATTTAATAGGTCGATCATTAGACATTTACTACTTAATTAATGGCTTCTAGCGGATGTTTAATGTCCTTCATAAATTATTGATATTTCCAAGAATAGACTGCTTGAGTTTGCACACTAAATAAATAAATAATCAAATGTCCAACACTCCCCAATTGTCATCCAACAATTCAAATATTTTATACCGCAAAAATTTATGAGAATATTTAATGCCTGCGCTGTTATTGTTGCATTAGCAGATGGCTGTTGCGTTGAACTTGACAACCTCAGGGCAATAAGTATTTATAGTCACTTGAAATATACATAGGATAAAAATTAAAGCTTTATTAAAAAAGTACAGTTGCGCGCAAAATACTTAGTCCTAAAAAAATTGAAAGTATCTTGTTATGTCTTTTATAAACGACCAAAGTAGGGAAAGGTATGAAATCCAAATATTCCATAATTCGAACTGAAACATTATCGCACTGCTATAAAAATTCACGCTACTGTACATTGAAAATAAAAATCTAAATAAATGTTTATTCAATTGCTATTTTCTAGGACGTTAAACTAAATTGACCTACCATCGGTGTGGCCGCTAGTCTTGATTAGCCATCTAGAGCTTAAGTCTAATTACAATAAAAGCGCTTTGTTGCATTTAAATGGCGTCGGTTTTGTGCTTAGCTTTTGGTCGCGCTCATAGTGAAATTCAAAACACTTTTTCCGTGATTGAGATTCTCTAATACTCACCTACTTAACTTTGATGGCCTTAGAAACATGTCCGATTAGTTGGTGCTATTTGTTTCATGTTTCCTACAACACAGTTTAATCTCTTTGACACATTTTGGGTAGAGTGAGTGTGAACGCATTGCAGTGGTTAGCTACATAGATTGCTAAGAATACGATGCATATAAATGTGGTGTAGGCTTTATTAAGGTTTAAGTGGTTGTTTTATGGTTAGGTGGGATTGTGAATAAGGAACAATAACCGTATCATTTTGGGATAATTTTTGGGTCATTTTGGAATCATTTTTGGGGTCATTTTGGGACCATCTTGGGAACCTTTTTGGAGTTGTTTTGGGACTATATTCGAGCTATTTTGGCATTATTTTTGTCGCTACATTGTGATTTTCGGGCTCAAAATGGTCCAAAATGACTTCAAAATGATCCCAAGATGAGCCCAAAATTACATCAAAATGATCCCCAAAACTACCTCAAAGTGTCCCTGAAATGATCAGAAAATTTCCCCGAAATGATGCCAAAATGATCCCAAAATGACCCTTAAATAACCCCCAAAATTACCCCAAAATGATTTCTAAATGGCCCCAAAATGACACCAAAATAATCCCAAAATGACTGTAAAATGATCGCAAAATAACCTCAAAATTATCCCAAAATCAGCCCAAAATAATGTGTATATTGTGTTTATTTGCTGATTGAAGCGAGGACAAGAAATGTTGCTTCTTTAATTTTTGTAGGGGAAGGTTTTACAATAGAATATGACTTTTTGCGGGCCTGTCGTGTAAACGGTTTAAGAAAATTTTTCTACTCATACTAAATTTTTCGAGAAAAATCCCGAAAATTCCATATGTGGCATATATTGTTATATAACTTCCAGAGCTAATTTTACAGTCGCGGTATCTCAGAACTGTTTAGGTTAGGTTAGGTTCAAGTGGCTGCCGCAGAGGCACACCTAGGACAGTATTAAAAGGTCCGTTGTGATACCACCAACACTAGGAAAGTTAGTTCCGGGACCCTGCCCGGTATTATTGGGATTCTCCACATAGCAGAATCCCGGGACTGACGTTCCTAAACCAACACCGTTACTCCTGCTCGAACCATTTAGATGACTTGATGAAGGCCATCAGGTCCTTTATGTCCAGCTCCGTGACCTGGCGTAGGCTAACCAGGAAAGGAACTCCCAAAAAGCGCATTATCGCGCCACTTAAAGCCGGGCAGTTGCAGATGAGGTGCTCCTCCTCATCATCCTTACAACTCCTACAGCATCGTCGGTAGGGCACACCTAGTCTTTCTGCATGCCTACCAATGAGGCAGTGCCCAGTTAATATGCCTATTGATATGGAGATTTCTCTTCTCCTTAGGGCATAAATTTGTCTTGATATTTTATGATCCCATTTCGGCCAGGTTTCTTTGGATATCCGGTATCCTGGAGATTGCAGCCATCTTTCGTTAGCTTGGCGGAGTGTGTACTCTTTCAGCATTAGCTTGCATGTGGCAAACAGCATACCTAAGCGCTCTTTATCTCGAATAACCTGCTTGGTCGTGCGCTGCCTCGCAAGTTCGTCTGCCCTACAATTTCCCTCAATGTCCCTATGCCCCGGGACCCATGTGAGGTTCACGCGGTTCTGTTGGGCCATCTCTTGTAGAGATCGACGACAGCTGAGCGTCAATTCAGAGTTGAACGAGTAAGAGCCAAGGGATTTGATGGCCGCTTGGCTGTCGCTGAAAATAAAAATATCCTGTCTGATAGTGTGTTGGCCTATCCAAGCCGCGGCGTCCATGATTGCTGAAACTTCAGCCTGGAAGACACTGTGACAGTGACAGACAGTGATCAGGTAGTCTGAAGGAGAGCTCAAGGTTCAGATCCTTTGAATAAATCCCTCCTCCAACTCTGCGGTCTAACTTCGAGCCATCAGTATAAATGGAAGTGCCGCAATGGGTGGCGGGACTCCGATCCGTGCTATCCCATTCTTCCCTGTCTACAACTTGGTCTTAGGTAATTTTTCGAAAAAAACTGACCCTTTCGAGAAAAGTCGAAAAGTTTTAGCACACATGGCATCGAGGAGGACTTTTGGAGTTTTCATTCTGACGGCGTACCTAAGCTCTCTACCTAAATTTGGCTCTGTGGGATTCATTGTTGTTTCAAATGTCTATATTGACCGGACTTTTAAGGTAATACCCATTTTACAATAAAACATGACTTTTTGTGGGCCTGGAGTGAGGGCGACATTTTCGTGCAGAAAGGAAAACGTTATAAGTTGTATTTCTCTGGCCACTACTTTTTTGTTTGAGTTGCTCTCACGGAGAGTACTCTAGTATAATTAAGGGGTTTAATCTTGTATCAATCAACATTCGTTTTAACTTTCGCTAAACTCTTTTCTATCTCTCATTTCTTATAGACTTAACTCAACAATGAATACTACATCACCAAAGTCTTCATTAGCCAAATTGGGCATACATACCACAAAACACAAATCCTTAAAAGTAATGGTACTGGGACAAAGTGGAGTTGGAAAATCAGGTAAAATACGAATTTTTTTAAGATAATCTTTTATTACTCTGCCAAAAGACCAATGTATGCATACTTCGACTGAAATGTAATAGAGCTGAGTTAAGCTCTTTTTCCCACTTTTCGAGGCTTTCTAAGAATTTAAGCATTTTGAGTTAAATTTTATTGCCACCACTGTATTTAATAGGAATAAAATATTTCCTTGTGACAAAATGGATCTTAAACTGTAAGTGGGACATCTACAATCCATAGGTGAAAATTGCATTCACCTCTATGCAGCGGTTTATGATTGATGCACGAACAAACATTCAGACAGACAGACAAAAAACGTTGTTTTAGCTTTTTTCTTCAATAAAGTCACATATTTTTCTTGAGCATCTAAAATGTATGCAAATAGCTTTACAAAAAACTTTTTCTAACCGTATTTTCTCCATCTCTCTCTTTTAATTTCTCAAAGCTATGGTTGTTCGTTTCATCACACGTCGTTTCATTGGCGAATATGATCCAAATCTAGAGAAGATCTATACATTTAATACAACATTGGATAATGAATTCATACAATTCGACATATTGGATGCAGCTGGACAACCAAACGTGAGTTAAAACATAAAAAATATATCTGAAAAAAATATGAAACTCGTTAACTTTCTTTTATAGAAAGAGGATTGTGTCAGCTTGGATACAAATATACGCTGGGCAGACGCTTTTATATTGATGTACTCCGTGACAGACAAATGCAGTTTTGATGAATGCAATCGACTGAAATTCTTGATCAACTATAATAAGAGGCGGCGTAAGCTGGGATCAAATAGTAAGGTGAGTCGAGTTAAAAATTAAATTTAAAATTAAAATTAAAATTAAAATTAAAATTAAAATTAAAATTAAAATTAAAATTAAAATTAAAATTAAAATTAAAATTAAAATTAAAATTAAAATTAAAATTAAAATTAAAATTAAAATTAAAATTAAAATTAAAATTAAAATTAAAATTAAAATTAAAATTAAAATTAAAATTAAAATTAAAATTAAAATTAAAATTAAAATTAAAATTAAAATTAAAATTAAAATTAAAATTAAAATTAAAATTAAAATTAAAATTAAAATTAAAATTAAAATTAAAATTAAAATTAAAATTAAAATTAAAATTAAAATTAAAATTAAAATTAAAATTAAAATTAAAATTAAAATTAAAATTAAAATTAAAATTAAAATTAAAATTAAAATTAAAATTAAAATTAAAATTAAAATTAAAATTAAAATTAAAATTAAAATTAAAATTAAAATTAAAATTAAAATTAAAATTAAAATTAAAATTAAAATTAAAATTAAAATTAAAATTAAAATTAAAATTAAAATTAAAATTAAAATTAAAATTAAAATTAAAATTAAAATTAAAATTAAAATTAAAATTAAAATTAAAATTAAAATTAAAATTAAAATTAAAATTAAAATTAAAATTAAAATTAAAATTAAAATTAAAATTAAAATTAAAATTAAAATTAAAATTAAAATTAAAATTAAAATTAAAATTAAAATTAAAATTAAAATTAAAATTAAAATTAAAATTAAAATTAAAATTAAAATTAAAATTAAAATTAAAATTAAAATTAAAATTAAAATTAAAATTAAAATTAAAATTAAAATTAAAATTAAAATTAAAATTAAAATTAAAATTAAAATTAAAATTAAAATTAAAATTAAAATTAAAATTAAAATTAAAATTAAAATTAAAATTAAAATTAAAATTAAAATTAAAATTAAAATTAAAATTAAAATTAAAATTAAAATTAAAATTAAAATTAAAATTAAAATTAAAATTAAAATTAAAATTAAAATTAAAATTAAAATTAAAATTAAAATTAAAATTAAAATTAAAATTAAAATTAAAATTAAAATAAAAATAAAAATTAAAATTAAAATTAAAATTAAAATTAAAATTAAAATTAAAATTAAAATTAAAATTAAAATTAAAATTAAAATTAAAATTAAAATTAAAATTAAAATTAAAATTAAAATTAAAATTAAAATTAAAATTAAAATTAAAATAAAAATTAAAATTAAAATTAAAATTAAAATTAAAATTAAAATTAAAATTAAAATTAAAATTAAAATTAAAATTAAAATTAAAATTAAAATTAAAATTAAAATTAAAATTAAAATTAAAATTAAAATTAAAATTAAAATTAAAATTAAAATTAAAATTAAAATTAAAATTAAAATTAAAATTAAAATTAAAATTAAAATTAAAATTAAAATTAAAATTAAAATTAAAATTAAAATTAAAATTAAAATTAAAATTAAAATTAAAATTAAAATTAAAATTAAAATTAAAATTAAAATTAAAATTAAAATTAAAATTAAAATTAAAATTAAAATTAAAATTAAAATTAAAATTAAAATTAAAATTAAAATTAAAATTAAAATTAAAATTAAAATTAAAATTAAAATTAAAATTAAAATTAAAATTAAAATTAAAATTAAAATTAAAATTAAAATTAAAATTAAAATTAAAATTAAAATTAAAATTAAAATTAAAATTAAAATTAAAATTAAAATTAAAATTAAAATTAAAATTAAAATTAAAATTAAAATTAAAATTAAAATTAAAATTAAAATTAAAATTAAAATTAAAATTAAAATTAAAATTAAAATTAAAATTAAAATTAAAATTAAAATTAAAATTAAAATTAAAATTAAAATTAAAATTAAAATTAAAATTAATTAAAAGTTAAGTTTATTTTTTTTCATTTATTTTATTTTACGTTATTTCATTTTTTTTAACTATTTCACCATCTTTCTATCCACAGGACTCACTCTCCGATGTACCTGTCATTTTGGTGGGTAATAAAACCGATCAAACTGGTGATCGCATGGTGAGTCTCGAGGAGGGCCAAAGACGTTTTCGTGAACTATCATGTGCCTGCTTTCATGAGATCTCTGTGAGAGAGAGTGTGGATCAAGTAGGTTATATTTAAATGAAGTCTAAGTGATCTCTATATGTATATTCATAAATTCACTCTAGGTCCAAGCTGTATTTCGTGATGTATTTCGATTTTGGCGCGTTTTTACGAAATTCCCCAAATTAAAACGTTCCACCAGTGATGTACAAAACTCATCCGATCCAGCGCTAAGTCCCGATTCGGGTTGTTCCTTTTACGATTCGTCATCGTTCAATCAGGACACACGTAGATCTTTTTTCATTATTGGTAAGAAAGTCCCTATAAAATAAAGTATGTAGAAAGTATGAAAATAGTATTCTTCATCTCCCAGGAAACGCCTGCCTCGAGGAGAACGATCACACCGAGTCGACGGATGAGCTCGGTTCGGGTAGTTTATGCAGTTCACGCAATGACATCGATACACCATTCCGTAGTCGAGCCTCCACCGATGGTACATTGTTATCGCGTCCCAGACGTTGGCGTTATCCACCACCCGGTTGTCTTCTGCCACACACGAATCGTGTTGAACGTCGTATGAGCATCTCGACACGTGGTAGCAATGCCAGCTATTGACTGCTAATGTATACTAAATGACAAGCTTTTAATTATGTACATATTTAAATAAGTTTCGATAGCCTTTATGGTACAAACACAAAAAGAGTATACAAATATTATTTTGATAAAAGTTCTAATTGGGGTCAATGCACACTTATAATGAGCACACACTAATCCATAAGGGTTTGTAAATATACTTATTAGAGAAAATTTTTTTATTAATAACTAGATTAAGATTCAGAAAACAAAATGCAAATGTTTTTTACACGTGTGTTTTTCTATGTACTGACCTAAGAATTTACTAACGGTTTCATATGCCACCTGTATGTATGTATGTTTATAAATAAATGTAGGTAAATATAAATGAGGTATTCTACAAACAAAGAAAAACATGGATGTAGATTTTCTTTTTGACCAAGAGTCTTGAGCAGCGATGGTGAGTATCATACATGGGCATGCTGCATAAAAATCTTAACAAAATGAAATAAAACAAAAAAAAATTATTTTATTTTACTTCATTTTTTATTTCATACCATTTTTTACTTTATTTTATTTTATTTTATTTTATTTTATTTTATTTTATTTTATTTTATTTTATTTTATTTTATTTAATTTAATTTAATTTAATTTAATTTAATTTAATTTAATTTAATTTAATTTAATTTAATTTAATTTAATTTAATTTTATTTTATTTTATTTTATTTTATTTTATTTTATTTTATTTTATTTTATTTTATTTTATTTTATTTTATTTTATTTTATTTTATTTTATTTTATTTTATTTTATTTTATTTTATTTTATTTTATTTTATTTTATTTTATTTTATTTTATTTTATTTTATTTTATTTTATTTTATTTTATTTTATTTTATTTTATTTTATTTTATTTTATTTTATTTTATTTTATTTTATTTTATTTTATTTTATTTTATTTTATTTTATTTTATTTTATTTTATTTTATTTTATTTTATTTTATTTTATTTTATTCTATTTTATTTTATTTTATTTTATTTTATTTTATTTTATTTTATTTTATTTTATTTTATTTTATTTTATTTTATTTTATTTTATTTTATTTTATTTTATTTTATTTTATTTTATTTTATTTTATTTTATTTTATTTTATTTTATTTTATTTTATTTTATTTTATTTTATTTTATTTTATTTTATTTTATTTTATTTTATTTTATTTTATTTTACTATTTTTAGTTTATTTAATTTTATTTTTTTTTCTTACTTTTTATCTTTTTTTTAATTTTTTTTTTTTTTTTTTTCTTATTTTTTTTTCTTTTCTTTTTTAATTTCATATTTTTTAATTATTTTATTTTATGACATTTTATTTGTTTTATTTCATTTCATTATAGTTTATTTAATTCTTTTTTTCCTTTTTTATTTCATTTTGTTTTATTTTTTATTTTATTTTTGGTTTTTTTTTTATTTTTTTTTTATTTTAGTTTATCTTTTTTAATTTTTATTTTTTTTATTTATTATTATTTTATATAATGTTTTTTGTTTATTTTATATAATTTTATTTTATTTTGTTATACATATATATTTTTTTATTTTTTTTTTCATTTAATTTTTAATTTTTTTTTTTATTTTTTTTTTTTATTTCATTTTATTTTTCTATTTTAATTTAGTATTTTTTTTTCTTTGTTTTATTTTAGTTTTTTTGTTATATATTTTTTTATATATTTTTTTATTTTATTTAATTCTTTATTTTTTTATTTTTTTATTAAATTTTTTTTTTTCAGTTTATTTTTTCTTTCTTTATACAATATAATAAAACATATTTATTTTTTATGTATTTTTTTTTTTATTGTTTTTATTTCATTTGATTTTTTCTTTTATTTATGTCATTTGATTTTTTTTTAATTTTTTTTATTTTATTTTTTTATTTTATTTTAGTTTACTTTTTTTCTTTAGTTTTATTTTTTTATTTTGTTTTGTTATATATTTTTTTTACTTTTTTTATTTGATTTAATTTTTATTTTATTTTTTTTTACTATTTTTCTTTTGTTTTATTTTACTTTTTTATTTTACTTCAGATTATTTTATTTTATCAAATTATTTTTTATTTTATTTTCTTTTACTTTATGTTATTATATTATATTTTATCACTCTCGATAGTTTCCTCACTAATTTCGAGACTCTCCTACCATACCTCCATTAGTAATTTCATTTCGCAAAAGGTTTCTTGGAGACCAGCCTAAGTTTTCCGAATTTACCGACAGCTTACCTTTATAGATAGTCTTAGCTATCCGATTTTCAAGATTTGGAAGGCTCAAAATCCGTGGATAGACCATCGAGTTACGCAAAACAAATATTTGCGGTCCTATTTCGGTAAGGTGCTTAGAAACTTAAGCCCCAGAGCTTATGTGCCGAGGTAAAAGTCATTGAATCTTTGTTTGCTTAAGATGTCCTTGATTTGGCGAGCTGTCCTTATAAATGGGGAAGCTTGGGGCCTTATCATGTAAGCCGATCCGAGGGGAAATCCGATTCGAAAGCTGTCAAATCACATAAATTTTTTTTTTTTTTTTCAAATTCGAACGAAATTTCGCTCGGTTTCAATCAATAAATGAGTAGATCAGCATAAACAAACCAAGATCCAAGCCTTTTAAAATAGCTCCATAAGCAGGATATCAATCCATAGTCAAGACCACGGAGTCAGAATAAGTCACCACCGTTCCGTAGTGCTCGTCCCCACTAACAACTCGAATTAGTTCTCATCATAAAGTCATTTATTGCGCAAGTGCAAGAAAAATTGGTCTATAAAAGAGAGAGAGTACAGAGTGCGAGTTATAAATAACAACAACAAAATATATGCAAATTTTCTAGCGAGTACTCTCCAATACAGGAGAAACACCATTGCATTTTACGATCCAACATCCATTCAATATTCCTCATCGATTTTAAGCAAATACTCCTCCGCACGTAAAGCCAGCTCGCGAATATTGCGTAGACAACCGGCAGCTGCCAACTGAGTCTCTTTGTTGGTGGAACCAACGCACTCCAACAAGAAAGGAACAACGCCACTCTGGTAGGGAAGAGAGTAATAAATAGGGACTCCTGGAGAGTCTAGCTCACAAAAACACTCACCTGGTGCATGATAATGCAATTTTGTGGATCCATCGATAACTTCTCCAGTGCCATAGATGTGGTGCGGTGTACCGCTGGATCGTTGCTTGTTAAGTAACTGACAATGGGCGTGACCGTGCGCAAACGACCCAACTCCTGTGTATTATTGCCAAAGGTAGCGCAGCTAGCTATGGCGGCAGCCAAGTTTTCGCGTAGCAAATCCTCCTCGGTGTTGACTGAGAGAAGAGAAAAGTTTGTGGTATAACCACAAAAACTGCTCACTGAGCTTTGATTTACTCACCCAAATCGGCCAACTTGTAGATCACCTTAAGATCAGTCAAAATAGCCAAATTCGTTGTATCCTTCGCAATAGTCGCTATAGCAGCACACACAGCCGACAGCACCTCCGTATCTGTGGACTTGAGCAGATCCTCTACCAACTCCATAGCACCCACCAAACTACGCACCAACTCACCAGACTCACGTGCATTCCGCACACACGGACATATAGCATAGGCGGCATTAGCCTGCACTTTGGTATCAGTATTTTTGAGTAGCGACCAAATCAAACGCACTGCATCCAAATCTTCTAAGATGCGCATACTCTCAGGATCTTGTGCACACTCCTTCAAAGCTTTAGCCAAATTGACCAAGAGTGGAGCATGCGAAGAGTTCAAGAGAGCAACCAATGCAGCTAAACCACCGGCACCACGCAACACTTCACGATTATTTTGGAAACGCACACACTCAGCAATAGCACCCACCACATTGGTGATCACATCATCGGAATCGTCATTCAGCAGTGGTACGAGATGATTGATGAGACGCAGCGTATCGAGTTTTTTAACATTCGCATCGGAGGCAGCGCACATCCAAATAGCACCGGCGGCACCGATTAGCAACTTTTTATTTTCACGCACGTTTTTGTCTTTTATGATAGCGACGAGTGGCTCCAAACCGTGTGCTGAGCGCACCAAATCACGTGTAGTCTGATCAAATGCACATTTGTAGATGGCCGTGCTGCCTTCGGTCTTCAAATCCAAGCTATCCGAATGTAGATGCGTTACAATATCGGCGATCATGCCTTCGGTTGTAATGGCCAGTTGGAATTTGGGCTTGGGGAAAAGAAGATAAATGAAATTTATGTAACACGCTTTGGGTTAGGTTGATAGAAGACCTCTCGGTTAACTTCACAAACTTAACAGAGATGGTTGAGACTGAAACTTCATTTGATTGTACAACAAATTGAGGGCCCAAGGAGTTTTCTCTGGGCGTCGTTCTGGATATTCGGTGGCGTTCAGCAAGGTCCTGCCTCGAAATGGCGTTGGCTGGTTGCCTTAGGAGTCGAGGGGGCTCGGGTAAAATTCATTGCAAGCTCCTGTGTGATGGAACTGCCGTAGAGGACTGCGGTGGCACTTCCATCCAGAGAACGGTGTTCAGGGTAAAGCCACAAGGAGAAGTTCTATTCTCGCATATGACCAGTGTCTTGTGGCCTATCTGTCCAAGCAAAACGAAACTCGTTCACTTCACTAGGAAATATAAGATCCCTGCCTTCACACTGGCCTCTTTTGTAGGAGTGCCTCTAGTACAGTTAGTTACCTCGAAACTTTACTCTATCGGAAACTGTCTTGGAAGTCGTACGTAGACGACAAGGTTAGGAAGTCCTCGGTTGGCTCTTAGAGGTGAAGAGAGGTCATCGGAAACTGGGGATTATTGCCGGCTTGAATTTTATCCCAGCTCGGACAGAAGTTGACTGAAACTCTTTCCAGTTTAAAAATCAGGGATGAGTGAGGTAAGAGACACTTTAGAGGCAGTGTCGGTCACTATGAAGTGTCGGTCACTATGAAGTATCGGTCAGAATGTAGTATCGGTCCTTATGAAGTATCGGTCACTATGAAGTATCGGTCACTATGGAGAATCGGTCACTATGAAGTATCGGTCACTATGAAGTATCGGTCACTATGAAGTATCGGTCACTATGAAGTTTTTTTTCACTATGAACTAACGACCACTATGAACTATCGTTCACTGTAAAATAACGATCACTATGAAGTAGCAGTCGTTGGTTCCTTACCTGTGATGCACATTCCTGTATAGTACCCATAATCGGTATGACGACGTCCGTGTGACAGGACTTGAGCAAACGTGCCATCAACGGCACAATACCACTCTTACGCATCAACTCCTTATTGTGACGAGAGAGTGAGAGCGACCATAAAGCGCGAGCACCAGCACGCGCCATATACAAACACTCTAAATCGACAGCGCTCAGCTCCTCTAGCGGAGTTTGTAGGACACTAAAAGAGATAGGAACCAATTAGATAAAGACGAGTTTGGTCTCAATTAGCTTTCTTACCGCAAACTAACATCCAACATGTCCACCAACTTCGGTATACCACCACACGTCCGCACATATTTTCTAGCCAAACGCACCTTACACACATTAGCCAATGTCTCAGCGGCCATTGTCTTCAGCTCCTTGGAGAGTGCACTCAATATATCCACAATGAGAGGTATACCACCCAAATCCACAATCGTCTTACGTATATCAATATTCAATGAAATATCAGTTAGGACAGAGAGTGAGCCCAGAGCACAATGTGAATCAGCACATTCGAGTATATTAACCAAAACCTCCAGACCGCCAATATCCTGTACGGCCATTTGATTGATTTGTGTACGCAGATCATAGTCACGTAGACAGCAGAGTGAGACAATTGTGGCCGTCTGATTGCCTGCCTTGATGTATTTAATCAACTTTTGTATGTTATAATATTCGGCGGGTATTTCGGCCGTGCGAGCTATATCCTTCCAACGTTCTTCCTCCTCGGTTGACGACTCAACTTCGGTGGAGTCGGAGTCTTGTGCTACAACGGTTTTCTTGCTACCAAAAAAGGTTTCCGGACAGCTACCACAAGTTTCGTGTACACGTCGACGTCCGGTTTGTTTCTTCTTCTGTTGCGACTGCTGGTCTTCCATTCCTTTTTGTTGTAAATTCGGTGTGTCTTGTTGTTCGGGTTTCATTTGCGTTTCATCCAACGGCTCTTTACCTTGAAGATTTGGTCAATATTTTTTTGTCGGTCTAACATTAACTCAGCTCACTGACCTTTAGTATCCCCATGATATGATTGGATATGTAAGAGCTCTTCTTCCTCATCTACTATGCTGCCCATTTTGTAGTAGTTCTATCGAGCTTATGGGATGGGACGTTGACAACAAGAAGAACGTTAAGTAATATAAGTTTCTATAGGATCGATTTTTATAAATTTTTCTTTCCTGTGTGCAGGAATTTCTGAGCTTGAAATATTTTTTTTTATGTTTTGTCAATCTCTGCTTGTCGTTTTGATATTTACTTCACATCGATTGAAGCGAATTAGAGTTGTTGTTGTTGTTGTTGTTGTCTTAGAAACGAATGGAATGTAAATAACAAACGGGTGTGTATGGGAGCTCACAGTTCATAGGCGATGGATGATATGGACGGAGAAATTGTTTTGGAAATCACCGTTACCGGACAGATAGATCCCAAAAAAGCACACCCGGCCTTACAACCTCGACATAGGTTAAGTCAGCTTGGCTTGAATGACTGCTACTCTACCTAAAGGGCAGTCCACTTGGACATGTTGTGATACCGCCTTACCTAACGACGACACTGGATTTTATTTATAAACCGAACCGCTCCGTAGCAACGATATATATAGCTATGGATATAATAGAATTCAACCCTTTTATACTCTCTCTGGAGAATCGAATATATCCAGGCCGAGATATTTCACAAAGACTGAGCAAAAAAAAAACAAGAACCTATACATCCCCTGTACAAGCCGTAGCGTATCAGCTGAGGCCGGATAAAAGTCTGTGCGTCTATTGGTTTTATTGAACCTTAGCAGTTCCTCAGAGTTATTGGTGTCGACACCTAGACAGAAGAGTCTAGACACCATCAACCCTTGAAGCAATTCAAAACTAGATAATGATCTGAATCGCTGGAGTATCGAGTACATCCAGATGTAACCCTTTCTTCCTATATACAGCCGCAGAGTATGAGTTCCCATCGGGCAGTACACGCCCAACACTCCTATCAGCATAAAAAAAAACTGTAGCAGTTCCGTAGGGGACCTAGCCGCCTGGAAAGAGGTTATGTTTGATTTGCGCTTGCTTGGCTGACTCGGGCCGACTCATCTAGAAGTAAACAACAAGTTGAAAATGCTCATAAACGCAGCCAAGCTTGGTGCTCGCTCAGGACAAGAGATCTGCTCGCAAATTTTCTGCTATGGCGCTATGTCCCGGCACCCAGATTACTCTATTTTTAAAGAGGGGAGAAGCAATAATTTCCTGGTAACCCTAAACTTACGTTGACTGAGGACAGCTCTGCATAAAATAGCAAAATAGTAAACAAGTTCACAGGCCTACTATTCAGTTCATATCCCCATCCCACTTCTCCCCTGAGAAGCTTGAGAGCTGGACCGAAGTTGACACACAGTAATCCGGCTACTTGTTAAGAAACCTAATAGCAGCCCGGGCCGCAAACATTTTGGCAGCAATACCAATCATGTGCAGACTGAGCATTACATTTCAAGCTGGTGTAGGTATCGTGCGAAGAGCTTCACTAATACCGCTCATGGTCCTCAAAGTGGGAGCAGTGATCCCTGCTTCCCGCCAGATCTTTACCACCTAAGATTTATAAATTGATGGTTGTCTGATTTCAGCGATCTTTCATCTAGTCGTTTATAGAATCAGCTCTGTTGTATTTGAATTGACAGCCAGTTCACAGGACTCTGACTCACGGTTTCTACAAGCTTCCTGCTGAAAAGTATGGTTATGTTCCTGTTACCGGAGCAGCTCTTTTACGACCACGACCCTGAACCGGTAAAACATTTAAACTCCCTGCGAAACGATTTGGCCTTGTTGTAATTGTAGCTACACAAACACTCCTCGTCGAATTTGGGATGTGTTGTCGATAGTGGTAGTACTTCGCCCCGGTTATGGACATTATAAAACCGGTACTGTTGTTGTTGGTGTTGTTGTTAACAGCAAAAACTCTTCCCGAAGGTTTTGGTGAGTGATGCCGAAATTGACAGTCCTTGGCCGGATACCGACTGTCGTGGTAGCGATTTGGTATGACCAGTGGAACCTTCTTCCATCCGTGAGGAACGAGAAGATGGGAATTGAGAGGTGAGAGGCAACATATCTGTAGATCAACCACATTCAAATTTTACACAGTAAAAAATAATACAGTAAAAAATACGCGAAAAATATAGTAAAAATTGAACAACAAATATAGTTAAAGTTACAGCAAAAAATTAAGAAAAAGCTACACAAAAACTGCAGTAAAATTTACACAAAAAAAATACAGTAAAAACACAAAAAAATATAGTAAAATTTACGCAAAAATAAAGTAAAAAATTCACAAAAAAATTATGGAAAAATTACACACAAAAAATAGTAAAAATTACGCCAAAAATTTTGTAAAAAATACACAAAAAGACAGTAAAAATTACGCAAAAAATATATTAAAAACACCAAAAAAAAAAACATAGTAAATATTACACAAAAATTAAATAAAAATTACACAAGAAAGACAGTAAAAATTAGGAAAAAAAAATATATTAAAAAATTCCCAAAAAATATAGTAAAACTTACGCAAAAAAAAAAACTAATGGCGGCGAAATACCAACATACCTCTAACGAGATTTTTAGCTTAGCTTCTCTTTCCAACTTGTGGTGTGTTGCTTTTTAGTTTTCCTACAAGTTGGCGGGACCTACAGTTTTTTGCCGACTCCGAACGGCACTTGCAAAGCAAATGAATTTTTTGCTGAGAAGCTTCTCATGGCAGAAATACACCCGGAGAGTTTGCCAAACTACTGCCGAGGGGCGACCCCGTTTAGAAAAATTCTTTTTCTAAATAATTTTTGATGTTACTTTTGTCGGGCATCGAACCGCCACGACTTGGTGTAGAAGGCCGAACACTTAACCGCTACACCACGGCGGCCGCCAACTTACGCAAAAATATAGTAAAAATTACACAAAAAAATACAGTAAAACTACCCAAAAAATACAGTAAAAATTACGCGAAAAATATTGTAAAAATTACAGTAAAAACTTGGCAAAAAAATAAAGTACAAATTACACAAAAAATATAGTAAAAGTTACAACAAAAAAATATAGTAAAAATTACACCAAAAAAATATTGTAAAAATTACAAAAAAAAATATTGTAAAAATTACAAAAAAACAAGTAAGGAAAGCTGTCTTCGGCTGTGACGAAGGCTATATACCTTTCATGAAAAAGCGTCACGATTTTCACTGTTCGAGCCCCAGTACAGCCTGTGTGAATTTAACTTTAGCTCATACCGAAATTATCGGAACTATCTATTATATGGGGGCGATGTGTTTAGTTGGTCCAATCTCATTGATTTTTAACATCGATATTCCTCTTTCTAACAGAGCAATAGTTACGAAATTTCACGACCCTACCTATATAATTATAGGAGTTATAGCCCAAAATCCGTTTATCGGAACAATCGATTGTATGGGGGCTATGTAAAATATTTATCTCATCTCAATGATTTTCAACATCGATATTTCACATATAAAAACCTCAATACCTACAAAATTTCACATTACTAGCTCTTTAATTACAGAAGTTATAGCCCGAAATCCGTTTATCGGAACAATCGATTGTATGGGAGCTATGAGTAGTTTTGGTCTGATCTTGCTGGTTCCGACGAATGATTATTCTCATATAAAATAACGCCTCCATACCAAATTTCATCGAGATATCTCTAAAATTGAGGGACTAGTTTGCGTACAAACAGACGGACAGACGGACATGGCTAAATCGAATCAACTCATCGTCCTGATCATAACGGTATACTTATTAGTGGGTCTATCTCTTCTTCTTCTCACACTTACAAACATCGGACCAAAGTTATAATACCATTTCATGTTCATGAAAGGTATAAATATACTAAAAATTACAACAAAAAAATATAGTAAAAATTTCGAAAAACATTTAAAAGTTTCCATCCGAACCTTGCTTAAGCGGGAAACAGAATCACTCCGCCAATACGTCAGCTGCGTGACGTACGTCAATTTTAGAGCAAATTCTACTTTTACGTATCCGTTGTATCTGGCGTTACGCATACAAACATTAATTGTTATTCACAGGATTCGCGACTGCTTCTCAACTGAGCGCAAATTTCGCTCATTTAACCTATTAACCCACATTGCACCACACACTCAGTTAAATCGGTCACGCATCGCTGATACAGTCATGGGTTTAAGTCGTTGCTTGTCACTGCAGCAACACCATTTCACATTTTAGGTCAAAGTTCGACAAGGTGAAATTGGAATTTGAATGCGCAGAATAAAAACGATAATAATCGCAACACGAAGCAGGAAACAAATTATTTTAACTTTTAGTCGATTTACGGATTTTGTTATGCTCAGAAGTTTGTTCTTAAAGTCTAAAATGTTACAAATTATATTCGAAATGTTGCTCAGTTTAACTACACTTGTGCGTTTTTGTAGCTCCGAGGGAGAGGGATTAAGGTACGCAATTTAAATTTAAAATTCTTAATCTAAAAATAACTTAAAAAAAAAAAAAAAAAAAAAATCACTTATATAGCATCCTTGAAACATTTATCACCGATGTGCCGCATCATCAACACCTCCACCATTTAGTCAGCGAGTTTTTGATATCGTCACGTATTGAACGTTGTTTCGTCATTATCACCGATAACACCTATCAATCACTTTACAATGATGAATTCTTTCGTAGTCAACGTTCGCCAAGCGCCTATTACTTTGTAAATGTGCCGGCAGCTGAGGATTTGTTGGCGCCAAATTATCAAACTGTGCGTATGTTGAAACAAATACGTGCACAGAATTGTGAATTTATTTTCATAACACTTTTGAATGGTTTACAAGTGCAACGATTTTTACGTTTTGTCGAAAAGAATCGATTATTGAATTTGCAACGCCGTTATATGCTGTTGTATGATAAACGATTGATGGTGGCTGATATGTGGTATATTTGGAGTAATATGATATCGGCAGTGTTTGTGAAGCCCATCGAAAATCAAAGGTACGAAAATGATTAACAATTTTGGGGGGTTTGGGACGATTTCAAGTAACCCTTTAAACAGATGAGGAAAAGATGGCAATTTTAATTTTCAGGTTATAAAGATTTCTTGGGCTTCAATTACACTTTAGGGGTCGTGCATATATGACGTCACGCTCTTTGAGGGGGGGAGGGGTCTGCGATTTGTGACGAAATGTGACATGGGGGGAGGGGGGGAGTAGCACTTACGTGATGTCACGTTATTTTTTGCATGTTTTCTAGCGTGCAACGTCCATGAACGTTTTCAAATTTAGCACGTTTTCATTCTTTCGATTGGCAAATATTATTAAATAATTAATATAAACATTCTAAATATGTATCAGATTTTATGTCAAATAAATATTGAATTTATATTTATTAAGGGTGTGATGTGACATTCGAGGGGGAGGGGGGGTCTGGCGTTTGTGACTGGGTGTGACATGGGGGGAGGGGGGGTCAAAAACTACCAAAAATCGCGTGACGTCATATATGCACGACCCCTTACGACAAAATCAACTTATTTTTCTGGCTATGGGACCATACCAACTTTTTTAGGAGATTAATGTGCTGTTCATGCCGAGCCTGCGTTTTGCATTTTAACATTTAGCCCACAATTTTGAAAGCTAAACGCAACTAGATAGGTACAGTACGAACAAAACTCTTCTCACTAAGCAAGTCAACGTACTTATACAACAATTTTTCCTGTTAAAAGAGGTGAAGAGTTTACAAGTTTGTTTAGAATGTCGGGTTCTTTACCCACGAGCTCACTTATATAAAAGAAATGGAGTTTATCTGAAAAGGCAAGCATACTTCCACATGCGATGTAGGAACGCACCTTAAGCATTCGAAAATTAGCTAAATGCGCATTTTCAAAATGCGGCAGCAAGAACGCATCTTCGAAATGTACGACCAAAAATGGAAAATGCTGCTTTTAAAACTCAACATGAAGACATAAGTAAAAAAAATGGCGTTCACCGCTTTTCGAAGTTAGCCTTCAAAATTTAGTTACGAGCTTTCGAAGTTCGCAGCTGGACCCTTAGAAGATTCGGGTTTCTTGTAGTTTTAATTTAAAAAAAATTTAAAAAGGTTAAATGTGGGCGTGTCCTTCTTCCTACTCTTACTTGATTGGTGTACTTTCTTTATTTGACAGTGTATGTATGAAAAAATAGTATATAATTAAAAATATGCAGCTTTTAATTTTTTCGAAGATCTCACTTTGGCCCTGTATAGCACTCCGTACATACATTTTTTAATAGAAAAAGGGCACCAATCAAACAAGAGAGGCAAGCAGGCCTTTTTTACTTATGTCTTAATCTCTTCAAAAAAGTTGGTATGGTCCCATACTCAACCGGCTTATTTTATTGGTATAAATTGTGTAAAATTTAATTTTTTTCTACGAAAGAATCGTTTTTAATTCAAACAAATAACAGAGTCTATCAGATATGTTCTGCTATTCACTTCCAAGTGAAATTTTGTGTAATTTGACAAATTTTTCACAAATTTTACTCGGAAGGGAATTGCCAGAACCTGCATGTACGTATGGGTGAAATTGAAATTTTGAGGTTAGGAATTGTTTTTTTTTTTTTTAATATAATTGCTAAAACTTTTATTTTATTGGTACATCTTAATGTGAAATTTTATAAGAAAAATTAGGTTTGAGCTAAAAAGAATTAAGAAAAGTTTAAAACGGATGAAAACGAAATTTGAGGTTATGTAAAGTTTTTCGGTAAAGGGAATGTTTAAATAAAATATTTAATTGGGATACACTTATTATTAGTCGGAATTTTCAATTTTATTTAGTCATATGTGGGCGGTGACACGCCCAATTTTCAAAATTTTGCATCAAAATCATCAATAGAAAGACTACGTCAGTACATTTTTACTATTTTAGCTGCATTAGTCAATGAATTTATATGTTTTTCGAGTCGCCCCATGAATTTTCACATTTTCACACAAGTTTTTCGAAATTTTTAAATTTTTTCATTTCATGTTTTTCGAAATATTTGATATCGAAAATAGGCGACACGACAGTTTTACATTTTCGGAGTTCCATTCGCACAAAGAATTCCCACAACTTTATGTTTTTCGAAATTTTCAAAATCGAAAATAGGTATAGTTTTTATCCGAAATATGTATTAGATTTTTACATTTTCCGCATTTCATTCGCACAAAGAATTTTCACAATTTTATGTTTTTCGAAATTTCCGATATCGAAAATAGGGACGTAGTTTTTTCGAAATTTCTTAATTTTTCCAATTATCACATTTCATGTTTTTTCGAAACTTTATGTTTTTCGAAATTTTCGATATCGAAAATAGGTATAGTTTTGATCCGAAATATTATATTTTTGCATTTTCCGCATTTCATTCGCACAAAGAATTTTCAGAATTTCATGTTTTTCGAAATTTTCGATATCGAAAATTGGTATAATTTTGATCCGAAATATTAAATTTTTAAATTTTCCGCATCCTATTCGCATAATAAATTCCGGATTCCGAGAGCCATTCGCATAATGAGTTTTCACATATTATTTTTCTTTTCTAAAATTTCGATATCGAAAATTGGGATGTGGTTAATATACATACGAAATAACAAATTTTTCCATTCGTACCATGAAATTTCAATTTTTTTATGTTTTCCGAATTTTTCGATATGGAAACTACGAAATTTTACCATTTCCCGATTCCACTCTCACAATGAAAATTCACATTTTATACGATTTTTGAAAACAGGGGCGTACAATCATCCGAAATACAAAATTTTTCTATTTTCCAAATTTCATTTTGTTTTTCGAAATTTCCGATATCGAAAATAGGGGCGTGGTTGTCATCCCACTTTATCATCGGGCCATTTTCAAGGGATATAATCTCCACAACCGTTGTTTTCATTCTGCCAACTTGCGTCCTGCTATCGCAAAAATCGCTCCGATGTTATGAAGATTCGAAATTTGCCTGTGTTTCGAACTATTCGATATCGGTTGTAATCCAATTTCGTGCATTCGCATTTGAGGCTCTATACAAAACTCATATTGAATATTTCTTAGATTTCGCTTAAGCACCATTGCGTATCCAGAAATCTTGAATGGCTTAGTTGTGACCAAGCATCTTATGATGTGGGAAAAAGGTAAACATATACATATGAACAAACTCTATCAGGATCGTACATCAAATTTGAAGGGTATGTATGCCAGCTAGCTTCTTTATTTATTCGAAAAAATCGAAAACTAACCTCAAATTGTTTAGGTTTCTCACTACCCATCGTCGTCTTTGAACACGTACCCATGGTCAAACGTAGCGCAGATAATGTGTCCTTTGTTGGACTTGAAGTGGAGATACTCAAGGCACTGGGTGTTAAGCTTAATTTTAAGCCAAACTTTTATGAGACCAACGATGCTGCTACGGAACATTGGGGCAAAGAGTTACCGAATGGTAGTTATTCGGGTGTACTTGGTGCTATGGTGAGTTTATGCGAATTTATGAATATAATACCGACATTTCATAGTGACGCTGACTTCATAGTGAGCGACACTTTATAGTGACCGAGACTCCATAGTGGCCGAGACACTTCATAATAACCGATATTTCAAGGTGACCCAGACTTTATAGTGACCTACACTTTATAGTAACCGATATTTTATAGTGAGCCAGACTTCATAGTGACCGATACCTCATAGTGACCGATACCTCATAGTGGCCGATACTTCATAGTGACTGATACTTCATAGTGACTGATACTTCATAGTGACCAACACTTCATAGTGACCGATACTTCATAGTGACCGATACCTCATAGTGACCGATACTTCATAGTGGCCGATACTTCATAGTGACTGATACTTCATAGTGACCAACACTTCATAGTGGCCGACACTTCATAGTGATCAGTAACCGATACAACATAGTGACCGATACCGATACTTCAAAGTGCCGATGGCCGATATTTCATAGTGAGCGTTACATCATCGTCAGCGACATTTTATAGTGACCGATACTTCATACACAGTAAAAAGAAAAGTCTAAATTTAATACCAATTTGGTGTTTATATATAACAACGCCAAAAAGTATTAAATTAATACCATTTTCCGTTTAATTGAGAGAAAGAGTATTTTTTTGGTATTATTTTAAGACCATTTGGACTAATTTAATTGCCAAAATTGAGAGAGAGAGAGCGATTTAGTATTATTTTGGTATTATTTTAAAACCATTAGTCCAAATTTAATTTCCAATCTTTTTCAGGGTCTTAAAATAATACTATTTGGTATTAAATTTAAAAAAAGTAGTCTTTCATTTTTTACTGTGTAGTAACCGATACGTCATAGTAACCGACACATCATAGTGACCGATACCGATACTTCAAAGTGCCCATGACCGTTAATTCATAGTGAACGTTACTTCATCGTCAGCGATATTTTATAGTGATCGATACTTCAGAATGCCCAATACTCGTCTAGCTTCCCGCTAAGAAGACCTTTAAAACTTTCCACTTTTAGGCAAATCGCAGTGCCCGCATCGCCATCGGAAATCTACACATGTTCAAGCTGTATACATCCGTCTTAGACCTTACTTGGCCACATAGTTTCGAGTGTCTTACATTTCTAACGCCTGAGTCGTCACAAGACGATAGCTGGCGTACTCTCATACAGCCTTTCAGGCAAGGGAAAGTACATAAAAGCTCGCACAAAATCCAATCAAACTCTCTCCTCCTCTTTCAGTGGCAGCATGTGGGCTGGCGTTCTTTTCTCACTCTTCATAGTAGGCACTGTCTTCTATGTGATCTCCTGTCTACACGCCATACTTCTACAACGTCAATGTCGTATACCACAACGCATCTTAAATTTGGCAGAATGGCGTAGTAAAGGTTTCTGTCAACCGCGCCCTACTTTTGATACCAAACTTTTTCGGGATGTGCTGTTTCGGCGGTATCTTAGTCGCTTGAAGGCGTTGCCTAAGCGTGATGCTGATCTCTTCGATGACTACTCAAATTGTTTACTCTTCACATATAGCATGTTGATGTATGTGTCATTGCCACGCCTACCACGCATTTGGAGTTTACGCATGTTGACTGGTTGGTATTGGCTCTATTGCATTCTACTCACGGTTATTTATAGAGCAAGTTTAACGGCGATTTTGGCGAATCCAGCTGCGCGGTATGTTGAAATAAGGTGGCGGTTATGAATGGGGTATTAAAAATTGTTCCTTTTTTATTCAATTTTTTTTTTTTCATTTTTCTTCATTTCTTTCTCTTTTCATTTTTTGTTTCTTTTTTTCTTTTGTTTTCATTTAATTTTCTTTTTTTTTTATTTATTAATTTTTTCGCTTTTTTTCTTTTAAACTTTTTCTTTGTTTTTTTTTTACATTTTTGTTTTTTTTTTATTTTCTTTTATTATTAATTTTTTTTTGTTTGTCTTTTTATTTAATGTTTTCTTTATTTTTTCTCTTTTTTATATTTTTTCCCCTTTCGTTTTTTTTTTCTTTGCCTCTTTTTTAACTTTTTTTCTTGTTTATTTTCTTTCTTTCTTTTTTATCTAATTTTTTCTTTTCTTTTTTTTTACTTCCTTCTTTTTTCGTCTTATTTCCTTTTCTCTTCTCTTTTCTTCTCATTTTTTTTCTTTTTATTATTTTCTCTTCCTTCTTTTAATTTCTTTTTCTTTTAAATTTTTTGTTTGTTTTTTTTTTAATTTTTTTTTGTCTTTTTTTTGGGTTTGGTTTTTATTTTTTTCCTTTTTTTTCTCTTTTTAAATTTAAATTTTTGTTTTATTTTTTTTCTTGTTTTTTTTTTCTTTTCTTCTCATTTTTTTTCTTTTTATTTTCCCTTCCTTCTTTTATTTTATTTTTCTTTTAAATTTTGTTTGTTTTTATTTTTGTTTGTTTTTATTTGTTTTTTTTTTTTGTTTTTATATTTTTTTGTCCTTTATTTTTATTTTTTGTTTTGTTTTAATTTTTTTCCTTTTTTTCTCTTTTTAAATTTAAATTTTTGTTTTATTTTTTTCTTGTTTTTTTTCTTTTCTTTTAATTTCCTTTTCCTTTGCGCATTTTTATTTTATTTTTCCTTTTGTTTTTTTCTTATTTTTTCTTTCTCTCTTTTTTTCTTTTCTCTTTTTTTCTCCAGCATCACTATTGACACACTTGAAGAGCTCTCCGCAAGCTACGTGACGAGTGCTGCTTGGGTTGACGAAAATAAACAACTATTCGTAGAGGCTTTCGATAAAGTTGCTCAGGAGATTGGACGTAAAATGGAATTAGTGGAGAATATAGAAAGTGTGGTGAGTATGCAACGAATGCGATATTCTCTTTTCCAGTCTTATTAGCGCTCCACTTTCAGACGGAGCGCGTTGCTAAAGGTTCTTACGCTTACTTCGATAATGAATACTTCTTACGTTATTTACGTGTGAAGGGCGCTCAGCGACGCGAAGAACAACAGTTTACCGAGGTCGTTTTGCATATAATGAGCCAATGTGTCATACAAATGCCAGTGGCGTTGGGGCTGGAGAAGAACTCACCACTACAACCGAATGTGAACAAATATTTGAGACGCCTAAGTGAAGGAGGTGAGTGGTGGGTGTGGCCTAGGTGTTAGAGAGTGTGTGGAAAAGAGAGAGAAGAACTCTGAGATCGTTAAACTGCTTCCACAATCAACTTTGCGCAGCCAATGGTATTTCAGAGTCGGCACCTCCCTGCTTCATGCTTCCCATTTTCTCTCGTGCCGAGTTTGTCTATCGATAGGAAAATTTTCTGGCTCGCAGCGTCTTGATTCATTCGTATAAGGTGGCCCAGCCAGCGGAACCTTCGAACTTCAATCTTCTGCACAATACTCATCATTGACAAATTGCTTTTCTAATCTGTATTTCTTTCCTATTCTCATTTCCCACCACGTCTCTTTGAATTCAGGCCTCATTACCAAATGGCTTAAGGATGCAATTGCTGAGCTACCTGCCGAAGAGAGTATGCCACAGGAGGCTGTCATGGATTTACCAAAAATTTGGAGCTCATTTGTAGCGCTTGGTTTTGGCTACTTTTTGGGCATTTGTGCTATAGCAGGAGAGTGGCTGCATTTCGAAAAAGTCGTGAGAAAACATCCGCTTTACGATGTATACAATAAAAATTTGTATTATAATTTTAAGCGAAAATTTTCAAATTATTGAAGGAAAATATAAATAAATAAAAAATAATATAAAATTTAAATAATTATGTAGTTGTCATTTTAGAGCAAGGCGAATAAATTTACAGGTGACTTTTTCCCACCATATGACTTCTTCTTCTTCCTTGAAAATCCAATCGTAGCTGTCAAATTTCTTATGTTGTTGCTTTGTCTGACATTTTTAGGCACAAGGAGTGTGTGCGTGCGTGTAGATCTGAATTCGCTCGAACACACCTGTAATGAATTCGCCTTGTTTTAGAGCTTAAGTAACAGCACCCCACAAAGGTGGGACAGTGGCCTTATCATGTGAAATGAAATTTCTCGCTCTTTTGAAAAACAATGTATATCGAAATACATGATAAGGTCGATACTTTTTTATAAAAAATAATCAATTTTTGGTTTCTCACTATTTTAATTAATAGGTGCTTCAATATTTTATCTTAATAAGTACATTCATACCTACATAAAGATATATATAATATGTAGCACTAGCACTACTTTATTTCATTGTCGCCCAAAGACTTATGATTAGATTACACACATTTACAATCCGTTACAAAAGAGAATATTTGCGCTTACAAAAATGCATAATATAAAACTTAAAGCTAAAATATAAACGATCTAGGTATACACACAGAGAGAAGATAAAGGATATATAAATAAAAAGATACATGATAGTTGTTGAATAAAAAATAAAATACAATCTAGTAGCATATAATACTTTATTTGAGGAATGATTTTCAGTGCTTTGTAAATGCGCTGCAAAGTGTGCGAGGAAGTTGTTTGCAAACAAACCGAGCAAAAAAGTTTAGGCTCGAGTAGAAGCTCCAAGCCCTACTTGCGGACAACATTGCATGTCATCAATGTTCAAATACTTGTGGCGTTCACCGCGTGAATTTTAAATAACAATAAAACCTCTTGCTCATATAAATAAATACATTAATTGCTTAAAGGAGAATAATATCGAAACAAAGGAACAAAGAAAGTTCATAGCAAAAAGGAACCACTATTTGAACAATATTATTATTATTTTATCACACTCATTTAAGTTTTAACTTTGCGACTTAATTTATTTATGGCATATTTACTATGTTGCCCACGACTATTATGTTTATGTTTGGTTGCATTATTGGAGCGTAATATGCCATTTGGTTTTGTGCGTGTTTCGAAGAGAACATCCGAATCTGTTTCAGAATCGCTCAGCGAAGTTGTGCGACAAACTGAAAGTGAAGAAAAGAATTTAATTAAAATTGATACACAATGATTTGAATAAAAATACACAATAAGAAAAATTTTATACAGTCATTGTCAAACAAATAATCTATATTTAAGACGATATGATGTGATATTTATTTTTAAGAGACGATGTGATGTGATATTTATTTTTAAGAGACGATGTGATGTGATATTTATTTATAAGAGACGGTGTGATATTTATCGATAAGAAGCTATGTGATGTGATATTTATTAATACGAAACTATGTGATGTGATGTGATATTTATTAATAAGAAACGATGTGATGTGATATTTATTAATAAGAGAGGATTGGATGTGATGTTATATTTATTAAGAAGAAACGATGTGATGTGATGTGAAATTTATTAATAAGAAACGATATGATGTGATGGGAAATTTATTAATTTATGTGATAAGATATTTATTAGTAAGATACGATGTGATGTGATAAGATATTTATTTATAAGAGACGATGTGATGTGATATTTACTAATAAAGGACATCACATCGTGATAATTATTAATGAGACGATGTGATGTGTTATTTATTATTAAGAGGCGATAATAAGAGGCGGTGTGATCTGATTTGATGTTTATTAATGGGACGGTGTAATGTGATGTATTATTTATAAACATGATCTGATTTTTTGTTGTTGTTGTTGTTGTTGTTGTTGTTCTTGTTAACAATGCATTGCCCTGTCTAGAGTTTATGATCATTCCGAAGATCTTCATCAAGCTCTTCTAAGGGGAGTCCAAGGAAACGTGCAGTTTCAACAGGGTTTGTCCAGAGGGACAGAGGGGTTAGAAGAGTAGGTTCAGATGAACAATTGAAGAGATGTAGAGTATTATGGGGCCTACCACATGCAGGGCATGTGTTTGAAATTGTATCATTCAGTCTGGATAAGTAGGAGTTTAACCTCACACTGTATCCAGACGTAAGCAGGGCCATGGTGGCTCTTGTCTCCCTTGGTAAGGTGCGTTCTTCTTCAGCAATATCCGGTGGAGGACTGTTTAGAACGGGACTCACAGGTAGAGATCTGACAAAAGTGTCTACCGACTCAGTGTGGATGTCGGTTAGAGCCCACTTATGATTCCGGAGATCAAACGGCAAGGTAATATGATGGCGGATCTCGTCATAATGCTTTCGGAGATGTTTCCTTATGTCTCTCGGGGGTGGATCTGTGTCCAAAAGATGACGTTTTGGATGTGCTGGCTTGTGACAGTTAAGAAGAAATTGCCTGCTCAGCATTTCCGCGTGCTCTTTTACATTGAGCAGTTTTGCCTCCTGATGGAGGTTAACAACAACAACAACATGGAGGTGAGACTCGGGAGACATGAGGAGACATCCCGTAGCAGTTCTGATAGCAGTATTTTGGCAGACTTGTACCTTCGTCCAGTTGGTGTTATGCACATTAGGCGATCATATGGGTGCGGCATAGTCAAAGACTGGTCGGCCAATGGCCTTATATGTAGTCAGCAACGTTTCTTTGTCTTTTCCCCAAGTACTGCCGGCAAGTGACTTGAGGATCTTGTTGCGACCACGTACCTTTGAGACCATTGCAGACACAATTGGGTTCCCTTATGTACAGTCACTTCTCAGAGCAGAAAACCCAGGACATCGCCATGGATTTCTGCGCAGTGGAACCACCCGGGGTTTTACCTCGGCCAAGGACTGTCAATTTCAAAGCAACCCTGTTTAGTATGTTTTGTCCCATTCCATGATCTGATTTCATATTTATTAGTGAGATGATGTGATGAGATTCATTGGCAGGTGTGATATAATGCGATCCGGTGATGTGATTTGATTTAATATACCTAACACATCACACCACCAACATTGCATGATATATTTTAGTTTGTTTTGAGTTAAATCATCTTTATGCCATCTTGTTGTTGTTGTTAACAGCAAAACACTCCCCGAAGGTTTTGGGGAGTGATGCCGAAGTTGACAGTCCTTGGCGGGATATGACCCCGGTACGCTGCGGTACTCCCTTGCGGTACTGCCCGACTGTCGTGGTAGCGATTTGGTATGACCAGTGGAACCTTCTAGGTCATGTAATCCCTCCATCCGTGAGGAAGAAGAAGATGGGTAATGAGAGGTGAGAGGAATCATATCCGTAGATCAACCATCGAGTAGCACGTCATTACCTATGTGCATATTAGTCGCCTCTTACGACCGGTATGCCTACCTCGGGCATATTCTAAACCCCTAACCCGCAGATATACTTTGAAATCTTTATGCCATCATGTGATGTGATTCATTGTCATTCACGCAGCATATCACAACTTAGACCATACATATTTCGCTACCTATTTAGCTTTTCTAAAACAAAAAAAAAAAAAACAAACTCACATTGCGGTGCCTCTTCATCATTATTTCCAATCAATGAATATTTTTGTAGTTTTGGTCGTTTAGGTGGTTTTTTCGTTTGTCTACAAGCGCAGGTAACGCCCCAAAATAAGCCAGACAGCAGTAGAAAACTCATTATGACGCCAACAAAAACGTATAAAATGGACCAATCTGTTTGGAGAATAAAAAAAATTGAGTATATATTTGATTTAAAAAAAAAATCATCATTCAAACTAACCACAATTGGCCTCTTCGATGCCCCAGTAATAGGTTATAGATGGCATCCAGAATGACTCACAAATGCATGCACGCGTTACCGGATTACAAACACCATGACCCGAACATTTATTTTGACAAACTGTTGTACGTATATCTGTAAAATCGGTACCAAGTAGACCAGCATCACGCTCAAGCTTCTCTTTTAAAAGTTGTTCTACAGTCAAACCGTTGACTGGGTGACTTTGACCATCGTTACCAATAGACTGAAAAATGAGTAAATTTAATATATAGAATATGAATGTAGCTAAAACCTTTAAACATTACCTCAACGTAAAAAACGAGTATCGTAGTATCGTCGCGCCTACCATCAGATTTAAGCTCACGCACAAAGATTTTCATATCACCCAAAAGTAAACCAATTTTTTGCACTATTGAATTCAATGCAGATTGTGTTAGCACAGAAGGACCCATAGGTAGTGTTAATTGTACCAAATAGAATAATAACGGATCTTGATGCACTATAATGCTAACAATATCACTGCTGGTTAAGCCTTGCTCATCGTATACAGTCAATTTGAAAATATAGCGGCCGTGTACTAGATTTGTGAGCTAAAATAATACATAGCATTTAACCCTCTTATCAAATTTTATTGTCATAGCAACTTACAATCAAAACAGGCTGCTTATCAGTATCGCCCACAACAACACCAGCTGCTAAGCTTGTCTCTTCACGCGTCCATACATAACGCTCAACAGCCAAATCATCTGATGAAGTTGAACCATTTAGGTAGAGCGCTGTCACCGGGAGTGTGACACTTTGATCACCGCCGGCATTGGCGACAGGTGGTGCATTTTTCTCTGTTAGGTATATTTGTTTATACAATTTAATAAGTTACTACTTCATTTCAATTCTTACCTTGTACAACCTTTATCCAAACACTATCAGTAGCTGTATTATTATCCTCATCAACAACACTCAATACAAATTCATATAAACCCAGCGTCAGTGACGTAGCATTAGTGGCCTAGAAAAAAATCATGCGTCATCGCAATTTTTTATTTTAAAACCTACTTTGCCAACTTACCGCGGCTGTGTTATTTGCCAATACTGCTGTATTTGGCCCACTTTTTTGCTTCCACAAATAACTTTGTATACGTATATCATCTGTAGAGGCTGATCCATTGAGCATAACCCAATTGCAAGGTAAATTTATGGTCTAGGTTTGAAAAGGAAAATTTGGATATATATCTCATTTTTACTAATTATAGATTGTACAGTCAGTACCTGATTTCCACCAGCCACAGATACGGGCGGTGTATTTGTTTGTGCTTTTACAAAGACATGCACTTTAGCTGTGCTGAATTGGCCACTACCATCGGTCACTTTTAGAACGAAAGTGTAAATACCTTCCTCCAAATTGGATAACTAAAATATAGTACAAAGTATGTTCATTTCCTTTTTCAGATTAAAAAAATAAAAAACAGCTCAAGGGGCACTAAGAACTTTCAACTTCCTTCTTTTGCATGATGAGGGTATAACCTATCTTGGTGAACCTTTTTTTTCTAATCACCCTTTGAGCCCTAAAACCCCCCGAGGACCGAGAAGTATCATATCGACCTTGAAAATGCGTGGTGTGCTGCTTTGAGTTTGTTCTACAAAATGGTGGGACCTAGTTTTTTGACTACTCTGAACGGCATCTACAGGGGTGGTGAGAAGCCTTCCATCGCAAAAATACTCTAGGAGAGTTTGCCAAACCACTGCCAAAGGACGATTCCGTTTATAAAAACTGTGATAGGCCATAGCACACGATTTCTACACTCCGGCGGCCTAAAGTCCAACTATTCTATTGCTTGCATTGATGGAACCAACAAGGAGAAAGGTTACTTTCAAAGTAACTGAGTAGTCGGTAGACGAAAGTAGAAATTAAGGATGAAGCAGCAAACCCAAATATAATTAAATAAAAGGTAGGAAAAGAGAATACAGATGCAGAGTGAGGGGTCTGTATGACCTCGAGTTTCGACGTGGTCATATTAAATAGTTCACAAGACAGTCGGGCTTGTATAGGATTTATATCTGGAAAAGGGATGTATTTTCCGTTACACCCCCAAACCCTTCGGAGCGATAGGTCCATCCGTTTAAAACTACTAGTATTCTGTTCTGCTAGAAGTGTTTTTGGATAATATAAGTTGAGGAACGGGCGCAATATTTTACAAAAACCAACTACTCAAACAATATTTTTTCAGCTTTCTCATATCAAACCGTTATTCGCTCCTCACAGCAGATTCATATAAGGACTTTTAAGGATGTCAGTGAAATAAAATTTTTTGAACGATCCAAAAAGGATATTCCGTTCATAGACGTGAGTAAATTTAAACAGCCAATAAGCAGCACCTTTAGACAGCTAATACTACCACGAGGAAGTTACCCATGCTCATTTGCTTCGGGGAAAGGCATACAATAGAAGACATACAATTTGCTGACTTATATAACCGGACCTCACTCTAATTGTTCCTTCCTTCATCATCAGTGTTTTTCTTAACTGATATTAGAACATAGGGTCTATTTTGTTTTCCTTAATCTAGTAAAGCAACTGATATTCCACTTCTGATTTTAATTTTCGTATTTAACTTACTTGCAAATATGGTGTGCGAGTATTTTGCATATCAACAGCTTTTGTATCATCGCCAGCATCTTTAGTCCACTCCCAAGCAATAATTTCGTGATCATCCGTACTAGCAGTACCATTTAAAGTAACATTATTATTCGGTAGATATAAAATTACAGCATCGCCTAAAAATAATTTAGAATGCCAGATTTAAAGTGTTGACATTTTTCAGAAGCAACGTAAAATGTTTTTTAAATAACTCACCCGCATTTGCCACCGGTGGATAGTCGGTACCTTTCAACACCGTTATATTAGCTGTCGTCGAATTGGTCACATTATCCGAATCAGAAACAGTTAGCTTAAATGTATAGTTTCCTGGCGATGTGAGATCTGTCAATTGCAATGTATTCACCTCTGGCAATTTAGGTTGATAACCAATTGGACCCTGTACCACTTCCCAATGCCAACTAATAATTTTATCATCATCAATACTTGTACTACCATCCAAAATCGCATTCGTTATAGGTTGACGTATGGTTTGTTCTTGCGGTTTAATTATAACTTGTGGCACACGATTAATGCGTTTTTCTGGTAGTACCGTTACATTAGCCATAGCTTCACCACACGTGCCATTATCACCAGTTACAGAAACTTTAAAAGTGTATAAACCTTCTGATAGATTTGAGAGTTTAACTTTGGCTTGACTCTGATCAGAAATTGTACCATTCATTTGTCCTTTCGGTTGTGTTATGAGTGTCCATAAATATTTATATTTACTACCACTCGAAGCCTCATCGGGTACTGTAAATGCTGCTAAGGTTACTTCTTTCTCAGGCAAACGCACTTCTTTAGAAATTACAGAAACTACGAGTTTTTTATCAGTTTCCGCCTTAACAGTTGATCCCAAATTATCTGCGTTTTCGTTACTTTCTTTATTTTGTTCAACAACGGTTGGTAGTAGATCGGATGCAGCAGCTGAGATTGAGAAACGTTGCGGTATGACATCTTCAAGTATGGGGTAATCAGCTGCTGACGCCGATTCTGTAGGCATACATTCATGCTGTTGATTACGCGCCAAACCCGACAGACACTGACATATTCCAGTAGCGGAGTTTGGCCGAACAGCCACACATTCCTCTTTGGGGCCACAGCGTGAATTGAGACCACCCATTTCGGACATATCCAATTCACATGTTTCATATTTTTGTAGTTCGGGTGCTAGGTTATTACCGAAGAATGATAAATCATCATTGTTAGTAGCCGATATTGGCATAAGCATTTGTTTGACGCGTTTTTCAGCCAGCGGGAAGTCCTCATCATCATATGTGGCGGCTTCCTGTTGAAGAAAATTGGATTTTCAGTGTTTTATAGTAATGTGTTTCGCGAAGGAATTTTGTAGTTGGATACATACCATATTTCTTCCTAAATAATGAAACTTATGGGGTTGCTTCCAAAAACTTAACGAATCCGTTGGACGTTCACCACCACCACCACCTGCAACTTCTTCTGTTGGCAGCAAGCCGATGCCACCACCTCCACCACCTGTTCCACCCCCACGTTCATTGCCATTCTTCATTGCCTTAATAACATCCATCCATGTCATATTCTCATCATCAATACCATGCTGTCGCACTGGACTAACCAACATCATTTGCAAGCGATCATTTCCTTGTATACGCTGTTTTGGCAAGCAGCCTTCATTGTTTACACAACGTACATGATAACATTTGCGTTTAAAAATGAAAACTAAATTGCATGTATCATTGGTGCGTGCCTTCTTGCAACAAGCCGCGAGACATGACAACGAATCAACATCTTCGCCCATTCCGGTATCGAGTGAAATGTACTCTTCAAATTTACCCGCTTTGGCTTCATCGCGTGGTGTAGCATTATCGAATACATAATTTAACATGCTGGGACACATAGCGAGCACAGCATCAGCATTGCGTGCACTAACGGGAACATCATTTTCTGTTTTCGCACCACCTCCTCCTCCACCCTCTCTGCCACTTACGGCCGCACCGCCAGCTTCATTGCTGCTGTGTAATGCATTTTGTGTTGTTGTAATAACTGCTGTGACTGTATAAGCAAATATTATGAGTAATCCGATATATCGTGACAAATTTTGGAAAGTTGGTGCATCCATGGTGGGCATCCTTTTTGGTATTTCTTGCCTTTTTCCCTTTTAGTCTTGTATTTGTGTACAAATCGTTTCTACGACGTTAATTATAATTATGTATCTATGATGTACGCCGTCGACTGCGTACCACAGCTGGTGTGCAATTCTCCTGCGTTTATTGAATTGTGAACTTCATTATTTGCACTGCAATCTAATCACGTCATTGTTATAAATTTCCTACCCCAAGAGGAGTTTATTTTTTTTTTTTGATAAATTTTCAAGGTTTTTCGCAAGTGAAAATGTGAAACACTTTTTTCCAATTAGAATAAGATTATCGGCGTTTTTGCTTCAATACTTTATTTGACAAAATCAGCTGTTTGTCATCAATGCTGTTATCAGTTATCGGTTGTGCGTAGTAATCGAAATCAAGTTCTTGCTAAGGCCCGATTACATAAAACTTTGAAGGATTCACTTTCATACAAAGTTTGTAAAATGTAAAGCGAAGCATAACTTTAAGAAATGAACAAGAACGAGATGTAAACTGGGAATGATAGAGGGGGTCGTACACATCACAACTGTGAAAATAGAAATTAAGGGAAATTAATATTTTAGTGTGAATACCCAGCCAGCAAAATTTCCGTAAACGCATCTGAAAAGGCCAAAAAAAAATCCGGCGAAAATCTGTATTTTTTTCCCCGATCCCTTTTCCCAATAAAGTGTGGGAGCTAAACGTAACCTTCTTAAAGTCGAGGCATTCTATCTATCATGTTTTTTGTGTTTTTTACTCGTTTTCGGATGCGATTTCTGATGTTTTTGGGATCATTTTCTGATGCTTTTGGGATAATTATCTGATGTTTTTGGGATCACTGTTTTTATCAGTACCCTACTAGACGGCCCTAACCATGGGGTGTAAAAGTAGGTCGCCTCCCAGTTGGTGCACCCTGGGTAACACTAAATGACCTACATAGCCTTCACGGCTAGTTTCTTGTATTGCCGGTTCTACGAGAACGGTACCAGTACTTGTGCTGTACCCATCGTGCCGAAACAACCCGGGCCGTTTTCATATATCGACCCGGCCAAGAGCAATACACTCGGGGTGATCCTGTCTGCCATTTAGGCAGGGCTACACCTCGCTACAACCACAACAACCATGGTTATAAATACTCACTAAAGGTACGGGTACACCTATCGGCACCACGCGACGCCACCAAATAGTTGCCTATTTGATCAACTATGTTGTGTCGCGTCGTGTCGCGTGGTGCTGCTGTCGCTAGGTATACTCTGCTCCATAAGAACACATGCAAAGAATATTTGGTCGCGTCGTGTCGCTTCGCTAGGTGTACCCTTAGCTTAAACATACAAGCAAAAATTGTGTTTTTACACACTAAGGCTGTGTGCTAATTGAAAACATTTTTCGTCAGAGTAAAATGAGGTGAACAAATTTCCTATGGTGAACGAATATTTGCCATTTTTCTGTGCCAAACGAAACGTTAAATTATGACAGTAGTAAATTTTTACGTATGGAAAAGCACGTGCAAAAGCAGATGCTTTGTGAATCAATTCTCATTTTACGTGTTTTTCATGCATTTATATTGCGTATTATTCGCATTATATTATATTTTAGTATTAAATAACGCATGTGAACATAAATTTATGTGAAATAATATGAATGTTAACAGCACATGCATCCCTGTGCTCACATTATTGATTGTCAAAATTTGACCTAGCACCCAGGGCTAGGGCAAACTCTGACGTTCATATTCACCACGATAACTGTCAGAATTTAACATCGCTCTGTCAAAATTTGCTTTTTTAAACCGTTTGGCACACAGCCACACTCAAAGCATTCTGTCAACGGTTGTTTTTTCTTTTACTTATTCTATTTTGATATTGCGATAATATTGCAAGTGCGCAGTTAATAATTTTATAAAATATTTTACAAGGAGTTTTGTAGTGAAATCACTGCTAAATGGCACAGAAATGGCAAGTATATAGTGCTAAAAATTGTTATTTAACATGCCAAGTCTTTTTTATATGATCATGTGCCCAATTTACATACTTTCAGATGAACGAGGAGATTGGCCTTCCACCCGGATAATAATGGAATTCAATTAGTTTTTTAAGTATTTAGTGATAATTTATTATTGTAAGTGTAAAAATTGTGTTATTTTTAACTATATTCTGCAATAAAAGCCAAATTTTAAGCCATCGCCTTGTCTTAAGCGGGCTACTCACCTGCCAAGAAATGCCTCAAGAAAAAAAACGAGCATATATTTCTTGTGCCTGGTCAAGAAATTTTGACGTTTACCAAATTTTCCATTTTTTTGCAAATTACTCTTATAAAAATGTACAAAATATGTTTAGCGAGACATGTACTCACCTTTTCCGCGAATCTGCACGTTTACCTCAAGAAATATATACGAGCTTATTTATTTCTTGAGGTAAACCGGCGTTGCCAACTATCGAAAAGTTCTGTATTTTTTCTTATGAACTGAGTATTGGCTCAAGAAAATTTGACGTGAAAAAACGATTCTTGACCATTTCTTGAGCGTTTTTTTATATGGAGTTTGACATTTCTTGGCAGGTGAGTAGCCCGCTTTAGTTAGTAATACCTGATACTTGCATCATGAATAACCGTAACATCTAAAGCTGCTTTTGCGTTATTCATAAACATTAGGTCTAACTTGCGTTGGGGTTATTCATAACCATTACAGCCAACACAAGTTTGCGTCACACATAACCCAAACGCACAGCAAAGACATGATTATTTTTTGCACACTCGCCATAAGAAAACTACCCCAAAGTCACATTTGGCAAGTCGGTTACATAACCGATCAAATAATCGGCATCTGTCTAGTAGCGTATAGTTCCCGACCGTTTTCGGGTACGAGAAACTGTGAAAAAACGAGCCAACAGTAAATCCAGCCCAGCAGTATAGTTTCCGGACCGTTTTCGAATACGAAAAACGATGGAAAAATGTACGATCGGTTAAACGTATATACGTTGCTCTGATCGCTGGGTATATATACGGGTGCCTCCCGAAAAAAAAACGGAAAAAATATATAAAATCAACGTTTCATCGAAAAAAAAATGTACACGCGCACGTTAAGGAGGTTTACACTCTTGCACTGAACAAAAGTCAAACAGCCCAAAAGCTCGTTTAATACGCTATGTGCATGAATAATCAGTTGTATTTGTTATGACAAAATCCAATTTATTTCACCAAATTTATCTGTCAAGTAAAATTTACGTCAGCTGATTTTCAGTGCAACCAGCTACCCTGTCAAAGCTTCAGAGGGTAAAAAATTTGAATTTTTTAAACTCTTGAAGTGTACATTTTTATGAAACGGAAACAGAAAAAGAAAATTTGAAGAGGGTAACAAAAATGCAGATTTTTTTATGAAACGAAATCAGCAATAGTTATGTAGAGTTATTGCTTTTTTGACATCATTTTCATATTTCCGCCCATTGTGCGTTGGATATGTCTAATTCGATACACGATAACATTAGAAACGCGTGAAAATTAACAACACTGATTGATATTTTCGGTAATGTAATCAATAGTTTGTTATCTTTAGTGACAGCTCGAAAAAGACGACACGTATTAACTTGTTTTATTTTATATATTTTAATTATTTGTTGAAAAAAAAGAAATAGCTATTTATTAGTGGCCAAACAAGTGATTTGTTTACGTGAGTGAGTGCTTAAAGATACCACTAAGGACAACAGAATAAATATACCACAAGAACTGACTGTATATTGCAAAAAAAGTACACATACATGCATACAAACATAGTCCAGTGCGCAGCAGATAGATAACTATTGGTTACATTTTTGTTAGTCACGATTATAACACAATAATAACAAAGTGCACAGCGACAGGACAACAAACCAATAAATAATTTGTAGATTATGAAATGCCAACACGACGCCGTCACTATCCACAAGATTCAAATAGATTATATGAGGGCAGCTATGAGCAGGGCGTACCACTAGTTGCAAGCCAAGGTCAACAGCAACAACAACAACAACAGCAGCATCTACAATATAAAAATCCACTATTTGGTGGAGCAGTTGCTCCTACAGTAAGTGGTAACGGAACATACAATAATAGTACAGGAGGTGTGGTACAAGAATCAGCAATACAAATTGGCGAATACAACAACACACAAACGTACAACAACGGACAACACTACATTAATACAAACGCTAATAATCCTCTCATAGATCCAGACGACAAATATAGCAAAGCAAGTAAACAGTGGAATTTTCGTGCAATATCAACACGCTTGCAAGCTACTTCAGGACAAGCGCTACGCAATTATATACAACAACCATTAAGTGCTGCTGCGGCTGTGGTTACAGGCAATCATCCAGCACAAGATTATAGTGGTTATACGCAGTTGAATACATACACGGATAATACATCACAAAGCCAACAAGGATTAGAACAAGAGGAAGAAGAGGATATATTAAAAAAAGAAGAAATATTCATAATGGCTTCACGCGATCGTACAGGAGAATTTAATAATGCAATACGTTCGCTGCAAGCGCGTAATATCACGCGCGCCGTTAATATCCGTGATCCACGCAAAGCGAAAGAAGTACAAAGTTATTCGGAATTTATGATGGTCGCCAAATATATTGGCAAAAATATAGCAAGTGCTTACGCCAAGTTGGAAAAGTTGACCTTATGTGAGTATAAAACATATTTTAACTATATACGTGGGGTGGGAAAAGCTGGGTTTAGTGTACCAACCTACTTAGCAGGTCCTTCCTTCCCAGGAGTCTCATTTTTTTTTAGCCGGAATATTGGCAACCTGGCTTTGTCATAGTGGGATGATGAGAAGTACTTTCTATCTTCAGAGTATATTGTATGGGAATGTTGTTGACAGTCCTTTGCCACATACCTATGGACTCGGTACGATCCGGTATCAGAACCTTGCTAAAGCATCGAATCCCGAAGCTTTTTGACAATGCCAGGATTTCGGGATCTTAAAATGATAATCACGGTCCCAGGATTTTTCGGGACTATCTCGGATACCGTCCAAAAAGGTCGGGAGAGGTATGAAAAGAGGAGTTTTAACCTCGGTATGCATACTATGAAAGAGCAGACACGACATTTTTTTTCAAGCTCTGTCCATAAATACCATTGGTCACACTTCAATTCTGGGATCACGGCAAAGTGATTGTTGTTTTTTTGCCAAAAACTTTTTACTGAAAGAAAAATTTTAATTTCGGATTATTGATATTGAAGTCAAATAGCGTCGTTTGATACCCCTCCCGACATTTTTGGACGCGTTTCAGCAGGTGCGTGGGAGTATTTTTATACGGTATCCCGAAAGCCCGGAATTTGAATATAGTCCTCGTATTTCGGGGCGAAAAAATGGTGCGGGAGGCCCGGGATATGGGATCGGTACTCCCCGGGCTCGATGTCTTACCTTGCGGTTCTTATGGTAGTGATAGAGCTGCCACCTTAAAAAAAAACAGGCTTCAAAATTCGAGAAGCGGTTAACGGGCACTGCGGGTTAGGGGTTTAGAATATGCCCGAGGTAGGCATACCGGTCCTAAGAGGCAACTAATATGCACACAGGTGATGAAGTGCCAACTCGATGGTTGATCTACGGATATGATGCATTTCATCTCTCATTATCCATCTTCTCCTTCGTTGCGGTATAGCGGTGACATGACCTAGAAGGTTCCACTGGTCATACCAAGTCGCTCCCGAGACAGTCGGGCAGTACCGCAAGGACCGTCAATTTCGACATCACTCCCCAAAATCTTCGGCGAGTATTTTTGCTGTTAACAACAACATACAAAAGCGGTTAATCTTTCCACTCCAAAAGTCAACATCAATTTAGAAAATCTTAGAACTAATAGATATTCAAAAGAGTTGTTTTACAATTATTGTTTCCTCTTTAAATTTCACTCTCCATAAAAGCATCGCGGCCTAAGAAGTTGACTTCAAAAAAAACTAAAATAACTACTTTATTTTCTTTCAGTGGCCAAAAAGAAAAGCCTCTTCGATGATCGACCGCAAGAAATTCAAGAACTTACCTACATCCTCAAGGGCGACTTGAATGCACTCAATCAACAAATTGCACGTCTTCAAGACATCTCAAAAGATCAACGACGCATCAATTCGGGCAAACACTTGCAGCTACATTCCTCGAATATGGTATATGCATTACAATCGAAATTGGCCAACATGGGTACTGACTTCAAGCAAATTCTCGAATTGCGTACAGAAAATCTAAAACAACAAAAAGTACGACGTGATCAATTTGGTCAATCACCAATTGCTGCAAGCACTGTACGTGCGAGTACAGCCAAACAGGGTTCGCTCTTGTTGAGCGAAGAGAATACGGCAGTAAGTATTGATATGGCAGCTAATGATACAACGCCCTTATTGGGCGCCGTTGGTGGCACACAACAACAAACGCAAATGCAAATGGCAATATATGATGATTCCGATAGTTATGTACAACAACGTGCTGAAACAATGCAAAATATTGAATCGACAATTGTTGAATTGGGCGGTATCTTCCAACAGTTGGCACATATGGTTAAGGAACAAGAAGAAACTGTTGAACGTATTGATACGAATATACAAGATGCTGAATTGAATATTGAAGCGGCGCATGGTGAAATATTGAAATACTTCCAAACGGTATCGAAAAATCGTTGGCTCATGATTAAGATTTTTGCTGTATTGATATTCTTTTTCATATTTTTTGTTGTTTTTCTAACGTAATAATGAAGTTGTGGTTTTTTAAATGCCTAAAGGCGTATATGCATATGTATATTCTCTAATATAGTAACTCATAATGATCTAGACTAATATAAGGGCTTTGGCGCGCGCTACGGAACTACGAATGAGTACTTTTTGAGGCATTCAATTGAAGTTGACTAATGAAATATAGAAGAATGTTTATAAAGAGCCTCCGCATACAGCAATAAGCTGAAAGGGCACACAATAGATCGTATAAATGGTCGCGGTGTAATAAGGCCTTATAATAATAATGTCACTAGCTCGAAGAGATGTGCACCTCTGTGAACGTCTACGGATTCTCAAAAGCAAAACATATATTTCGAAATTGTTTAAACAAATCACAGCGTGGCAATGACACAATAAAAGGTTATGATGAAGCGATTTTTGTTTGTAGCATGTATAATTATCAATTTATAAAATATGAAACATAAAAGTTTTAAACTAAATAAATTAGATATTGTTATTGGCAATAAGTGAAATGGAATGTTGTTTATTTAAAAATATTATTTAGGCCTAGATTTGCAACAAAATAATTTAGTGTTCTTCAAAAAAAAATTTGAAAGCGTTTTAAAAAATGAAATTTTCATTTTCGAAAATGTATCGAAATATTTCTGATATATACAGTTCTAAAAAATTTTTTATTTTGCGGATTTCTCACTCATATAATTTGGGAGCAAAAATGTATGAAAAGATGCAACGGTTCGCAGTGTAAAATTATTTGGAATTGTCCTCATAATTAGAATGTCAAAAGTTGTTTCATGTCCCACTTAATCGCTCCGAAACCTGGAGGGAACTACGGTGTTAAGCAAATCCCTGCACCGGTAGTCTGGTTAGTACCAGCAGGTACAGGATCAATTCAAAAAGAATCTTTGCTCAAAATTCATTTTTGTCGGTGAGGCGCTTTTAGCGGTTAGTGCTCGATATATGTACGTAAATATATGATTACCAAGGCAAAGTGCATTCAAAAATTTCAAATCTTCAGCAAATGTATATCTCGCGACAGTCTCACACAAATGACAATTTTATCTATATTTTTTGAGATTAGATAAAAATAGTTTGTCTGTTTTGTTGCTATTTCTATTTAATGTTGCTTAAGGTAAGTATTTAATTAAAAAGAAATGTTGATAAATGTACTTCAAAGTACTTGTACGTATGTATGTGCATAATACAAAACTATAACGAAATTTTAATGATAATTAAACATGTCCCTATCATACCCAAACTACAATATTCAAAAATAATTTACATACATTTTCGAAGCTAAAATACTTTGAGCAATAATTAGTTAGCCATTGACTTCATTTATCATTTTTACTTTTATTGTAAGAATTGTTTTACATTTAATTAAAAAAATGACTCGTTTTCACTACGTACTCTTTTGTGCAACTCTTAATTAGATACTCAAAAATGGCCACCACAATTGCTCGATTTGTTCATCTGGCTGAGTTATTAGTTGTTGCAGTTTGTAAATATTAATTTATTGGTTTAGGTAATTTATTTCTTTGTTTGATTTCGAGAGATCACTGCAATTTGCCTCTTTATTTCTACGTGGAAATCAGCGAATATACCATGCTGTAAAATAAATATTAAATTTAATAAATTGTTAAAAAAAAATTGTATATTAACATTTCAAACTCACCCATAAATATAGTAGAAGAACGAAATTAAGTAAATAGCCAATTTAATCCAACCTTCGCGCATATTTTTCGATAGATTATCTGTGCTCAGTACCGTTGTGGCATCATAGAGACCAGGGGCCGTCATAACCGGGCGATTCTTATAGCTGTAAGAATAAAACAACAAAAATTTAAAAAGTATTAAAAAATGGAAAGTGTGGAATTTTGTTAGATTTTTCAAGTTAACTTGTTGTTGTTGTAACGAGGTGTATCTATGCCTAAATGTCAGACAGGGTCACCCCGAATGTATTGCTTTTAGCAAGGTCGATATAAGAAAACGGCCCGGGTCGTTTCGGCACGATGGGTACAGCACAAGTACTGGTACCGTTCTTGTAGAACCGGCAATACAAGAAACTATCCGTGTAGGCCATTCAATATAGGTCATTTAGCGTTACCCAGGGTGCACCAACGGTGAGGCGACCTACTCTTACACCCCTAAGGGGCCGTTGAAATATGAATAGGAAATAAAAATTGTGACGGAAATTAAAAGGTTTGTCTAGCTGCCAGTATATGTCGCACCAGCCAATTGGAAATAAATATTTTGTATATCCACTATCTCGGAAGCGGCCGACGCGATTTGAATGAAATTTGGTGTATGGATAGTATGCTTCATTTTAAGGCGTTATGTGTTGCCTCTTCAGGTGGTTTACAGGGTTGCCACGTATCTCAATATTTTAATATTGAGCAAGATATGCCATTACTTATGGGTATCAATTGAGAGGTCGTGTTCCAAGTAGTTAGCAAATTTATTTTCAGGCAGGGTTGCCACCTAACGGATTTTTATTTATTCTTTCGTATAGCGACCAAGATCTTGAGAACGGCTGAGATTTTTACAACAAGTGGAGGATGACTTGAATTCTCTTGGGGTTTCCAATTGGCGTCAGTTATCGCTAAAAAGGAATGACTGGAGTGCTTTGATACGAAACGGCCAAAATCGCCTAGGCAGTTAAGCGTCCAAGAATGACGCAAGCCAAGATTAGATTAGAATACCCAGGAACTAATTTTCAAGTAGAGTTGCCACCTAGTCCCATTTTTTTTTTGTATTTATTGTATCTTTCGGATTAAGGGAGTGCTATTGTTATTAAGACATCGAGCCCGGGGAGTATCCCGAATGCCGGGTCTTCCGTGTTATCTTTTCATCCCGAAATCCCGGGATTATATTTGTTCAAATCCCGGGCTTTCGGAATAGCGGAAAGACCCAAAGTCCCTGGATTTGAATAAAAAAAAAAAACGAAATGAAACTGCTGTACTACGTCCAATAAAGTCAAAAGGGGTGTCAAATGACGAGTGTTGGCTTCGACTACAATAATCCAAAAGCGGAAATTGAAAGTTTTTGTTTCAGTGAAAAGTAATTTGCAAAAAACTACATTTTACCGGGTCCGAACCCAAAATTGTTACGTGACCATTGGTATTTATGTGCAGAAATGCTGAATATCGCTTGACAGAAATAAAATATCGTGTCTTCTCCCGACTGTATCTAAGATAATCCCGAAATATCGGGATTGCCTAAAGCTTCGAGATTCGCTGTCGTAATTGTAATGAAACAACAAATTTTACTTTCGAAGACTGTCGGAAACCCAGCTGCTTTATTTTGTAAACGAAAATGGCATTGACCTTTCAACTTTAATTTAACACAACCTTCATTATGATGATTCATGCATGATCAAATTTTAGTTAGCACTTGCTTTCGCAGTCATGATTATGTGTAAAACAACAACAATTCCCAAATACCCATCAAACTAATCTTATATCAACAAATCCCACTTACCGCCACACGTGATATGCTATCAAAGGTATATTAATGCACAACGAAAACCATTCGCCACATAGCAGGAACAGCAAGTTGAGAAAAATATGTAGGAAATACTCCGGCAATACCAGCTGTAAGCAAAAACAAAAAAATAATTAATATATATGCATGAATTGCGTTATTTATAATTAGACCAAGACAAAAACACAGACGATCTAGATATGAGGTCGCCCTTTAGACAGACAGTCCCACTTTCTCATGATCGCTGCACTGGCTGCTCACTTTTCCAACTTACCGGATTTAGACTATTGCATTGATCAATTGGATTCTTATAATCTGTTTTAAGTTCATCAAATGCGATTACGTGAAATATTGCAAAAAATATTAAAAATGCATCTCCAATCAATGCCACAATGTATGTGAACGCTGTAAAGTTGAATGCCATTTTCAGCTCCTCCGTTGTTTATCTTCTTACACAGTGTCGTGTGTAATTTATTTATTTGAAACGCTTAAATATTCCTTTTTATAAAAACAAAATGCACAAATATCCATATAACTTTTGTAAAATAGTACAAAAAACAAGATGTCAATGATGTCAATTTGTTTTTGGTTTTTGGTGTAGCCAGACTCTGATGTCATTTGTGTGCTATCGATTCACAAGAAAAGTAATCGATAATTGTGGACAAGTACTGCAGTAATCGGGTATATTTAAGGTCGAGACACATTCAGGGCAAATCGAAATTATAAACTTCAGTGCGAAATTTTTCCCTGTTTTCCTATTAAATATATTATAAAAACATAGAGAAAATTCAAAAATCGCATTATCCTGTCAATTTCTAACCCAATGGTTAAAGCCCTGCAAAAATCGTTGGATTATGTGTTCCAAATTTTTGATATTGGAGTACTCCAATAGTAATCCTTTGTATACCTCATCGGACCACGTTCAGCTTTTTGAAAGTAGACCATTGCTCCTGCTTTATCGACGAAAATTACGACACTATCGCTCTGGCAGTATATACTCCAAGGAGTAACATTGCAAAGTACTCTGACGGTAGGTACTCCATGAAGTAGCAGAAACAAAGCGAAGGTTGGAGTAGGTGGTCCAGTCCTAGGACATCGCAATGTTGATTGGAGCACAATTTTTATATGAAAAAGGATTACATTTGGAGTACTCTGATGCTCCAATTGGAGTACTCTTTTGGATAGGAAATAGAGTACTCTCGATTTTTGCAGGGAGTTTACATTTAAAACCCTCCGCTGATTCTGAATATCGAGGTTACTTTGTTTCTATGGTAACGTTTTAGAGATTTACGAATAACCGTTATTCAAAACAAATTTAAGATTAAAGGTGTATTTGTCACGAATCTCAACGCTTTTTGATTATCCCGGGATTTGCAATGTTTATCTCAGAATCCCGGGATTTTTCGGGATTATCTCAGATACCGTCCACAACGGTGAGGAGAGGTATCACAAGGCTTGTTTTGACCTCGGTATTCATAATCTGAAAGCGATATTCAATTTTTGTCAATCCAGGAAGGTGCCCTATGCCCCAAAAACATTAATGTTTTAATTAAAAAACCCTTGCAGATTATTGTAATCAAAATCGAAACGCATATTTCGACACCTCTCCCGACGTTTTGGAAGTGTTCCTGCTGTTTCGTGCCTCGGAATTCCGGGATTACCCATTAATAAATTTAATTTATTTAAAAATGTATTTAATTTTGGTTCAGAAAGGACGCTTTGCCTGGCTACTCGTCAAGCTCCTTGCCCTATATAGTCATCAATCTCTTCTAACGGAAGTTCTAGGAAAGAATCAGGTTCAAAGGGGTGGATCACCATGCAGATGCTTGGTATCGTGAGGGGTTACACAACACAACTAGCAGCCATTCGATGTCTGTCTTAAGTTTACCCAGACACCGACTCCAGGAATTTGTGCAGCCGTACCTCCAAAAACGCTAAGTCTATTTTGAAGCCAGTTCTTGGTAGGATATGCTTCCCGTGATTAGATATAGATGATCGCAGATGAGTTGTTCAATTCCCAGCGAAGAGTATGGCACTGGACATGCTTTATAGATTTCAATTCATCAAATAAGATTCTTATATTCAAAATTGCCGCCCATTTCAAATCTTATCTAATTAGGATTGCGATCGAACTCCACTCAGTACTCAAGATGTCACAGCAACCCACACTCTATAATAAAAGTAAACAAATATTTAAATTAAAAAAGAATAGCGCTTTAATTATGTGTTTGAATTAACCATCATACGTTCTGTGTGCAACGTATTTTCTTTACACCAATTCTACTTCACTTCACTTTTTTAAAAATATTTATCTTTACCCCTTCCCAAAAGTACAACCAACAATCAACATCCAATTATTTACTTTTTGGATTTGCCTGTGGATTTTTGGGCAGGTTTCTTGGCCGCCGATTTGCCTCCTGCTGTTTTGCTAGGTTGCGCCTTGGTTGGTTTCTTCTCTGCGACAGGCTTGACGGGTTTCACCAACAATTCACGTTGACTCTTCAGCGCCTTGACGATCTTTTGTTCCTCAATAAGGAAAGCACGAACGATGCGTTCACGCAAACATCCATGACACAAAACACCACCATATGTACGTGCGACAGTCTTTTGACGTTTCGACAAGCGGGAACGTTCACATGGACGTGTGGGCCGGATACCCTTTAGCTTCTCTTTACATTGACCACACTTTGGTACGGTCTTGTTTTTCTTTACATATTGATAGACAAGGCGGCCGCCAGGTGTGCGAACACTGTAATTGGGAGAGAATTGGTTTTAGTAAATATGTAGAAGAAAATGTATGAATTGCCGAGGTAGAGTTGGGGTGTTGTGTATTTGATTTGTCATAGTTCCAGATGTTCTTTATAAATTAGCATAGTGTACCCTCAAATCCGTTCAAATAATTTTAATGTATCCCAGTAGTGGGACAAAAACACAAAACACGAACGTTCACCACCGGCAGATTCCTTGCACAAATTTTACTTAACAATAACAATTTACTTACATACGCCTCCTGTTGGACTTGGTGTTGTAGGACAGACGTCTTCTCAAAGTCAAACGTTGAACCATTTTGTCTGCTAAAGCAATACCACACATTCATTTAGGCATCCATCGCCGCCATTGCACAGATAAGAGGAAGATAGTCCATTTTGAGCACAAAAATATAGTAGAAGAGAAAGAAAAATTTACATTAGTTATATTGCCACTGAAGCATGAAATATTTATTAACGATTTCCATTCATCCATTTCTTTCTATTATAATCTAATTCAAGGATGTTTATGGATTTTTTGATATATTAACGAAATTTAAGTACGCATACCTCAAAGAAATAAACTAGAAAGGAAGTTGTCGGTAAGGCAGGTTAGCTACTCAGACTTGGCTGTGGTTGTGTTGGAAATGTCAAAAAATTGTCAGCCGTTTCAGCTGTCAGTACAATGAACCCTATGAGACCTTTGTTCGGTAGATAGCTTCGGAAAAAGTATCATCAGCGGATGAGGCCAAGGGCGTACGCCAATAGATGAGGTTCTTCTTAAGGCTCATTTACGCGGGTCGCATTTTGTCGTTTCAATGTTTTCCACCTTCACAAACAAGGTGTAGAATTATCGAATTGCTATTTACATGGTGAAACGACAAAAAAGTTGGCCAATGTAAATTAGCCTTTAGGGCGGTTTCTCGACTACCTGTCAACGATAAAGTTCACTGTCAATTTGACAGCCACTTCATTTCTTTTTATTTTAACTGGATGGTCGATAAATTTATAGGGACGGTTAAAGTTGACGGCTGGTCGTGAAAACGGCCCAAAGCCTCAACTAAAGGTTGATTTCCACGAGGCCTCAATCGGTTGAATGGCTATTTGCACGGCGGAACGACAAAAAAATCGACCCGAGTAAATCAGCCTTAAGGCATCGGATCCATAAAGGCTCATTTACACGGGTCGATTTCTCGGTAGTTTTTTCGTTGTTGCACCAATTAATAGCAATTCGATCGATCTACACCCTGTATTTGAAGGTTGAAAGCAGTGGAAAGAGAAAAATCGACCAAAAAATCGACCCGTGTAAATCGGCCTTAAGCTTTTTGGCAATCCCGCGATTTCGGTATTTTAAAATGACAATCCCGAGGTCCCCGAATTTTACGGGATTATCCCAGATACCTTAAAAAAGTCGGGAAAGGTACCAAAATACGCGTTTTGAGCTCGATGTGCATGACCCGAAAACGAAGACCTGCACACTCACTTATTGACGGGTTGCATGTCACACGTACACAAATTTTTGCATAAGATTCTTCACCATCGCCTTCTAAATCTTATCACAATTCTGATGCTTCATTACCTCAGACCGTAGTATCAGCTGAGTTGTGACTGACCACACAACTGCCCGCTACGTGTATTTATAGGGTTGTATATCAATGTGTGAGTGTGCAGCCCAGACCTGAATAGCCTTTGAGTTGTCACCGAAACATTAATGTTTTCGATGCATTGTATTAATTTTGAAATGAACATTCCCAGCAGGGAAGAATGGGAGAGCACGGATCGGCACTTCCATTTATATTACTCGTTCAACTCTGAACTGACGCTCAGCTGTCTTCGATCTCTACAAGAGATGGCCCAACAGAACCGCGTGAACCTCACATAGGTCCCGGGGCATAGGAACATTGAGGGAAATTGTAGAGCAGACGAACTTGCGAGGCAGGGTACGACCAAGCAGGTTCTTCGGGATAAAGAGCGCTTAGGTATGCCGTTTGCCACATGCAAGCTAATGCTGCAAAAGTACACACTCCGCCAAGCAACGAAAGATGGCTGCAATCTCCAGGATGCCGGATATCCAAAGAAACCTGGCCGATATGGGATCATAAAAGATCAAGACATATTTATACCCTAAGGAGAAGAGAAATCTCCATATTAATAGGCGTATTAACTGGGCACTGCCTTATTGGTAGGCACGCAGAAAAAGTAGGTGTGCCCTTCCTGGATAGCCTAAGCCAGATCTCGGAACTGGACATAAAGGACCTGATGGCCTTCATTAAGTCATCTAAATGGTTCGAGGAAGAGTAACGGTGTCGGTTTAGGAACGTCGGTACCGGGATTCTGCTACGTGAAGAATCCCGATAATAACCGGGATTTTCCATATGGCAGGGTCCCGGAACTGACTTTCCTAGTGTTGGTGGTATCACAACGGGCCTTTTAATACTGGCCGAGGTGTACCTCTGCGGCAGCCACTTGAACCTAACCTAACCTATTAATTTTGAGTGAAATTGAAACAAAAAGGGCGTTTACATTAATTGATTTTTTATACAATTTTTTGTTGATTTTGAAAATCGGGTCTTGTAAAATTGCATGCAACAAAGTTGGCGGCCAACCGACTTTTGATAAACTAAACATGCAATTTTTTTACATCCCAGCAGAGCAAAACCGAACATGTTCGTTCACACCATCTAACCAGACGAGTCCGTAAGCCGAACGTAGTAGGTATCACGGTGAGGCGCGCTCAACCACCTGGGGCGTTCTCTTAATACAAAACCCCTTAATGGATTACGGAAAGACTCCGTACTGACTCCTCACTCCCATTAGCACTCCTTCGAAAGAGTTTTTCGCTCCTTTTGGAAGCATTGCCATTGCCTAGAAAAGGTTGTCCGATAATTGTTCATCTGCCGGACTAGGTCTCTGTTTCCGTTTCAACATTCTAGTTGATTAAAATTAGTTAAGCACAAAAACCCTGAATTTTGGGGTCTGTAATTTTTTCATGAATTTAAAAATAAAACCAAAAAAAGCATCGAGCATCCCTAGGTAGAGCACCTTCTATAAATGCACTGCATTACCATCTGCGCTTTGCAGTTTTCTTGTTATCGAAATCGAAGTGTCACAATCACCTGTTTCACTGTACTACAATTTTTCTGTTTGCCAATTAATTAAAGGAATTTCAAATTAATTTGTATCAATTAATTGTGAAGAAAATGACGTTGTACCACTTTGGAAATTGTGTAGCACTCGTCTATGTGCCATATTATCTTACATATAAATACTCTGGACTGTAAGTATGTGACTAAATTGTGGTGATGGTCAGCAGCAGGCTATAACCTACATTTGTTATCATTGAACTAATTAAATTAACTTGAATGAATTAAACATAATAATTACAGTTCGGAATATGGAGCATTTTGGAAATGCATACAAGCTGGTGGCATTTACATATTCACGCAACTTTGCAAAATGCTAGTGTTGGCGACATTCTTTGACTCTGATACGCTCAACGGTACGGGCGAAGGTTTCAGTTTCTTTGCGGTGAGTACAATGTACAAGAGGACTTTGCTAGCAAAAATTGTATTGCTTAATTTGTCATTATTTAGGATTTTCTTAAATGCAGCGTAAATGTTGCTGATCTACTTGGATTTGCTTTAATACTTTCGCGCATACCCGGCAAAGGTCATAGCAAATTGATTACAACCGGCTTGGGTTGGGCCGCCGCCGAGGTTTTACTATCGCGCGGCATCATGCTTTGGGTTGGTGCACGTGGCACAGAATTCAGTTGGATTTATATATTAAAATGTTTGGAATCCAATGTTTTATTGGTAAGTAGCTTATTTATAGTTAATAGTTCATAATTTAACATTTTTTTTTTTTTTTTGAAAACAGGTGCAGCACATCACAACGGCTACTCTAATGTGGTTATTCTCGCGCCATGACCTTAATAAAACGCTAAAACCCTTGGTAACCATTTTGCTAGCGCTTACCATTTTTAAAGGCGTTTGGCTTGAAGGTCTATTGAGTATTCTAACATTTGGGCCATGGTCAACCATTGCTGTTAAGGCATTCATTGCTTCCCTTATGGGCTTTATGTCATTGCATATTTACACAGGATTGGCGCAACAAATAGGAATTTAAGTAAATAAGAGGTATACAGTTGATGTTTGTCTAATTTAGTAGAATTTTTTGAAGGCTTTTAGTTGATGATATTTTTTGGTTTGTTATAAAATAAGCATTTAAGCAACAAAAAGGGTGTATTGGTAAATAAATATGTACTGCCTGTGGTGGTATGAATCAGATTCAATTTTGTTCTTCTTAATTGATGAGATACAATATTAGAAAAGACTAAAATTTAAATTTCAACAATTTCTTTGTATTTCTAATTCACTTCAAGTTTTTTTCTCTTTATATTCTGAACAATATTTAGTGACAAGTGTAACATTTTAACAAAAATATAGTTTTAATATATACTTGAAAACAAATTCAACAGGTGTAATACATTATATCATCTAGTTAATAACAAAAAAATCAAACTTAACAACAACAAATACGAGTTAAACTCGTAATAACAATATTATAACTTAATTCGCATGTATGCGATAACCATTGTGACGTCGTTTAACCGCCGTTTTGCCATTGAAATCATTCTTTTGTATGAGTTTCGCTGAAGCGGGGCCTAATTTTATGCCATGTAAATGTTTAGATTTCTCTGCTGTTTGTAAAACTATAAATCCTTGCGCAGCAAGTTCTAAATAACAATAGTAAGGGTATATGATTTAAATATATAAAATTAGCAATTTTTTTAATAGAGTTTATTTTATATTTACTTAGAAGTGCATAGAATGCTTTGGCAGCTTGCTTGCGTAACATTTCAGTTGGTTTAAAAATAAAGTCAGCATAAATCTCATCTCCCAGCACTTTCGTTGAGCGCCACAAATTTAACAATTTTACCATGACATCAAAAGTGCCATACTCATCTTGTTCATTGGTTGTTGTTGACTGCAGATAAGTGATGAGAAGAAGTAAAATACATTTTAATAAGGGTGTGAGTAAAAAGGAAGCGTAATTTTAATGCAATTTTACTTGGGGATTTATAAAATGTGAAGTAAAAAGAGGTAGAAAAAGTGGTTCAGTAAAAGATAGACAATCGAAAAACCCCAAATGCCCACCTTTTTAAAAAAAACGTACAACTCTCTCTTTTATTTGAGAAAAGACGGCTTTGAAAGAGAAAAAAAGAAAGAATTTTTATCTTCATTTTTCAATATGCTTTATCTCTTTGTAAAATAATTAAATTTAATTAAAAAATGATTTGCCTAACTTTCAATATATAATAACGTATATTCATTCATTTCAATTGAGAAAAAAAGATTTGTCTACCTTTCAAAATATACGATATTTTTCAATTTCAATCAAAAATGATTTGTTTAGCTTTTAAGTTATATGATATTTCTCCCTTTCAATTTTTTTTAGCTTTTAAAATAAGCGATGTTTCTCAGTTTCAATTAAAGAAAAAACGCCTTGTCTACTTTTTTAAATATACGATATTTCCTCCATTAAAAAAATAACGACTTTCTTCTTTTTCAAAAATACGATATTTCCCCCTTTCAATTGATAAAAAGGTTTGATTACCTTTTGAAATATACGACATTTCTCCCTTTTGATTGAAAAATAAAACTATTTGTATACCTTTAAAACATACGATATTTTAATTTATTTAATTGAAAAAAGTCGATTTGTCTGGCTTTTAAAATATACGAAATTTCTTCCTAGTAGCTTTACACATTTTAAAATATACGATATTTATCCATTTAAAAACGACTTTTCTGCCTTTTCGAACATACGATATTTCTCAATTTCAACCAAAAAGGATTTGTTTAGCTTTTAAAAAACGATATTTCTCCCTTTCAATTAAAAAAACGACTTGTTTACTTTTTTTAATTTACGATATTTCTTTTAAGTTATACGATATTTCTCCCTTTCAATTAAAAAACGACTTGTTTACTTTTTTTAATTTACGATATTTCTTTTAAGTTATACGATATTTCTCCCTTCCAATTAAAAAACGACTTGTTAACTTTTTTTAATTTACGATATTTCTCCATTGAAAAACGATTTTTATGCCTTTACAAATATGTATACGATATTTTTCCCTTTCAATTGACAAAAAGGTTTGTTTAAGTTTTGAAAAATACCACATTTCTCCCTTTTGATTGAAAAATAAAAATATTTGTCTACCTTTAAAACATACGCTATTTTACCCTTTTAATTGAAAAAAAGTCGATTTGTGGCTGGCTTTTAAAATATACGAAATTTCTTCCTCTTAACTTTCTACATTTTAAAATATACGATATTTCTCCATTTAAAAACGATTCTTCTGCCTTCTCAAACATACGTCATTTCTCAATTGCAATTAAAGAATGGATTTGTTTAGCTGTTAAAAATACGATATTTCTCCCTTTCGAATAAAAAAACGACTTGTCTACTTTTTTCAATTTACGATATTTCTCCATTAAAAAATAACGACTTTCTTGCCTTTCAAATATACGATATTTCCCCCTTTCAATTGCTAAAAAGGTTTGTTTACCTTATGAAATATACATTTCTCCTTTTTATTGAAAAAAAAAAAAAATATTTGTCTACCTTTTAATACATATATACGATATTTTTCCCTTTTAATTAAAAAAAACGATTTGTCTGGCTTTGAAAATATACGATATTTTTCCATTTTTGCTGTATATATAAATATACAAAATTTCTCCATTTAAATAAAAAAAAAAAGATTTGTCTACCTCTTAAAAAATACGATATTATTTTAATTGAAACCCGATTTTCAAAATATACACTTCTTACTAAAAAACATTTCCTATTTCAAACGAAAAAAACTATTTGTATAGTTTTTAAAATTTTTTGACGAGATTAAGACATAAGTAAACAAAAAATGACGCTCCCCGTTTTTCAAAGTTAGCCTTCAAAAGCTAGTTACGGGCTTTCGAAGTTCGAAGCTGGACCCTTCGAAGATTAGGGTTTCTTGTAGTTTTAATTTAAAAAAAATTTAAAAAGGTTAAATGTGGGCGTGGCCTTCTTCCTACTCTTACTTGATTGGTGTACTTTCTTTATTTCACAGTGTATGTATGAAAATATAGTATATAATTAAAAATATGCAGCTTTTAATTTTTTCGAAGATCTCAGTAAGAAGTTTTTACATACATTTTTGATTAGAAAAAGGACACCATTCAAACTAGAGAGGCAAGCAGGCCACGCCCACAATTTGCCTTTTTAAATTTTTTAAATAAAACAATTAGAAAACCACTTTCGAACATGGAACTTCGAAAACCCATAACTAAATTTTGGTGCCTAACTTCGAAAAACGGGGAACGCCATTTTTTTTACTTATGTCTTTAATTTCTTTTGAAAAAAAGTTGGTATAGTCCCATACCCAGCCGGCTGCTGTACAGGGTTATCGTATACAAAAACTTACAGCATTTTCAGCAATGCACTCTATATTAACATTATTATTATTATTATTTATGCAATCGCTTGTCATTTTATTATTCACAGCAAATGGTGAAAGATTATAATTATCTTCCACTTGTGGAGGCGTGGTGGGATGCTCTTGCACAGCCGCAGCTAAACGTAGACTACTACGTCCTTTATTTTTTTCAATTCTATTCGAATTTTCAAAAATTTCTTCTACCAAATCATCGTTTATATCGCGATTTAAAATTTCACGTAATAGGCTACGTGTAGTGGAGTTTTCTACAGCAGTCTTGGAGCTCGCCGAAGCTTTTCGATGCTTCATTTTGAATTTTCGCATTGCAATGCAACTGTAAAAGTGAATAAATTTTATTAAAAAAAGATTTCATTAAATGCAAATCGACGCCTGAGTGGAAGGTCCCCATTTTCAAAATATTTTTCATGCATTTAAACTCTTGCGCCAAATTTTGTTATAGGACGTTATTCAAAAAAGTTCCGAGATAGAGCGTTTTTGAAAAATATTTTGAATGGGGTTATCTTCCGCTCGGTTGTCGAAATACTTACCTGCGATTTAGTGTATTTAATAGCGCATTGGCAGTTGGTAATATACGCTCGTAGTGCTTGCGGCTGGGTATGTTATGTTGCGCATTTACATTCCATTTAATCTTGGCTCGCATTTTTCTTGCTGTTTTTCTTAAATTAACTTTAACTTGTAGCTGTGCGCGTATGTCATCTCCCGTTAGCACTACACGTTCATCGATTATTACTTTAGTTTTGGATTTTGCTTGCTTCCTGGTGGTAATCGGGAGGCTTTTCTGTAGGAATGGGAAGGTTTAAAAAAAATGTTTGAGAATAAGTTGGGGTGTAAAAGTAGGTCGCCTCCCAGTTGGTGCGCCCTGGGTAACGCTAAATGACCTACATGGCCTACACGGCTAGTTTCTTGTATTGCCGGTTCTACGATAACGGTACCAGTACTTGTGCTGTACCCATCGTGCCGAAACAACCCGGGCCGTTTTCTTATATCGACCCGGCCAAGAGCAATACACTCGGGGTGACCCTGTCTGACATTTAGGCAGGGCTACACCGCGCTACAACAACAACAGGGGCAAAGTTCAGATTGCTCTACGGAGACTCAAAAAATAAAAGTGATTTTTTTAATCTTATATAATACTCGAAATCGATAGCATTATGGTCTGAGATATCACATACAAAATCTGTTTCCGATTGGAAACGCCTAAGGCGTTCAGAACACCCCCTGTGAACCGCTTTAGGTGTTTCCAATCGGAACCAAATTTAGCATGTTGTATCTACGACGATAGTGCTATCGATTTCGAGTATTAGATAAAAGATAAAACATCTCCAATCGAGATAAAAATTTGTTTGCGATATAGTTGAACGTGGTGAAACCGATCTAGGGGTGAGCCTGGAAAAAATTCTGCATTTGATTATAAGGACCACCCTAATGTACCTATGTACATATATATTTCAGAGGTATAATGTAAAAAAAATTTTGTGCAACATTTAATTGCAAACATTCATTTTTAAAAGTTGAAATTTTTTAAAAGTTTTTCTCATAGGGGTCGGTTACAACCATTTAACGATTTGACATGGAACGACCCAACCAATTATTATGTGTCATAGGCATCTCTAATAGTATCCCATTTAAATACGTACCTGCTTGTTATAACAAACACTGCCCATTACGCTCGGACAGGCACTCAGCTCCTCGTTATTATTATTTTCAATGGACATTCCGTTACTATTGTTATCCAAAACTTCGAAGCTATTAAAAATAAAAAGTATTAATATTTTAATTAATTTCAATTTAATCCATTTTACCTATTTGCATCATTTTCATCAATGTCACTTCTATTAGCCACACCATCAGCTATCTCAGGGACATTACTAAAAAAAAAAAAAACGAGAAAAACTAATTAAAAAAAAAAAAATTCAAATAGTTTTAGTTTAACCTACCTTTCATTGAGCGTGCTAACGTCATGGTTAATTTGTATTGGACTAAAGTGAACCATGGCATGGGTATCCGGCACTCCAGCAGTACGTGCCATTTCTATTTCAGGTTCCTCATTCTTGACCGGCGAATTTTCATTGGCATTAACCATCTTTGGCCTCTTATCGCAAATACTTCTTGTTTCCAATATCTAAGTATCGATTAAAATATGTAAATGTTAAATTCTGTGTTAAATGCAAGCAAAAATTTACTGGGTCATTTCATGTCAAATCGTTCACTGTTTGGAATCGCCCTTTTTCAATATGAATAAATTTTGGTGGATAGTTTCCTTTCGTACCCAAATTCTTTCAAATCGGAAAAGCTCAATCCCAACCATTTGACGAAGAATGACCCTTCTACAAACCTTTCTTTTTGCGCCCTTCGATTTTGTTACGTTTTGATCTGTGCGAGTAAATTTTTGACATTTTTAATAAATTTATAAACATGATCTATTTCAAGCTACACTCATTATACCTTCCATCATACGCATCAATGTGCTCAATTCATCTGCTGTAGCATTACCAAATCCTTCATCCTCGTCCGAGGGATAATGTTCAGCGTGACGGGTATCTACTTCATTAATAGTTATCTCACGTATATGTATACACGTGGTTCTACTACCACGACGATTTGTTTTTGTCACCTGTTTTAGAATGATCAATTAAATTTCAGAAGTCGTAAAATGTTTTTCAGAATGGTCGATTGTACTTCAGTATCCCAATTCATGATTTTTTTGTCGATTCAAAATTAAAAAAAAAGGAAGTCTAGGCTCTGCTAGGCGTGGTCGGGAAGCGATTTCGTCAAATTTCATCAGGTACACTCCTCCCTATATTGCTAGTATATCTTGTGCCAAATTTCATGAATCTAAAGTAATGTGTAAAAGTTTTTAACAGACGGATTTTCAAAAATGAAACCCTTAAAAATGGGCGGTGCCACGCCCACATTTCAAAATTTATCAAAAAAATCATAATGGAATGACTAGACAGTTCATCCTATCAAATTATATCATTTCCATTACCGAATTATGTTGATTTAGGTGATTTTCGAAATTTTCGATATCGAAAGTGGGAGTGGTTGGAGGGCGATTTTATCCAATTTCATCAGGTATACTCCCAACGATAGATACTAGTAGGCTTTGTGCCAAATTCCATCGTTCTACCGTAATTAAAAGTTCAAAAATGCCTCCAGAAAAAGGGGGTGTGGTTGTCATCCTATTTTGCCAATTTTCAATAGCAACCTACCTTGGCCAGAAAGTAACTTGTGTACCAAATTTCATTCAAATATCTCAATTTTTACTCAAGTTATCTGAATTTATGTGATTTTCGAAATTTTCGATATCGAAATCCGATCTCGTCCATTTTCAATGGTAACCTACCTTGGCCAGAAAGTAATCTTAATACCAGATTTCATGCAAATATCTTAATTTTTACTCATGTTATGTCAGTTTATGTGATTTTCGAAATTTTCGATATCGAAAATGGGGGCGTGGTCATCATCCTATTTCTCCCATTTTCAATAGCAACCTACCTTGGTCAGAAAGTAACCTATATACCAAATTTCATGCAAATACCTCAATTTTTACTCAAGTTATCGTTTACACGGACGGACAGACGGACGGACATGCCTCAATCAACTCCTCTTTTCAACCTAAGAACTTTCATATATGGAACTCTAAATCTATTTCGATTATTTTGTGTCGTTATGTGGAAAAAATTATAATATGTACCCCTGTATGGACTAGTACTAGTACGCTGGGTATAAAAAAGCAAGTGAGAAACCAAATCGACAAAAATTACATAAATTCTTACAGAAATAGAAAAAGAGAAAGTGACGCCAAATCGTCTATTTCAGTCGAGACGATAGATCGAAAAGAGTTACAGAAACGGGCTAATCTATAACAGAATTTGTTTCAAGAAAGCCCTATCTCAAAATGATTTTCGAACATGCCTTCTCCATAAAAAAATCAATATATTTTCAGTTGAGGCAGGTCGTTTTTGAATAAAATTTTGAAATAAGGCGTTATTAAAACAGATTCTCTAATACGGGGGTTCTTAAAATATGCTGAGATAGGGCTTTTTTGAAAAATATTTTAAAGTAGGTCGATCTTCCACTCATCAGCTGATATTCTGAGTTTCAATCTTTATAATTAAAATCTTATAAAAAGGTGTAAGTTCAAGTACCTACATTTGATACAGTTTTATTTATAACCTCTGTTGATTTGCTCCATTCAACAAAGTTTTCAGTATCATCTAATAATTGTGTATAATCTGTAACGGATATAGATCTCTCTATGGAATTTCGCTTTCTTTTCGTTTGATAGGACGCATTGTAAGCAACTGTTTGGCTATATTTGAAAATTAATATCATTAAAATTCGACAATGCTTTAAATTTTTTAATAAATACCTGCTCTTGCGTTTAGCTGGCAATTTTATCGCAGACCAACTTCCACTCTGTGCTACTAACATTTGGCATCTATCTAAATTTTAAGAAGAGAATAAAAGTTTGAGATTGGGTTTTATAATATTGTTGTTGTATTTCGGGGCAGTTCCAATAGCAAGTCCAAAGAAATTGTCAGTTTTAGCAGGGTTGGTCTAAAGCGGACAGTACGTTGAGCAGCTAGAGAGATGCATTGTATCATGATGGGACATACCACATGCAGGGTATGTATTTGGTATGGTGGAATCGAGTCTTGTTCTTGTAACGAAATTTAGTCACCAAGCTCTTCCAACGAGAGTCAAAAGAACCGAGAAATATCAATACGGTTCAACTATCCAAAGTTATGTTGGTGAGCACCCCACCGTCTCTGTGTGGGCACTGCTGAGGTCGTGTTGTTGTTGTAACGGAGTCTGAACAAGTGGCTCAAATAGGGTGGAGTCTCGATAGGTAAGAGTTTACTCTGATACAATATCCAGATCGAAGTCGAGCCCAAATGACTTCGAAGGACACGATTTTCTTTAGATATTTCAGGTGATTGAATGTTGAACACGGAGGCGAAGAGCTGGTAAAAAGCATGCATCAGCTCAGGTCAGACGAGTGCATGCCTCCAGATTGGAATTTAAGTGTGCTCTGCCGAATCCGTAAGAAAGGCGATCCAGCTGACCGCACCAACTATCGCGGAATCAGTCTTCCTAATAGCGTACACGGCTAAAAAAAATGAACCTAAATTTTAAACCCGTATAAAGTTTAATCAATCAAATCAAACTTTTTTGTACAATATTTCAAACCGTCCAAATACCTACAAAGATTTTCAATTTCTTTTGGTTTCGATTTAAAATCTAAATGAAAAAGCAATCTAAATTTTTTATTTTTGGTTTGTTTGAAAAACTTCATGTGCGTCATAGCTCAGCGGTGAGCGTTTTCGTTCGAATCCTGCCAGCTGCCTCATTTTTTTAGTTTTATTTTTTCTTAAAACTTTTCGGTTTAAAATGAAAACTTTTTGGTTTGAAAATTAAAATATTTCGGTTTAAAATTAAAACTTTTTGGTTTGAAAATTAAAACTTTTTGGTTTGAAAATTCAAATTTATTTTTGAAAGCTTATTCAAGATTGAATTTTGCCAACAGTGGTAGAGCAGACGGGCATGATGCGGGGAGTCTCGGTTGGAATTCCCGCCAACGGACAAAAAATTTATTTTATCTTTGAAACATTGTTAAAACATTTTTTGTTTATAATTTAAACCCGATTCATTTAGCCAATTTTCATGAAAACTGGTCTAGATTGAATTTGAATCCAAATTTGGTTTGGTCATATCGCCGGTTCCAAAGTAAACTGATGTATTAACTTTTTAAAATTTTTGGGAAAACAGCATTTCAAACTTTTATTTTTTCATAGAACTCCATTGTAAAAATGAAATTTTTAATGCCATTTCAAAAACAATTTAAATTTTGAAATACTTCTGTTTACTTTGGAACCGGCGATATATGTAGTCCAAAAAAAGTTAAAAATTTAGGTTCAAATTTTTAACCGTGTATTGAAAGGCTGAAGCTCATCGTAGACAAGCTGATTGGATCTTATAAGTATGGCTTTAGACCTGGTAAGTCTACCATCGACCAGATTTTCAGATTAAAACCCAAAGGCTCCGCTGGCTGGGTCATGTTATGCGAATGGACAAAGTAGCTCCATCACAGAAGGTTTTCCTATCGTCACCTGAATTCGGCAGCAGAGGAAGGAGGAGGAATCAACAGGTGGATGAGATGGAAACAACAGGTGGAAGATGACTTGAACTCCCTTGAGGTTTCTAATTGGCGTCAGTTATCGCTAAAAAGGAATGACTGGCGTGCTTTGATAGGCAACGGCCAAAATCGCTTAGGCGGTTAAGCGCCAATAAATGATGATGATGAATGTTTAACAACGGGGTTCACCTGACAGAGCGGCGAGAGATCTGACAGAGGCGCTTATGATTCCGCAAATCAAAGGGCTATGTGAAATTGTGCTGTGGCTGCTACAGGGATATGATGCATTCCACTTCTTTATTATTAACTTCTGTCTAGGCTTTCATTAGCTCAAAAGGCACTATTAAATGCCAAACTTTGGAAAAGGGATGTTCTAGATAGAAACGAATCTGCTGTGACCATTGTAAATTGTCCATGCGACAGTCACGCTCTTCATGAAATAACCGCCGAAAGGTTGACCCGCCTACAACAATAACAAAGCAAGGAAACATTCCTCCATTTATATCAGTTAACACTTACTCAACAAATCGGTAACCTGCAATTCGTGCACCCTCAAAGTGGTGTAGCAAAGACATGAGACCGCACGAAATGTTAGTTCGTTTGCCTGATTTCTACGCGTGATATCCAAATTGCGTTGTTGGCCATTACGCGGTTGTGTAATGGCTAAACGCAATGTTTCACTGCAAATAAGCATAAGTAACGGCACGCCATTAAAAAAAATCATTAATACCGTTATGCCATCCAACTTACCAAGTTTTCGCCACATTTATTGTCTGCACTTCATTGGCTTTGGGTAAATCACCTCTTCTACTTGTTAACCACAAATCTTGGAAATCGGTGAGCATTTTCGAATAAATAAAACACTTTTAGTTCCCTCAAATTGCGTGAAATTAAAGCAACAAGCGCGGGTGCCGACTTTATACCAATTGAAATGTGTTGACCGTTAGCAAGGCGAATTCATACAGGTGGGTTCGAGTGATTCAGATCTACACACACTCACACTACTTGTAACTAAAAATGTCAGACAAAGCTACACTATAAGCATTCTGACAGCTACGATTCGATTTTCAAGGAAGAAGAAGAAACCATATGAAGGGAGGATGCCACCTGTAATGAATTCGCCTTGACCGTTAGCAAACGGCATTTCCGGTTTTAAAGGCACTTGTTGTTTTGTTGAACTCATTGCGGCCATTTGTTTTTGTGAATGTTTTGAGGTAGTTTCTTCTTGATAGATTTAATTAACTATTTAAACAAAAATTTAACGGAAATTTCTCCGAGGAGATGCACTAATTATTAAAATCTAAAAAAATATTTTGTTGATCTCGCCAATTCCGCTTTGATCTCATTCTACATGGTTTTCAGAGTTGCCAGATCTTGGCGATTGCGATGCGGCTAGAATAATACCCGTTTATATTACATTTACACTGCACCAAATTTGGCGAAAAATTTCAAATTTGGTGCTTTTTCTGGTGCAGGTTCTTCGGGATAAAGAGCGCTTAGGTATGTCGTTTGCCACATGCAAGCTAATGCTGAAGGAGTACACACTCCGCTAAGCCAACGAAAGACGGCTGCAATCTCCAGGATGCCGGATATCCAAAGAAACCTGGCCGAAATGGAATCATAAAAGATCAAGACATATTTATGCCCTAAGGAGAAGAGAAATCTTCATATTAATAGGCGTATTAACTGGGCACTGCCTTATTGGTAGGCAAGCAGAAAGACTAGGTGTGCCCTACCGACGATGCTGTAGGAGTTGCAAGGATGATGAGGAGGAGGAAACGGTGGAGCACCTCATCTGCAACTGCCCGGCTTTAAGTGGCGCGAGAATGCGCTTTTTGGGAGTTCCCTTCCTGGTTAGCCTACGCCAGGTCACGGAGCTGTACATAAAGGACCTGATGGTCTTCATCAAATGGTTCGAGGAAGAGTAACGGTGTCGGTTCAGGAACGTCAGTCCCGGGATTCTGCTATGTGGAGAATCCTGATAATACCGGGAATTTCCATATGGCAGGGTCCCGGAACTGACTTTCTTAGTGTTGGTGGTATCACAACGGGCCTTTTAATACTGGCCTAGGTGTGCCTCTGCGGCAGCCACTTAAACCTAACCTAACCTAATTGACGTGTGATAACTTTTGCACTATGCACAGCGCTAAATAACAATTACAATTAAATTTTTTTGAAAAAAATTGGCTAATTCTACCAGGAAAAGACAGAAGCCTTCTTGACTCTTCTTTTATTATTACTCTACAGCTGCTTAAATCATTACGGTAATGCATTTCATTACGGTAGCTTATTGTCCTGGTTGTTGACGTGTAGCCCTGCCTAAATGTCAGACAGGGTCACCCCGAGTGTATTGCTCTTGGCCGGGTCGATATAAGAAGACGGCCCGGGTCGTTTCGGCACGATGGGTACAGCACAAGTATTGGTACCGTTCTCGTAGAACCGGCAATACAAGAAACTAGCCGTGTAGGCTATGTAGGCCATTTAGCGTTACCCAGGGTGCACCAACTGGGAGGCGACCTACTTTTGCACTCCTGGTATAATATTCGTACAGGGAGCTGAAGCCAAATTCAAATTTACCAGTGTAAACGGTGTCGAACTGGCTCATTTGAATTCTCCAAATTCGGTGCGGTTTAAATGTTTTATTATGAATTGGCTCATAACTACTGAAAGGGATTTTTCCCAAATTTTCGTCAATTTATTCTTTGGAAAAGTCATCCCGATAGGATTTTCCCACTTGATTTTTTTCTGGAATTGCTATATTTGCAAACTTTTGACGTATTTTTCGAGTTGGCGTAGAATCTATACAATTATCTCCAATTTTACCCTAAATTTGCCAATCTAGCCGGTTGGCAAAAAAAAGTATGCTGGCAGCACTGAGGGTAGTTGCAGACAAACAAATTCTGTTATATTTGCTGTTGTTGTTCTGCCATCGCCAAGTTCTTTTTTCTACTTCCGTATACACATATTCCTCAGCAGAATAACTCAGGAATTTTATTAAATAAATTAAACTGCCAACAAGAAGATTCTAAATTTACTTTATAAAATGGTAAGTAGACTTGTTGAATTTGGCGTTAATTCTCTTTCAACTCCATTAAATTGCGTATGACTAATGTTGCTATAGAAGGAAGTGTCGAAGTCTGTAAAAGGGTGCGGAAAATAACAGCATAATTAAATGAATCACAACTGTTTTAATGAAGTTGTTGTTGCATTCATGTTGAATTTGATTAGCGATTTGGTTTTTAAGGTCTTTTCATACATGTTTATTTTACAGGGCGATAGCAAAATTTGCGACATTAGCGATGATGTGCGTGATGCCTTGAAGAAGTTTCGTTTTCGCAAGAATTCGGCCAACTCTGCGCTGATATGTGAGTATAAATTATAAGTAGATGGCTCCAGCTCGAAATAGGCTAGTTGATCAGCATAACAATTAGCGATAGTTTCTTATCTATGTACATATTTATATGCAAATTAGGTCTATCTCCTTAGTTTCTTTAACGCACCCTTTTTCGTACTTTCTTTTTGTTTTTGTTTAATTTTTTTTATTCGGTTTTGTTTCTCTTTTGTTTACGTTCTCGTGCAAAGAAGTTGCGAAGATGGTAGCAAAACAAAGATATGATTGCCTACAGTTGTGGGTAAAATTTAAGCACTATTTAGGGTAATTAACAAGGTGTTTATTTATTATTTAATACTATTTAATCCCGAATGTTTTCGACCTTCCCGGGATTGTGTCATAAACCTTCCAGAAAGGTCGGGAGTGGTATCAAAACACGCATTTTGACCTCGATAAATACCACTCACTTAAAATAGCCTTTAACCACATAGGCGATTTTGGCCGTCCTAAGGAGGATGGGATCGTGTGTAGAAGTTCACGCAAGTGGGGAGAGTTTCTGACTGCCATTCAACTGGGAATGGCCAGAGCGATTCTTCTATGTGCGGTACAAGCAGCTCACTACTACCGCGTCGTATTCTTGTATTGCCGGTTCTACGAGAACGGTACCAGTACTTGTGCTGTACCCATCGTGCCGAAACGCCCCGGGCCGTTTTCTTATATCGACCCGGCCAAGAGCAATACACTCGAGGTGACCCTGTCTGACATTTAGGCAGGGCTACACCTCGCTACAACAACAACCGCGTCGTATCCTCTGGATAGACACTAAACATCCGTTCGGTGGTGAACTGATTTGAGATGGCGACAACCTGACAAGGCCACACCGACATAATCGGTTTAAGAACTTTCCAGGGGATTTCAATAGCAAAGTCTGTCATCATAAGGTGCGGCTGGAAGCGGGTGTCTGTCTTGGATCAAGGGGCTCGCTATATAAATGTGTAACTTAAATCCAACTCGCCGAGAAACGGATTGTGCGTAGAGTTTGGGACCCACCACATAAATAAATTCCAATGAGATCCACATAAATACCGAATCGAGGTAAAAACGCGACATTTGATAAAACTAAATAAATAAAGATAAATCATAATCTCTAACGAGATTTTTGCCGAGCTTCTCTTTCCAACTTGTGGTGTGAAGAGTAGAGTTTGCCAAACTACTGCTGAGGGGCGACCCACCCGTTTAGAAAAATTTTGTTTTCTAAATAGTTTTTTGTTAGTTTTGCCGGACATGGATACGCCACGACTTAATGTAGAAGGCCGAACACTTAACCGCTACACCACGTTGGCCGCGTCATTTGATACCTCACCCAAAATTTTTGAACGTCTCAGCAATACCAGCTTCGGAAAAAATTGTGAAAGGGATTGGGGATCGCGATTGCCCGGTTTCGATGCCTTAGTTGTTAAAAAAAATGTCTCCCTTTTTAAAAAAAAAAAACTATTTTTCTTTCACTAAACAGTTTTTAAACCATTTATAAAACATGGTATAAGTTTCTCTTTTGCCTGTTTACATGTTCCACTACAGTTTGTTGGTGAGGTTATTCTCCATTAAAATTGTCGACAGTTTTTCCTGTAAATGTTATAGTTTTTTCGCTATAGTCACTTTTCCCAGTGCATTATTACAAAAAAAAAAAAACAGGAAAAAAGTCGATTTTTGTATGGGTCAAACCTTTTTTTTTTTGCAGTTAAAATTTTTTTGCGGATTGCGGTACAATGCAATATTTCTATGAATGTTTTTTCCGGCGATTTATTTTTAAAATTTAATCCCTCAAAAAGGGCGTTGGAATAGTCAATTTTGCTCTTAGTCGGAAATTTTTTAATTTCCAACATTTTTTTTATATAGACTAAAATACAAGATTCGGACTTAACCGTTTATTCGTAAGCTTAAAATCTTTCATTGCCAATAGTTTTATTTAATTTTTTTTTTTTAATGAATCATAGTTTCAAAATTTTCCTTACATACGATCCAGCCGACCCACCAAAATATTTCTTCAAAATCTGTCTTAATTATTAAATAGCAATGCATTTCTAAATTATTACCTCTTCATTTAGTAAAAGTCGATCGCGAAAAACAATTAGTTATACTAGATGAGCTTCTAGAGGATATCTCCGTCGATGAATTGCAAGAAACACTGCCAGGCCATCAGCCACGTTATATTATATATACATACAAAATGATACACGATGATCAAAGAATTTCGTATCCAATGTGTTTTATATTCTACACGCCACGTGATAGCCAAGTAAGTAACATGCATGCATATCGCTCATCCAAATCTAAAAATGTGTGTCTTCCAACAGATTGAACTTCAAATGATGTATGCGTGCACCAAAAGTGCGCTACAACGCGAAGTTGATTTGACACGCGTTTATGAAATACGCGAATTAGATGAACTAACCGAGGAATGGCTCAGGGAAAAACTCAAATAAACATCAATAGAAAAAAAGGACTCCACGATACAACAAACAACTAAATAAGCAATATTGTGTATAGCTACGTTGGTGTTCAAAACTTATCTAGTATTTATTTACTAGAATATAATATTTGTACACAGAACTTACAAATTACCAACGATTTTACACCAAAAATAAATGTCTAAAATTATAAATGCATTAAGCACATATACATACGTAACTCATTATGAGTAGCATAGTAATTATTCCAAAGTAGTTTATATTTTCAAGTACGTATTATTTTATTAAGTACTTTATTTAAAGAAAAAAAAGACCAAATCGTCGTATAACTAAAATATTCCATGACAAAAGTTAAATATAAATGCTTCATTCCCACTTTTGTTTATAAATACGTAGTTTTTATAATATGATCAATATAATAAAGCAAAAACAAGAACTATCTTATACAACATGAGAAGCTGTGCTTGCCAAATTTAGTTTTTAATTAATTTGTAATGCTACAATTTTTGTATTATTTGCTGATAAATAAATATTTATACAATGCAGATATTTTGTAAGTACATCACCCTGCTAGACAGTGCTATGACTTTCAGTCAGCTTTAAAATGCTGCCTTTGAGAACGGTGATGGGAAATCGTGATGTAAATATAAAACAGATGATATTTACATCACGTTTTCAAAGACAACATTACAAAGCTGACTGAATGTCATAGCAATATCAAGCAGGGCTATATTTAATTTGATTACACTTTTGTACATATATTATCAATATATACATCAACAAAATTAAATATATTAACTATAACCTAAAAAAAATTTTAATTTTCTTAGCATTGAAGGCAACAGTTGAAGCAAACAAAATGGACACAAAATTAAGGTGAACTTCCTGCCAAATTATCGTTATTATTAATTCAGAAGTGGAATACTCAACAATCGTTATAAATAATGAAATTGCGATAATTCACTGCCACCTAAGGAACTGTTGTTCCCTCGTATGCGCACTGTATTTATTTGCATATGTGTTTCCAGCGGCGGCCGCCGTGGTGTAGCGGTTAAGTGTTCGGCCTTCATAGCGGTTCGATGCCCGCCAAAAGTAACATCAAAAATTAATTAGAAAAATAATTTTTCTAAACGGGGTCGCCCCTCGGCAGTAGTTTGGCAAACTCTTCGGGTGTATTTCTGCCATGAGAAGCTTCTCAGCAAAAAATTCATTTGCTATGCAAGTGCCGTTCGGAGTCGGCAAAAAACTGTAGGTCCCGCCAACTTGTAGGAAAAACTCAAAAGCAACACATCACAATTTGGAAAGAGAAGCTCTGCTAAAAATCTCGTTAGAGGTTATGATAACTTGTTGGTATATCGCCGCCATTAGTTTTTTTTTTATGTGTTTTCAGCATAGAATATCCCGTAAGAACTGTTGTTAACAGCAAAAACACTCGCCGAAGTTTTTGGGGTGGATGCCGAAATTTACACTCCTCGGCCGGATATGAACTCAGTACGCTGCGGTACTGCCCGACTGTCGTGGTAGCGATTTGGTATGTCCAGTGGAACATTCTAGGGCATGTCATCCCTCCATTCGTGAGGAAGGAGAAGATGGGTAATGAGAGGTGAGAGGCATCATATCCGTAGATCAACCATCGAGTTAGCACGTCATTATCATTATCTATGTGCATATTAGTCGCCTCTTACGACCGGTATGCCTACCTCGGCCATATTCTAAACCCCTAATCCAACGATTCAAGGCCCATTAACCTTATAACTGCACTTTTCTGTCTCGTACATTGGCTTCCAACACAGTATGACTATGATCTCTACTCAAGTACTAGCTCTCATATATCAATAAGCTATTGTAGGACCTTTTACTTCTCCTCCTTCTTTTTAATATGGATGCAAACGCTGTGCTGCATGCATCATACTCAACGCTGCGCTACTTTGTGCTGATGGGGTAGGCGGTGGAGGAGGTGGCCCTTGTGCGGCCACCAGCATATGCGCCATACTTGGATGATGAGTCATATGTGTAGTATGATTGGGCTGTAGTGGGGCATTCAACGACAAATGATGTGTATGCGAATGTAACGCGTCATGGTGTGAAGGATGTGGTGGTGGTGGTGGTGCTGCTGCAGCATGATAATGATGATGTGACATTTGGCTACTCAATGACGGCAAATTTAACAAACTACTATTAGCATGCGTACGAAAATGTACACTTAAACTACCAGCCGAACCGAATTCCTTATCACAATCTGGACATTTAAAACTTTCGTGTGGCAATAGTGTAGCACCCGGCACTATGCCGCTTGAAATAGGATCGCCACCACCACCTCCCACTACAATCACAGGATCGGGACAACTGGTATCGACCGCCTCATCCTCATCATCACTGCGATCGTGTAGCGCATGTTGCTTCCTTTTATGTGCTTGCATATCACGTTGACGACTAAACGTCTTACCACAAACATCACAATGATGCGCCCGCAGTTGTGTGTGCGTAACCATATGTTTGGAGAGATCGCCTGCGCTGTAGAATGCTTTCTGACATACCGGACACAGCTGATCACGTATGCCGGAGTGTATCTTTTGATGCGCTTGAAAATTGCCAAGCGCTGAAAATTGTTTGGAACAGATTTCACATTGGAATGGACGCTCGCCGGTATGCGTTCTTTGGTGTATATGTAAATTGTATTTTTGGGCAAAACGTCGTGGACAATAACTGCAAGCGTATGGTTTCTCGCCGGTGTGCGTGCGTAAATGCATTTGTAGCTGAGCGGCACATTTAAACGTTTTATTGCATTCATAGCAGGTTTGTGGTAGCTTAGGAAGTGGCTTGGGGCCACGGCGCTTATGTTCCTCAGGTGGTTTACGTTGATAGCGTGAACGGCGTTTGCTAAGTGGAGTTCGAGTGTGAAATTAATTTGAAAAGTGACCTTAGATGCATGCTCAAAATTACCTCTTTTTCACATTAGCACCCACATCTGAGTCATCTTCAGAATCACCCTCCAGAAATACCTGTGATTTATTGTTGAGCGTTGTTATAGGCAAGTCGGTGTTCGTTTCGGCGTCACAAACACTGAAATATTAAAAAAAAAAGGTATTTCATATTCCCTTCCATTGCTCTTAGCTTAACATACCCATATCCACGATCTTGCAGTCCCAAATACTGTCGCAATCTCATATCGGAATTCTCGCACTCTTGCTTAAAATGATAGGCCACTCCCAAACGGTAAATACAATTGCTGCATATCACCGCCGGCATGCCATCACTTTTATAAACCTTTAAAAATATGCATTTTATTTTAAATATTCCAAAAATCGATGTTAGCTCACCCTTATCTTGGCGCACATCATCAGCATTGTGCATGGCATCATCGCAAATTCCGTGCTATAGATCGATGTGAGGGCACCTTCCTCTAGGCATACTCGGCATATTTTATGTATGTTGTAATCCATTATCCATTATAATTTATAAATTTTTCAACAAACTGCGAGACACATCCAAAAAGTTTCCCTTTGGTTTGTTTACGTATGTGGAAATAAAGAAATGGTGTTGGTAAAATTGTTTAAATTTTGATATCGATAGTTTTATTTTGCATCGATATAAGCACTTTTTATTTGCAGTTTTGAAGAAAGTATTAGTAGTATGTAAGTTGAAATATCTACCGGTGCAAACCGTTTCACCTTTTCATACATTTTTGCTCAAAAATTATCAGGCCGATTTTAAACAATTTCTCACTTTGATTTCACTTGGATTTTCTCACTCTCATATAACTTGCGAGCAAAAATGTATGAACAAGGTGAAACGGTTTGCACCGGTTCACTAGTGAAAATTATTTAGAATTGGTATGGCCAATGAGAAACTGTTTAGAATCGGCTTGGGCATGTATAGGAGAGTGACAAAATCGGCAAAGTGAGAAATTGTTTAGAATCGGCCTGAAAATAACGAGGGGCCTATTATCAATCCCGTCGTTACGGGAAACTCGATAGAAATCATGACATTTATCGAAATTATCTACTGAATTCCGATAAGTTTTGCCTCCGAGTCTTCGCTTTAGGATTATGCATGCCGAGATCAAAACTCGTTTTGATACTTGTTTTCTTTGAAGGGCGTTTACATTGATAACTTTTTTATACAATTTTTTGTAGATTCTTAAAATTTACTCGTTTAAACGGGTATTGCAAAGTTGCATGCAACAAAGTTGATAGCCAGCCGACTTTGGTTCTACATAGCACTCAACTTTTGTGCAACTTTGGCTTTGTTGACAAAAGTTAGATTTTGCTGTAAAATTTTTTAATTAAAGTTTAAATTCATTTTATTTACAAAATTGTTTATAAAACAATTCCCTGCAAAAATAGAGAGTACTCTATTTCCTATTCAAAGAGTACTCCAATTGGAGCATCAGAGTACTCCAAATGTAATCCTTTTTCATATAAAAATTTTGCTCCAATTAACATTGCGATGCCCTAGGACTGAACCACCTACTCCAACCTTCGCTTTGTTTATGGTACTCCATAGAGTACCTACAGTCAGAGTACTTTTCAATTTACTCCAATATTGTTACTCCTTGGAGTATATACGGCCAGAGCGATAGTGTCCTGATTTTCGTCGATAAGGCACGAGCAATGATCGGCTTTCAAGGTGGTCCGATGAGTTATACAAAGGATTACTATTGGAGTACTCCAATATCAAAAAAAAAAGGAACACATGTGCGTTCTTACCATCTAACCAGACGAGTCCGTAAAGTGCTCCGTTAGGATTCCCAGGGCGGTGCGCTCACACAGCTTGGGTGTTCCCTTAATACATACTCCCTTATTGGATTCCGGAAAGACTACGTACTTACTCCTCGCTCCCATTAGTACTCCTATGAAAGAGCTGTTCGCTCCTTTTGGAAGCATTGCATTGCCTAGAAAAGGTGTGATAATTGTATATAAGCTGTACTAGGTCTCTGTTTCCGTTGTAGTTGCTATTGTAAAGAAGCCTAGTCCTGCCCAGAAGTAACGCGTTTGTTCTAAATTGGCATCCAAGGAATCGAGCAGTTTCAATAGGCTTGGACCAACGTGAAATTAGCTCAAGAAGAGTAAGCTCCGAGAGGCAGGAGAATATGTGGTTAGTGTCGCGAGGAGAAGTGCTGCATGCCGGGAAAATATTGGACACCTCTGTGCTCAGTCCGGATAAGTAATTTAATTTTTAACTACCAATCTTATCCTTCCGGAATAAGAGGTAACATCACCTATGTAGAAGGTTCCACTGGGGATAAATCGCTAGGACAGTCGGGACGTACCGTAAGCGGATTGATTTCTGGCCAAGGACTGTTCGACAACACTTCCCAAGCCCTTGGGTAGTGTTTTTGTCGTTACAATAACATTATCAGGGTTTTTGCGGTTTTGTATGCATGGTGTCGAGGGCTAGTCGGGATGAAAGCTCCATCGACGAAGATTTCCAACTCCCTATTTGCTTGCGGTCGTGAATAGGGTGGGAAGGATTTTGCCGTTGTTATTGTCAGGCTACTTGCGGCTAAAAAATCTGAAAGATCTGGGAGATATCTATTTATTCTGTTGAGAAAAAAAAAATTAAAAAATAACTTACAATTTTTATTTAATTTTTTTTGGATTGACGTAAACAACCGTCAAAGAGTTTTCAAAAAAATTGATTAATATAAACGTAACGAGTTAGTAACTCAACTTTGCATAAACGGCACATGGGCGAAAATTGAACAATGTAAACAGGCCTTAAAACTAATTAAAAATTATCACATACATTATTTTACACGTCCGTCCGCCGTGACGTGGAGTTTAGTACTAGTCGTTTGTTCGAAAAAAATCTACATATGTGTTTTATTGTTCAAAAAGACCTTGAGCCAGCAAAATCACCAAATATTTCAGAATCAACAAGAAATGGTATGAAAAATCGATAAATGTAAACGCCCTTGTAAAAATTTTGGAAATCGGTTCAATGCTATTGAAGCCATTTTGATTTTAAAAAATGCTTTGAATGAACTTTGACTCTTAGTAAAGGCTGGTTTTCATTATGTCAAATGGTGTCAAATTTCATCGAATTTATCGAGATTTTGTTGCTTATTTCGATAAAGTCGATAAAAGTTGTCAAAATTTGACCTAATGAAAACCAGCCTTAACTTTTGTTGTTGTTGTTTGCCCCAAAAAAGAAATATATCGTTATGTTCACTACTAAAATACCTATCGATCCCAATTTTTGGTTTTTTTATTCTGCATTTGTTCCGAAAAAAGTATACCCTAGGTAGCATTTTTTTGCTTGTAAATTTTCAACGGTTTAAAATTTTTAAAAAGTTAATTTTTGCTTTCGGATTCTCAGTCTACTCGTAAATACGCCTCTTTTGAGCCCTTACTTGAATTTTTTGCTTCAAATTTCGGAGGGGACCGGAAACTGCACTTTTACCATCTTATAAAAGTGAAACATTTTCTGTCAAATTAACGTGGTTGATGTAATCAAACATAAAGGGTGTTCCGAAAGGTGCACAAGTTTGTTCTGCACAGTAATAGTGGGACCGCCTAGATAACTAGACGAAACAGGGACAGGAGAGGCCTGAAATTCGGGTTCCCCTTGGGCCAAACTCGTCAGAAGCAATTTACCGTTGTACATTTTTTGCATCATTCAAATAACAAAAATCGCTTTATCGATAACAAAATCCCTGTTGCTGTTGAAAAATGCAACCATGTAGTTTTTTCATCCAATTCCTTTTTGCTGACATTTTCCACCTGCATTGCTTGCATGTGTGTGCGTGTGTTTTTTGGTGTATGTTTTGATTTTTCTTCCAATTTCATTTTCAATTAAAAATGGCCGAAGTGTTGTTGTATCGCGGACGCAGTCGCGCTTCTGTTTTCAGTTTTGTGATCTTTCTCCTATTCCTATTGGAATCTAAATGTGGTGAGTGTAAACATTAATTGCCATATTTACAAGTGCATTAGAAATTCGGCGAGAAATCATCCGAAATTGGCTTAAATTGGACATGAGAATTGTTGGGGCTTCAGTGATTTTTTTTTTTGGTATAGCCAAGTGCAAGCATTCCTGCGTGTGGGTGCATTTGTTTGTGTGAATGTGTTGCCATAGTGCCATTCATAGTTGCCACATGGGTTAATTTGTATTAAACTTGGTACATTTTTATGAAAGTATTTACGGCTGAGTATTTGTTTGCTGTGAGGGTCAACTGCTAATAAATTAGCTAAATATGCGAGGTGGCTCACAAGACGGCTTTTGGCCTCAGGATCAGCAATCCGAAGTGCTTTTATAATTTTTTTGTTTCAGTGAAAAGTTATGGTCAAAAAACAGAAAAATTACTCGAGTCCGATACCGAATGTTGTTGTTGTTGTTGTGTTGTTGCTGTTGGTGTTGTTTTTGTAACGAGGTGTAGCTCTGCCAAATGTCAGAAAGGGTCATCCCGCGTGAGGCTAGGCTCACACTGCAAACGTCTTCGGCCAGCAATTTCACATCCACACACTTGTGTTTTAAATGAGCTCTGCTCTGAGATTTCATCCGATTTCACCAGAATGTAAACAAACTTTGGCCGCCCGATAAAATTGAACGCGCTCGAATTTCTCTGATGAGATCGGATGAAAAAGTCGGTTGTTGTGTGAGCGTAGCCTAATGCTCTTGGCCGGGTCGATATAAACAGAACGGCCCGGGTCGTTTCACTAAGAGGGGTACAGCACAAGTACTGGTACCGTTCTCGTAGAACCCATTGTGCATAAATACCAAGTGAATTCACTTGACGATAAACGCCAAAATTCCAAAATGAGTTTAACACCTGTTTGAGATTGTGGTTAATAACAAGTGTGATATCATAGACATAGTCGTGAAAACTTCAAAGTGAGTTTAGTCACCTGATTTTAATTTCCTTTTTTTGTCTCACTTCTTTCCATCTTCCCATCTCTTTCTACCATTAGGTAAAAGATAGGAGACCGCCATGTTGATGTGTGCAGGATGTTAAACAACGCCATTTGCTCTTCTGTTATTCGGTGCTGGCGACATTTTAATATGTGCAGGATGTAAACAAACCGACATTTTAATGTGTGTTGTCAAAAGAAGAGTTCACACTTGGTATTGATACACAATGGTAGAACCGGAAATACGTAGAAACTAGCCGTGTAGGCTATCTAGGTCATTTAGCGTTACCCAGGGTGCACCAACGGGGAGGCGACCTACTTTTACATCCATGGTATTTATGTGCAGAACACCTTTCTGAGTTTGCGGCCTTTGGCCATGGTTACGCCATGCGCCGGGTGGGCGGTGTACACATTTTTAGGGACAGCCTAATGTAATTACAACAACCACATGAAAACTTGCAAATATCTTTTCACAGAAACAAGAAATCAAGAAAGCGCTTCCGGATTATTCATCCTGAGGCCAAACCCTGTATTTTGAGCTATCTCCCATATTTTTAGCTAATTCATTAGCAGTTGACCCCTAAAGGAAATTAATACCATCTATTTGTGTAAGATAGGGATGTGACTTCGGGTTGGAAGAATCGATTGGAAAAAATGCAGAATAGCTCCAACTTTAAAATTAAAATTGGGAAAAATGGGATTTCACAGCAATTCTGTGTTCAAGAAAATTTAGACAATGTTCCAGGGCATCCCATAACACCTTTTAAGCCCCATAGTGTACTAGATTCAGATCTTGCAGAGAACTATCACATGCAAAACACTACAGAGAAAATTTTCGAAGTATATTTGCCCTTTACTATACTTACTTCAATAACGATTATTTACTTCAATAACGATTTGTTGAAGAACACCATGCTTTAGGGAATTGGGAAACCTATATCTACCCTTAAACTGTGGCTTGAAATATGACCCTTAAAATGCTTATAAGAGACATTTTAAAAAGGCTAATAGCGCTTTAGTTTAAAATAACTTGAACTAACAAATAACAAAACGAGTGTAGATGAGCTCATAATATCGAAACCTAATACCACGGAAATGTGTTTTTGTAGTTTGTGTATGAGTTTTATGTAAAAATCACTTAATTACTTGAAAATTTGATACTTATTTGAAACGGTCTTTAAGTACTTAAACCAAATCAAGTCAAGTTAAGTCAGTGTCTATACTAATTCGGGCATACCAAATTCAAGAAGACTTCATATTTACTCATTGTTAAAACTGTTGATGCCAATTCTAAATAATTTTTCACTGTTAACCGGTGAGAACCGTTTCCCCTTTTTCACACATTTTTTTCAGAAATTATCAGGCCGATTTTAAACCAGTGATTTGGATTGCGGATTTTCTCACTCATATAATTTTTGAGCATAAATGTATGAAAAGGTGAAACGGTTTGCAACGGTTCACTAGTGAAAAATTGTATAGAATTGACATGTATATGTCTGAGAGTCAGAAAACCCGCAAAGTGAAAAACTATTTAGAATCGGCCTGATTGTTTACAATTTGAATAGTATATGTGCTCTGTGTTTTAGCTCTTTTCATGTAGAAAATTGGTATAAAAAAAGCGGGTATGGCAACCTTTGCTGAGCTGTTTTTTTTTTGTTTCATTGCATTAACCTGCTCATTCTTCTCCTGCCAATTGGAATTCCGCTCGCACAACAGCAGCAGGAAATGTCAAATTGGAAGTGTTGTGCTGTTGTCTCGTTTGCACACCGCTGTTATGCTTGTGAACGCTGTTAAATAAATGTTAAATATTAGTGTGTTGCCTATTGGGCACTAGATGGCGCTACAAAGTGGCGGGACAGTTAAGTTTGAAATTTACAAAGTGAAGTGCTTTGGTTTTTGAAAGTTCTGGAAGTATCCAAATTACCTTTAATAATGAAGAAATCTTAAAACTCAGAGGTGAGCTACTGAGGCGATCGTAAGGAGGTTTTACGGAGTCTTAACGCTCGTTCCTCATCTCGAGCGTCAGACGGAGTGGGAAGGGCAGGGAAGGAGCTCTCTGTGAACTATCGAAATCCGGCCAAATCAGATTTTCCAAAGACGTGGGTTTCGGCGATTGAGAAGTCGGCGGGCCGACAGGTTCCCGTTCAGCATGCTAAATTCGCTCAGCCATGACCCTACCCTCAAACCCAAGGTTCGAGTGCTACAGGTCGTGATGTCAATTAAAACCTCCCAAGGTTATACGATCCTCGTTCCTAAGTAGGTAGTGTAATGTCGTCGCAATCATCGTTATGGGACATGGTGACAAGGTATGTAGAAGTTTATTACTTCGGCCTCGACACCGCTGGCCGGAACTTGTTCGCACAACCGTTAAAGCCCGTTGAATTTTCTTATAAATATCGTCCCAACGAAGACGTACCTGAAACAGAAGAAGGACGCTATCTCTGACGATCTCGTTTTACACTCAATCCTTCGGGTCGTTCGTCAAGATATACCTAGTCACGTCTTTCATTATTCTGATCTCCCCTAGAACTAATAGTTTATTTTTTTTTTCAAACTCTCACTTATCTCTCTTAACCAATCTAATCATAATATTCTCTTTAGTTCGTAATACCAAACAATTTTCATAGCGTATCTCATCCAAAGTGGTCACGGGCAAGAGTCGGAAGTTCTGCAAAATATTCAAAAGTATAGACTTGATCTCGAGCATAGCGAATTTTTGTCCTGCAAGTGAAAAAAATGAGTATTGGAGATTTCAAAAATTCATTGCTCCATATCTTGTCTAAGCCGAACTCACCAATACAATTCCTCGAACCCGCACTAAAGGGCACAAAAGCAAACGGATGGCGGTTAACGGTATTTTCGGGTAAAAAACGATCGGGATCAAATTTCAAGGGATCAGGAAAATGACGCTCATCGCGCATTATATCAAAAATATGTATATTAATCTCTGTATCTGGCGGTAATATAACACCATTGAGCTCAGTGGACTGAGTAACGTGACGTGCAATAAATGGTACCGAGGGGTAGAGACGCAGTGACTCCTTTATAACACGCTCCAAATAAACCAACTGATTAAAGTCATAGATGGTAATTGTGCGAAAATCTGTAAAAGAGAGAGAGAAACAGAGAGATAGAGGCGCGTTTTAGAACCTAACCTTAAAATGCACACACTACCCACCAAAATTTTCCACTTCCTGATAGCATTTCTCCTGTATATCTTGATGTATCGCCAAATTGAGTAGCGTAAAAATTAGACAAGTCGATGTGGTATCATATCCTTCAAACATAAACGTATTGACCTCATCACAAATGCCCTGCAGATCGATAATACGCTTCGACTCGGCATCGAGCAGTGTATCCAACATAGCGTGTCGCGTGCGTTTGCCTGTTTCGTTGCTAGGATGTGGTGAGATTATTTTCAAAAACTCAAATGTTATCCTCTAAAAGTTACTTACTCAACTTCTGTTGTCACTTGTTTTGTACGAAACTCTTCACATTTCTTTCGTATAATTTTGCTACTGAAGTCGTGTGCTATCTTGAGATCTTTATAAAATTGTGTATATTTGCCAAATAACCAGAAAATCAGCTCATAATACATCAGTGGATTGCAGAGACGTCGCACCATCACCAATTCTAAGTTGTGTATGACCTGACGGTACTCCATGCTGCCGGGAATGTCATCCAAAGAGACGCCGAGAGCGGTTTCTGTAATGATATGTGGAAATTCATTATTACTTGGACTAAAGGGTCGAATACATAAAGCTTTGTTAGCCTCGCCTGACATTTGCTACCTCAAAACTTTGCGTCCAACTTCAGAGATATGCTACAATGGACGCTTCTCTTTTATACATTTGTTTTCGTTATTTATTTCTTTGCATTCAGAGTGTTTTGGTTAATTTATTAATTTAATAGAGAAAAAATTAATTAATTATTATTTCCTTCAACTTTCAACAAAGCAAGCAAAGCAAGCAAAATTTGAGACTTTGCCAAATGTTAACCTTGCTTCAACTTTGAGGTCTCCAATTTGCCATGCTTCGTTTAAATACGTATACTGAACTTTTTTTTCTGTCAAAGTCAAAGTTTGAAGTAAAGTCAAAATAAAGCTTTATGTAACTGACCCATAAGTTTTGTTTGGAGTTGGCGTTCATTAAATTTTTAAGTTTATTTTACGGCTAACTGTATTTTTTATTCTATATTTTACAGCTGGCAGTTGGAAAATTTATTGTGTTTCAAAAAGTTAATATATACGACCCCAAAAGGGCCAGCAGTTCTAAACGACTTTTGTAAAAAATCCTACGAATCGTGGTATGCCCAAGAAGACCTATTCTAGCTCTATATTGGAGGAAATTCTCAATAATTTTAGCCTAAAGCGTGTGGACATCTGTAGCAGATTGGGATGTAGTAGCTACGTCATTTCCTTAAGCGTTTCCACATCAAATTTTTCGTAGTGAAGGGAAAGAGTTTTTTTGAAAAAAAAGAAACGTGAGGCCAACAAGTAGGAGTGTGAGGATATTGAGATTTTCGCTGACAGGATTTACGCCCAAACGAAAGGTTTCAGTCATTTCTACTCCTCAGTCCTACCATTCGACTATGATGGCTCAAAAATAAAAAAAAGTCTGGAAAGGTCTGTTGAAAAACGGAATCGAAGGGTTGTTGAATATGATGGGACGAGTGTATGCCTCCAGATTTTAAATTAAGTATTGTATTCTTTACAAGAAAAAAGCGATCTTGCAAGTATCTGAGAATCAGTCTTCCTAGGATGATTTAAGCTTATAAATACGGTTTTAGACATAAAAAGTCTATCATCGACCAGATCTTCATGATACGGCACCCAATATATCTCTTTCGATCGACACTAAGCTTTTGACAGCGCGAATTCTCTGTAAAGCTTATACAGGTATGTTGAATGACGTTGAGTAATACCTTCAGTACCAAACGAGGCTTCAGACAAGACGACTTCACATCGTGTGTTTTTAAGGTCTGCCTCCCCTGGCCTGTATGAAGAAGACAATAAAGTGGGTCTTGAAAGAGGACAAGGCGAAGTATTTGATACTGAGTTTAACTGAGAACCACTCTTGCCAGCAAGTCCTACTTTGAACTGAGTAGGCCACTAGAAGTAAAATTCGCTCTTGACGAAATCGCAACTTTTAATTCTTACATCATATCTGTCTTGATGTACCGGAGGATATATGATCGCTTGAGGGCAACGCCGATAATCGAAAGAAATTTGACGATGAGCTCAACGAGCTTTACAAGGTTATGATCATACTGCAGGGAACTAAAGTCCAGAGCAGCTGGGCGAAGTTATCCGAATGGACAAAGAAGGTCCAGCTTAGACGGGTTTCCCATCGAATTTGGTAGTACAGGAAGTGGGAGGTGGAGAATGATTTGGTCTCTCTTGCTGAAGAATATTTACTCTACCAGGGGTACCTACTTACAAGTCCTTACCTCTAATAGACGCCAACTAACGCAATATGCTGAATGACCCTGAGTACAGCTTTTGAATAAAATTGCTCGCATTGAAATTACTGTCAGACATTGGACTTACAGGTATGGAAAATACCTGTTTATCCGTTTGGTATAAACGAGCTCTAAAAGAGTTTGGGATTCTTTCTCGTCGTAAAAGAATACAAAAATATGACTTATCGGTTCTTTGCTGGTTGAGGAATCAAGTAAGGGTGTATCCTACTGTTACCTATTTTAGTTAATTCAACTTACCACAAACGGAATTCAAAGTAAACGGTGGAATCACCTCGTTCAAGTTCACATTTTGATCGATCTGAGCGTGTAACAGATGCACGAGTTTGGAGCTTTCATTCCTGCAAAAAGGTCGAAAAAAATTTCGAAAATTATTTAAAAATTCATAATTAACTTAAAATGAGCTAACTTAAAAACTTCGATAAAACTTTGTAAAATATTGAAGTGGAAAGCTGGTGTTAGCAATTTGCGTCTGTTATGCCATATTTGGTCTGCAAAAAAAGGAGTCTCGAGAAATGAGTAAAGGTTAGTTGGGATTAAATATTTTCTTTCAAACTTACCTGAACTAACTAGCAGCCCATTGCCTAAAAATGGACGTACCAATTCGTAAAAGATGCCTTTTTGTATTAAATTTTGACTTTGGAAAACTTCTTGCACATCTTCGGCGCACGTAATTGAGTAGATGCAAGTATTATAGATGTTTAAGAGATACGGTTTACCTTGGGTGCGCTGATAGATGTCGCGACACCAATAGAATATGTCCTCTATAAGTAGAAAGGAGAAAAATGTCAGAAGTTTGTTTTTTTTTGATCAATATTCATTCAAATTGAAAGTTCTCGATTCCAATCATTTGACGATTTGACATCCTTTTTGGGATACGCGACCCGATAATTTCCCAATATATTATCCGCTGCTGGTTAGCGGGGAGGTCTGGTTTTCATTAGGTCAAATTTTGACAACTTTTATCGACTTTAGCGAAATAAGCAATCAAATATCGATGAAGTCGATGAATTTTGCCACCATTTGACATAATGAAAACCAGCCTATAGATATGTCTACACTACGTGACAGCTAGACGCGTCGCTGAAAAAAATTTCCTACTTTTTTATCCTCCTTTTTGGGAAACGCGACCCGGTAATTTCCCAATATTTTCTCCGCTGCTGGTTAGCGGTAAAGTTTGGTATTCATTAGGTCAAATTTTGACAACTTTTATCGACTTTAGCGAAATAAGCAACCAAATCTCGATAAAGTGATGAATTTGACACCATTTGACATAATAGAAACTATCTTTTAGATCTGCTACGTGACAGCTATATGTCACTTCTTAACCACTGTTACTCACCGGGTGTTGAACCCAATAAATCGAAATTATTTCCAAATATTGTTATACCCGGCACGGTATAAACTTTATCCGATAATTTTCTACCATCAACCGTTTTCACACGTTTACAAAGTGCAAGCAGATAATAATCTCGGTTCAGCCTTTTTAAATACAATCCCAGCGCCAATATAAATGTCGAAAGTGTTATTGTAAATATTAAGATTGACATTGTCGTGTTTTACTTGATGGTGGGATTTTGCACTGATTTGTAAAGCGTTCGAGTTGAAACTAAATCAAGATGTGAGTCAAGTAATCCACAACAATTCTGTAATCGTTCTCGGGTTCTCTCGCGTAAAAAAATTAAAACATTTATTAAGAGATTAAAATGTTTTATTGATAGCAGTTATTTTAAAATATTTAGTATTAGGGTAGTTGTTATTTTAACGGGAACTCTTTTTTCTATAAGGGCTAATGGGTAATAATAATGAGAACGAAAAGTAACCGGTTCTCCAAACATCGAAATCAAATAAATATGATCGATTTAGTATCCATAATGAAATTAATCGAAACGAAAAGTGGTCAATACTCAAGCATTGGTTTAACATCGGATACACAATGCTATAGCAGCCAAAAGTACTCGATTCTTAAAATATCGATAAATTTTCAAAACCATTTTGGATTTAGTATCACGAACTGAAAGCATCTATTTAATATAGGGTATACAATGTTATCGAACGTAAATTTATAACAACGCAAAATATTGATAGTATTAGCCGTATCGAATGAAACTTATCAACTTAACATCATGAATGAGTACCCGATAATCCAAATATCGAAATGACCGATTTAGTATCGCGTATGGAATATGTTGATTCGATATCAGTAACCAATATTATCGAGGTGAACAGCATTGTACTCAAAATATCGAAACAATCGATAACAAAAGAAGATTATTGAAACAAAATGTAGTCTGACACTCAAAGTATCGACAAAAGAATCAAAATAAAGTGAAACGTTTCGATATAGGATCATGCTTAAAATAGGATACACCATATTGTAGAAACAATAAGTATTTAAACGATACTCAAAATATTGAAATAATCGATATAAAATAGAGCAAATATTATCGAAATCAATTAAAAATTATAGATTTTGTATAATGAATAATAAGTTTTTTTTTTTTTATATCGGGTGTATAATACTATCGGAGCGATTAGAACTCGATACTGAAATTTCAAAACAATCGACATCTAAAGTATTATCGAAACAAAAAGTCCATACTCCAAATATAAAATCGATAATGTCATTGGTATCAAATTAAGAAATTAATTTAGTATCACGAATGAAAAGTATCTGTTGACTATCAGTTACACAATATTATCAACAAAATAAATATTCGTTACTACAAATATCGACACAATTTATAATGCTATCGACATCGCAGTGAAATTATCGATTTGGTGTTATGAATAGAAAGTATCGATTTAACATTAATCTTAACGAAAAATACTCGATAATCGATTTTGTACCACGAATGAAAAGTATCTATTAAGTATGGAGAACGCAATTTTTATAGACTCTAAAAGTATTCGATACATAAAATATCGATTATATCAATTACATATCGATATCAAAGAAAAGTTAAAATGTTTAAAAAAATAGCAAAACAAAAGTGCAGGACACTCAAAATATCACCCCCTGCGGGTTAGGGGTTTAGAATATGCCCGAGGTAGATATGCAGGTCGTAAGAGGCGACTAAAATCAACGAAATCGTTTCCAAGACAGTGGGGCAGTACCACAAGAGAGTACCGGATTCATCCGGCAAAGGAATGTCAACACCCGTACGACCCCTGTCTGGTCTGTCACGTAACTTTTTATAAGTGTATCTTCCGACTAGGCAGGGAAAAGTATGGCGACAACAACAACAACACTCAAAATATCGATAGAATGTCATTGCCATTTGGGGCAATTTAATCGGGCCCCGTTGAAGCCCTTTTTATTACATCTCTAATTGATTAAATGGTATATTTTGTCTAATCATATACTATTAGTATGGCAATTAAAATAATATAAATACTAGAAATTGTGATCTCAAGGTTTCAATTGTTACATAAATTTCCCTTGACATTTAGAAAAGAAAAATTAAAACTAAAGATTAGACTAAATTAGGGCGGTTCAGAAAAGAAATGTTTATATGACCGACCTTGATTGATTAAATTTATGTATTTAGATAATGTTATGCAAATTTTGGATTCTTAAAAAAATCAGATAGGTGGCAACCCCGAAAACTGCCCAAGCTGGCAACACCCAAGAAGAAAGTCCTAGAATGAAGTATACTATCCATATGCCAAATTTGCTCCAAATCCGTTCACCCGGTCCCGATAATTAGGTCGATATACGAAGTAATAAAAAAATGGGGTTAGGTAAATATCTTCGTTGGTATACGGCCAAACAAACCTCTTCCTTAAAACAAAAATGAGTTAGGTGGCTACTGTATAAACCGCCCGATATGGTAACACCCTGCTTGAAAATATCTTCGTTGGTATACGGCCGAAAATACTCTTCATTTGATGCTCACATTGGCATATCTTGCTCAATATTAAAAAAAATTGAAATAGGTGGCAACCCTGTAAACCCCCCGAAGTGGCAACAGCCAAGTTGAAATCTTAGAATAAAGCATACTATCTATATACAGAATTTGATCCAAATCGCGTCACCCGTTCCCGAGATCTTGGTGGATATGCGAAGGAGTAAATAAAATGGGGTTAGGTAGCAAAACTAGGTGGCAACACTGCCTAAAATATCTTGATATACGGGCGAAAATACCTTAAATGTGATAACCATATTGGTATATCTTGCTCAATAATGAAACAAATTGAGGTAGGTGGCAACCCTGTAAACCCCCGAAGTGGTAACACCAAAGTAAAAAGTCTTAAGCTACGTTTACACTGCACCAAATGCGTCACTTTAAGCCAAGTTTTTTCGAGACCGTTCATCCGCAGATTGAATTTGATCACCCAATTACTTACGTCAAATTAAATTAAATTCATCTAATTTGGCAAACAAATTTATTCTGCGGACATTCTCGAAATATCTTCGCCAAATGCGACGCTTTTGGTGCAGTGTAAATGTATCATTAGCATAAAGCAAAATATCGTCGGTGATACTGCAATACGTGCCATATCAAAAACAAACAATTTTTTTTTTATTCCTTATTATAACATTTCACCTGTCCCTACACACTCCTACTAACCAGTTTTACTGATTTGCTAATCAGAAGACAGAAAAATTATGAAAAGCAATACATATGTAACTGTTCTATGCAGTAACCATGCTGGGTAAAGCAATACGTGCAAAGTCAAAGTTTAATTGTTATCACGTTGTTCTATTGAAAAAGTTTATGTGAAAATAAAGAAATATAATTGTAAAATCTTACGAATCGTTAGATTATTCAGGTTATACACGGTTAGTGCATTAAACAGAACACATTGTTTGCAAATTTAACTAAAACACGAAAATTGGACATATGCCACTTGTGCTTCAAGGGGCTCATATAAAAAATCTCGAGTTTTTAGAAGTACTACTTCTAACTTTACTATAAATCAATATTTTACATCCTGTGAAGAATCTTACAGACCATCAAATTCGAAAAGATTCCAAAACAGCAATATGTGTCATGTCAAGAAAATTTATAGCAATACGTGCTATGTCATCTTTTCTTCTAAATGGAGCTAGGCACAAAGCTCATTCGCATACTATAAAAGAGTTTTTAACTGCAGTATGAAACTATAAGAGTATTACATTTATAGCGAACAAATACAAAAACTTATACAGTTTTTTCGCTCTCCTGAAAAGTTTGGTTTTCCTGATATAGCACGTATTGCAGTATCACCGACGATATATGTCGATTGTTATCCGAGTTGCTTTAGCCGTTCCCGAGATAGTAGTCGATATACAAAAGATTTATTTCCTAATGGCTGCTGCGACATCGGCTGGAAGCTAGACACACCAAAAGTTTTAATTTCCGTCCCTTTTTTATATCCTATTCAACGGCACGGGTCGTTTCGGTACGATGGGTACAGCACAAGTACTGGTACCGTTCTCTCAGAACCGGCAATACGTAGAAACTAGCCATGTAGGTCATTTAGCGTTACCCAGGGTGCACACACAGAAAAATTTCATACATTTTAAGTTAACATGAAGCATGTTGAAACTACATGAACAACTCATGTACGTAAAACAAAAACAATTTTGGAAAATCAACACGAACATTTTAACATGAAGCGTATGATATTTATTTGAAACGGTCTAATACGCTCTCTTGTTATATTTTTAAGTAAATCAAGTCAAGTCAAGTTAAGTCAAAGTGTATACTAATTCGGGCATACAAAATTCATGAAGATTTGTCATATTTTAAAGTTTTGCTGCTCTGCTGGCTTTGGCTCTTTTCATACAGAAAATTGGTACAAAAAAGCGGATATGGCAACCTTTGCTGCGCTGCTTTTTTTGTTTCATTGCATTAACCTGCTCATTCTTCTCATACCAATTGGAATTCCGCTCACAGCAGCATAACTAATGTCAAATTGGAAGTGTTGTGCTGTTGTCTCGTTTGCACACCGCTGTTATGCTTGTGAAGGCTGTTAAATAAATGTTAAATATTTGTGTGTTGCCTATTGGGCACTAGATAGCGCAACAAAGTGGCGGGACAGTTAAGTTTGAAGTTTACAAAGTGAAGTGCTTTGGTTTTGAAAGTTCTGGAAGTGTCCAAATTACCTTTAATAATGAAGAAATCTTAAAACTCAGAGGTGAGCTACTTAGGCGATCCTTACGATCCGTTTCACGGAGTCTTAAGATACCCCAGTTCTTAAATGGGAATGCTCGTTCCTCCTCTCGTGGGTCAGACGGAGTGGGAAGGGCAGGGAAGGAGCTCTCTGTGAACTATCGAAATCCGGCCTAATCAGATTTTCCCAAGACTTGGGTTTCGGGGATGGAGAAGTCGGCGGGCCCGACAGGTTCCCGTTCAGCATGCTAAATTCGCTCAGCCATGACCCTACCCTCAAACCAAAGGTTCGAGTGCTACATATCGTGATGTCAATTAAAACCTCCCAGGGTTATACGATCCTCGTTCCTAAGTAGGTAGTGTAATGTCGTCGCAATCATCGTTATGGGACATGGTGACAAAAAGTATGTACCTAGAAGTTTATTACTTCGGCCTTGACACCGCTGGCCGGACAACTTGGAACTTGTTCGCACAACCGTTAAAGCCCGTTGAATTTTCTTATAAATATCGCCCCAACGAAGACGTACCTGAAACAGAAGAAGGACGCTATCTCTGACGATCTCGTTTTACACTCAATCCTTCCGGTCGTTCGTCGAGATGTACCTAGTCACGTCTTTCATTATTCTGATCTCCCCTAGAACTAATAGTTTATTTTTTTTTTTTTCAAACTCTCACTTATCTCTCTTAACCAATCTAATCATAATATTCTCTTTAGTTCGTAATACCAAACCATTTTCATAGCGTATCTCATCCAAAGTGGTCACGGGCAAGAGTCGGAAGTTCTGCAAAATATTCAAAAGTATAGACTTGATCTCGAGCATAGCGAATTTTTGTCCTGCAAGTGAAAAAAATGAGTATTGGAGATTTCAAAAATTCATTGCTCCATATCTTGTCTAAGCCGAACTCACCAATACAATTCCTCGAACCCGCACTAAAGGGCACAAAAGCAAACGGATGGCGGTTAACGGTATTTTCGGGTAAAAAACGATCGGGATCAAATTTCAAGGGATCAGGAAAATGACGCTCATCGCGCATTATATCAAAAATATGTATATTAATCTCTGTATCTGGCGGTAATATAACACCATTGAGCTCAGTGGACTGAGTAACGTGACGTGCAATAAATGGTACCGAGGGGTAGAGACGCAGTGACTCCTTTATAACACGCTCCAAATAAACCAACTGATTAAAGTCATAGATGGTAATTGTGCGAAAATCTGTAAAAGAGAGAGAGAGAAACAGAGAGATAGAGGCGCGTTTTAGAACCTAACCTTAAAATGCACACACTACCCACCAAAATTTTCCACTTCCTGATAACATTTCTCCTGTATATCTTGATGTATCGCCAAATTGAGTAGAGTAAAAATTAGACAAGTCGATGTGGTATCATACCCTTCAAACATAAACGTATTCACCTCATCACAAATGCCCTGCAGATCGATAATACCCTTCGACTCGGCATCGAGCAGTGTATCCAACATAGCGTGTCGCGTGCGTTTGCCTGTTTCGTTGCTAGGTTGTGGTGAGATTATTTTCAAAAACTCAAAAGGTTATCCTCTAAAATTTACTTACTCAACTTCTGTTGTCACTTGTTTTGTACGAAACTCTTCACGTTTCTTTCCTATAATTTTGCTACTGAAGTCGTGTGCTATCTTGAGATCTTTATAAAATTGTGTATATTTGCCGAATAACCAGAAAATCATCTCATAATACATTAGTGGATTGCAGAGGCGATGCACCATCACCAATTCTAAGTTGTGTATCACCTTACGATACTCCATGCTGCCGGGTATGTCATCTAAAGAGACGCCGAGAGCGGTTTCTGTAATGATATGTGGAAATTCATTATTACTTGGACTAAGTTTTGTTTGGAGTGAAAAAGAGGTGGGACTTCTTTCTTATCGTACCATTACAAGTCGAAAAGCACCACCCTTTAATTTTTAAGTTTATTGTACGGCTAACTGAATTTTTTATTCTATATTTTACAGCTGGAAGTTGGAAAATTTATTGTGTTTCAAAAAGTTTTATAACCGACCTTAGGAACAATTATTCAGTGAGTGGACACTTGGAAAGTTTATTGTGTTTCAAAAAGTTAATATATACGACCCCAAAAGGTCCAGCCATTCGGCATCTGCACAAAATCCTACAAATAGTAGTATGTCCAAGAAGACCTATATTGGATGGAATTCTTAATAAGTCCAGCCTAAAGCTTATGGATATCTGTAACAGACTGGGATGTAGCCACGCCATTCCCTTAAGTGTTTCCACATATAATTTTTCGTAGTACAGGAAAAGTGTTTTGTTTTGAAAAAAAAAAAAGAAACATGAGGCCAAAAGGTAGGACTGCGAGGAGCTTGAGATCTTCGCTGACAGGATTAACGCCGGAAAGATCCACCGAATTACGAAAGTTTTCAAGCCGGGCCAAATTCCTCAGACGACGATACTCCAGTCCCTGAAAATGGAAAACACTTCCTACCATTGTTGTTGTTGTTGTTGTAACGAGGTGTAGTCCTGCCCAACGCGTATTTTTCCTTAACCTAAATTGTCATCAATATCTTCTAACGGGAGTCCAAGGAAACTAGCAGTGTAGTAATTGATCGGCCGATCAATTGCCTTGTACGTTACCAACCTACCATTCGACTATGACGGCTCGAAACTAAAATAAAACGTCTGAAAAGGGTTGTCGAAAAACGGTTTCGAAGGATTGTTGAATATGATCGGACGAGGGCATGCCTCCATATTATAAATTCAATACTTATTCCTTACAAAAAAGGCGATCTTTGCAAGTATCTCGGAATCAGTCTTCCTAGTATCACATAAATGTAACAGTCTATGTAGCGTATCGTGCGTAAGGCTGAAGCCCATCGTTGACAAGCTGATTAAACCTTATCAATACGAACTTAGACCTAATAAGTCTATCATCCGCTATCTCTTTTCGATCTCAAGTAAGCTTTTGATAGCGCGAATTCTATGTCAGGCTTATACAAGTATGTTGAATGACGCTGAGTAAAGCCTAAAGCTCCATGAGGATTGGAAAGGGCCTCTTCATAACCTTCAGTATCAAACGAGGCTTCAGACAAGAAGCCATGAAAAAGGGTCTTGCGGTGAAAGAGGACAAGGCGAAGTAATTGCTGCTATCAAATAGAAATTTGCGCAAATAATCTCTGTAAAAGAGTTCAACTGAGAACCACTCTCGCCAGCAAGTCATACTTTGAACTGAGTAGCCCACCTAGAAGTAAAGTCCGCTCTTGAAAAAAATTTGATGATGAGCTCAGCGAGCTTTACGATTTTATGACCATGCTGCAGGGAATTAAAGCCCAGAGCGGTTGCTGGCTTGGCGAAGTTATCCGAATGGACAAAAAAGCGTCAGCTCACACGGGTTTCCCATCAAATTAGGCAATAGAGGAAGTGGGAGGAGATGGCAAAACAGGCGGAGGATGATTTGGCCTCCCTTGGTGAAGAATATTTACTCTACCAGGGGTACCTACTCACAAGTCTTTGCCTCTCGGATACGCCAACTAACCAAGTTGCGAAATAACCCTGATTACAGCTTTTGAAAAAAATTGCTCGCATTGAGCTTACTGTCAGACTTTGGTATAAACGAGCTCTAAAAGAGTTTGGGATTCTTTCTCACATCTACCTTAAGTACCATCCTATGTCTATCGAAGCTACGGGAAGAAAGTCGGAAAAGAATACAAAAATATGACTTGCGGTCGACAAGATTTAGGGAGGAAGAACATGATCGCTAAGAGCCCACACCACAACCTTATCGGTTCTTCGTGGGTTGAGGAATCAAGTAAGGGTCTATCCTACTGTTATCTATTTTAGTTAACTTAACTTACCACAAACTGAATTCAAAGTAAACGGTGGAATCACCTCGTTCAAGTTCACATTTTGATCGATCTGAGCGTGTAACAGATGCACGAGTTTGGAGCTTTCATTCCTGCAAAAAGGTCGAAAAAACTTTCGAAAATTATTTAAAAATTCATAATTAACTTAAAATGAGCTCACTTAAAAACTTCGATAAAACTTTGTAAAATGTTGAAGTGGAAAGCTGGTGTTAGCAATTTGCGTCTGTTATGCCATATTTGGTCTGCAAACAAAATGAGTTTCGAGAAATGAGTAAAGGTTAGTTGGGATTAAATATTTTCTTTCAAACTTACCTGAACTCACTAGCAGCCCATTGCCTAAAAATGGACGTACCAATTCGTAAACGATGCCTTTTTGTATTAAATTTTGACTTTGGAAAACTTCTTGCACATCTTCGGCGCACGTAATTGAGTAGATGCAAGTATTGTAGAAGTTTAAGAGATACGGTTTACCTTGGGTGTGCTGATAGATGTCACGACACCAATAGAATATGTCCTCTATAGAAGGGTAGGAGAAAAATGTCAGAAGTTTGTTAATTGATCAACATTCATTCAAGTTGAAAGTTCTCGATTCCAATCATTTGACGATTTGACATCCTTTTTGGAAAACGCGACCCGGTAATTTCCCAATATTTTATCCGCTGCTGGTTAGCGGGGAAGTCTGGTTTTCATTAGGTCAAATTTTGACAACTTTTATCGACGTTAGCGAAATAAGCAATCAAATATCGATGAAGTCGATGAATTTTGCCACCATTTGACATAGTGAAAACCAGCCCATAGATATGTCTACACTACGTCACAGCTAGACGCGTCGCTGAAAAAAATTTCCTACTTTTTAATCCTCCTTTTTGGGAAACGCGACCCGGTAATTTCCCAATATTTTATCCGCTGCTGGTTAGCGGTAAAGTTTGGTTTTCATTAGGTCAAATTTTGACAACTTTTATCGACTTTAGCGAAATAAGCAACTAAATCTCGATAAAGTGATGAATTTGACACCATTTGACATAATAAAAACTAGCTTTTAGATATCTATGTGTACATTACGTGACAGCTATATGTCACTTCTTAACCACTGTTACTCACCGGGTGTTGAACCCAATAAATCGAAATTATTTCCAAATATTGTTATACCCGGCACGGTATAAACTTTATCCGATAATTTTCTACCATCAACCGTTTTCACACGTTTACAAAGTGCAAGCAGATAATAATCTCGGTTCAGTCTTTTTAAATACAATCCCAGCGCCAAAATAAATGTCGAAAGTGTTAGTGTAAATATTAAGATTGACATTGTCGTGTTTTACTTGATGGTGGGATTTTGCACTGATTTGTAAAGCGTTCGAGTTGAAACTAAATCATGCTATGAGTCAAGTAATCCACAACAATTCTGTAATCGTTCTCGGGTTCTCTCGCGTAAAAAAATTAAAACATTTATTAACAGATTAAAATGTTTTATTGATAGCAATTATTTTAAAAAATGAATAGTATGTATTAGGGTAGTTGTTATTTTAAGGGGAACTGTTTTTTTTGATAAGGGTTAATGGGTAATAATAATGATAACGAAAAGTAATCGGTTCTCCAAATATCGAAATCAAATAAATATAATCGATTTAGTATCCATAATGAAATTAATCGAAACGAAAAGTAATCAATACTCAAGTATTGGTTTGACATCGGGTACACAATGTTATCGCAGTTAAAAGTACTCGATTCTTAAGATATCGATAAATTTTTCAAACAACTTTGGATGCAGTATCACGAACTCAAAGCATCTATTTAATATAGGGTATACAATATTATCGAACGTAAATTTATAACAACGCAAAATATTGATAGTATTAGCCGTATCGAATGAAACTTATCAACTTAACATCATGAATGAGTACCCGATAATCCAAATATCGAAATGTTCGATTTAGTATCGCGTATGGGATGTGTTGATTTGAAATCAGTAACCAATATTATGGGAGGCGAAGAGCGTTGTACTCAAAATACCGAAACAATCGATAACAAATGAAGATTATTGAACCAAAATGTTGTCTGACACTCAAAGTATCGATAAAAGTATCAAAATAAAAGGAAAGTTATCGATTTAGGATCACAAATATATATATAGTATCTACTTACAATCAGATACACAATATTGTAGAAACGAAAGGTATTTAATCGATACTCAAAATATTGAAATAATCGATATAAAATAGAGCGAATATTATCGAAATCAATTAAAAATAATAGATTCTGTATAATGTATAATTTTTTGTTCTATAGCGGGTGTGTAATACTATCGAAGCGATTAGAACTCGATACTCAAATTTAAAAACAATCGATATCTAAAGTATTATCGATAAAAAAGTCCATACTCCAAATATGAAATCAACAGTGTCATGGGTATCAAATATAGAAATTAATTTAGTATCACGAATGAAAAGTATCTTTTCACTATCGGTTACACAATGTTATCGAAAAATAAGTACTCGTTACTACAAATATCGACACAATTTATAATGCTATCGACATCGCAGTGAAATTATCGATTTGGTGTTATGAATAGAAAGTATCGATTTAACATTAATCTTAACGAAAAATACTCGATAATCGATTTTGTGCCCCGAAGGAGTATCGAGTATGCAATTTTATAGACTCTAAAAGTATTCGATACATAAAATATCGATTAGATCAATTACATATCGATATCAAAGAAAAGTTAAAGTGTTTAAAAAAATATCGAAACAAAAGTGCAGAACACTCAAAATATCACCCCCTGCGGGTTAGGGGTTTAGAATATGCCCGAGGTAGGTCTGCCGGTCGTAAGAGGCGACTAAAATCCACGAAATCGTTCCCAAGAAAGTCGGGAGTACCGGAACGTACCGAATTCATCCGGCAAATGACTGTCAACACCCGTACAACCCCTGTCTGGTCTGTCACGTAACTTTTTATAAGTGTATCTTCCGACCAGGCAGGGCAAAGTATGGCTACAACAACAACAACACTCAAAATATCGATAGAATGTCATTGCCATTTAGCGCACTTTCATCGGGCCCCCCGTTGAAACCCTTTTTATTACATCTATAATTGATTAAATGGTATATTTTGTCTAGTCATCATGGCAGTTCAAATAATATAAATACTATAAATTGCGATCTCATTAGTATTTAATTTGTTACATAAATTTGCATTGACATTTAAAAAGGAAAAATTAAAACTAAAGATTAAACTACATTAGGGCAGTTCAAAAAAGAAATGTGTTCATATAAACCACCTTGCTTGATTAAATTGATTTAAATAATGTTATCTAAATTTTTATTCTTAAAAAAATCAGAAAGGTGGCAACACCGAAAACTACCCAAGGTGGCAACACCCAAAAAAAAGTCCTAAAATGAAGCATACTATGTGACTATATACCAAAATTAATCCAAATCTCTAAATCCCGCACCGAGATATTGATGGACATGAAAAAAAAACATGGGGTGAGGCGGCAACCCTGCTTGAAAATATCTTCGTTGGTATACGGCCGATTCAACCTCTCCCTTGATACCCATATTAGCATACATATCTTGCTCTACATATATTTAAATTTTTTTTTAGATAGGTGGCAACCTTGTAAACGGCTCGAAGTGGCAACGCCTTGCTTGAAAATATCTTGGTTGGTATACGGCCGAAAATACCATTCATATTGGCATATCTTGCCCAATATTAAAAACAAAATGTAGATAGGTGGCAACCCTGTAAACCGACAGAAGTGGCAACACCCAAGTTGAAATCTTAGAATAAAACATACTATCTACCCGTTCCCGATATCTTAGTGGATATGCGAAGGAATAAATAAAATGGGGTTAGGTAGCAAAAGTAGGTGGCAACCCTGGTGGCAGCCCTGTAAACCGCCCGAAGTGGCAACACCCAAGTAAAAAGTCTTAGCGCGAAGCAAACTATCTATATGTCGATTGTTATCCGAATTGCTTTAGCCGTTCCCGAGATAGTAGTGGATATACGTAAGATTTATTTCCAAATGGCTGGTGCGACGTCTGCTGGAAGCTAGACATACCAAAAGTTTCAATTTCCATCCCTTTTTCATATCCTATTCAAAATTCACTCAAAACATTGCATTGCCACCTAAGAAGTTAACTTAAATTTTTTTTTAAAAAGAACCATAAAAGAAGAGATAAATAAGTAAGTTTGTATTCTTCTCAAAGACCCTGTATGGGAACGATCTCAAATAGATTTCAAGTTCTTAGAGCTGATTATACACCCCAATAATGGTTACTACGGCAGGTGGTGGAAGTTAGGATGCCGATGGTCTTCTACTAACTAGACATACTATCCAAGTAAGCGTGAGCGCTATCCATATCCAGTTATCTACTTTTAAAAGGAGCGATATAAAGAGACAAGACAACGAACGCATTAAATAAATAACTAAAAAGCCAGACTTGATATCAGTTTGAGACGAATTAATTTTCGCTTACAGCTTTAATGAGCTGTTGACGAATGAGAAAAACACGAACGAAAAAAAAAAACGTAAACCAAATAAATAAGAATTGTGACGCAAGCAAAAAAACTACATAAATGTGGAAAAATGCGTTGACTATTTTGTGCCCATCATCAACAGTAGCAGCAGCATGGACAGCATCAGCTATTATGGGAAAATCATTAAACTGCAACTGACATACAACACACCGATCGCGCCCAACTCAGCTACATCATGACATGCCTACCAACGATTAAATGTACCGCATATGGGTGCTTGCGTGGATAAACGCGGGACGCACTTAGAAATAGAAATAGACTTGTTTGGTAAACGATACTGTACAAAATTGTCAGCGATCATAACGATCTTGTTGATCACCGGTTTTTCGATCAACGATCGATCGCCGCTTGCCAATTGCTAACTGTCAATCAAATAATCAACGAATAGTGATTGACGCACAGTTAAGCGGTCATTTCAATTGTTGCTTCTTCACAAAACTAACCAACTTTTTTTTTTTTTTGTTTTGCAGAAAACTCTTCACATATTCTATGAGGTGAAGCAGCTTCTTTGGTCTTCTCAAATAGAAAATTTTTTGCATGAACCATTCAAGCAGTAAATATTGCAGTCAGTAACAATTATCATCATTTATGACAGACAACAAATATCCATATGTGGACATTTTTTATTAGAGTTGTTGTTGCTGTTACTTTGCTCTATATATGGTCAGTGTGACCATAACTCATCTACGCTTTGGAAGCTTGTCGAAAAGTACATGACGATGAGTAGGCATTGAAATAGTTTTTAATAAGAATAATAGAAACTGTGGAAAGAAGTAAGCAGACATGAGGTGCAGTGAAGGACTTTTCCAACGAACAATGGTTGATTTTGAAGTCTTACAAAGACTACAATCAGAATGCAATCATAGGAAGGCGAAATTAAACTTTTTCAGAAATGGAATATCTCTTTTATGCAGCACTAAACTTTGGTTTGTGATGCTATAAGAAAACTTAAACGATCACGGTGTCCTCATACCTCTTATTACATGTATCTAGAAGTATACCTGTTTTTACTAGATCAAGTATACTCTTTTTCTTAGGAGTACTCTTAGAAATGGTGTAGGTATAGCGTCACGACGGGGGAGGCCTTCCGCGTGCGAGACTAACTTCAACTGACTTTGGTGGATAACTCATCATCATTATTTTCCTTAACTCCAATTGTATCATATGACCTCATACGATCGTGTTCGGTTATTGCTGTTGTAACCTTACTTCGCCCTGCCTAGTCGGAAGATCCACTTATAAAAACTTACGTGATGGACCAGACAGGGTTGTACGGGTGTTGACAGTCCTTTGCCGGATATGAATCCGGTACGTTGCGGTGAATAGCACCTTGTGGTACTAGCTCGGCTGTCTTGGGAACGATTTCATTGAATTTGGCACCTCTACATGCGATGCGGCAAATGCTGGTTACACCGTGGAAAATTGTTTCCGTTAAGGTTTCGATCCATGCTAAAATATTACTTATATTTTAATCAGCGAGTAATGAAACCTCGGACTGCTCGTAACAGTTCGCTGCTTACGTGGAGAACAGACGCCCACTTGCCGGCTGCTCAGTTCCCCGAATAGACGACAGGATTTTTTGGTACGCTGGTTTACTAACGAACTGCCCTTCTTCGGCCTGTGCGGTCCGCGCAAGATATTTGATTTCTCTCCCCACCACCTATATTTGGTAGGCATTCCCCTATCCGCCATCTGTGGACGCGAGCAGAGGGATTTCGGACATCCCCCGGGGTGGTGGATACTTTTACATACATACATATAAGTGGAACATTGTGGCAACACAACCCGACTAACCTTGTTAAATTTTTTGTATCCCCTGGGACCGCAGTTAGGCATAAGCTACCGAGGAGGAAAGGCGATTTTATTCGTCCAATTGCAATTCAGTGGTGTCGGTTTGGGAGTGTCAGTACTGGGATTCTGCTATGTAGAGAATCTCGAAAACACAGGGATTCTCCATGTGACCGGGTCCGGGACAGACTTTCCTAGTGTTGGTGGTATCACAACGGGCATATGCGAGACGTGGAAAAGTTCAAACCTAATTCAGAAACGCCTACAAGTGTGTATGATTGAATTTCTGCGCCGAATTCTCAAAATTCGCTGGTCAGAAACAATATTAAATGACGCCTTATAATCTCGAACAAATCAGGAGCATTGCGATAAAATCCACAGGGAAGCCGACGACCTGGTGCCCCAGCGAAAGCTTGTGGACTAAGAATTACAAGATGCAGGATACACGTGGAACGATGTCACGAGAATGGCACCAAACAGAATACGATTTAGGTCGGAGGTGGAGGCCCTGTGTTCGTCGAGAGACAATGGTCACTCTGGCTTAATTACATTCTAGATATTGTAGCAGGTTAAACTCCTACTCATCCATACTGAATCCCGACGTGTAGAATGAATGTCCGGCAGGCGGATCGTCTACTCATAACACCAACCACCTATTCACCTGCTCTGCGGATCCCACTCTGCTAACACCCATTTCTGTTTTGTGCAACCCTGTAGAAACTGGTAGTTTCCTAGGACTTCCGTTAAAAGACATTGCTGACAATTTAGGCTAAGGATAAGTACACGTTGGGCAGGGCTACACTTCGTTACAACAACAACAAGAATATGATGATGGATCATACCCCACGGTTAAGACAAACTCTTGTATAGACCGTTGGAGCTCACAACTAACACTTCTGTCTTATGACTCGCCACTTGAAACTCTGTCTAGTAAAAATTTTTTTGGGACGCAGGGCTTCTAGGGTTGACTACAGTTTACCTATACCAGAGCAGATGTGTCGGGTCCTCTAACTTGTGCTTCTTTTAGTATCCTTAGTTTTCCAGAGAGGTTGTTGATGTTCGCAGGTTTAATCCTGTCGGTTGAAATCCGCGTTGAATAGACCGCATTTTGCGGTATGAAAGCGAGGCCACCACTGAAGATTGAAACGGTCGCCGAGCTTTGTCTCTCTTGTATCGTGTATTTATCTTCAGTTCTGGCTCCTCTATTCTACGCCGTTCAGAGCGGATATAAAAATGTAGATGGAGTTCATCCTAAAACTCATTATTTAGAGTCAAGTGATATTTGAGTCAGTTGGACATTTTATCAGTAACCCTGTAAACTTTTCTTCCCTGCCCCTACCCTACCCCTGATTCCTTAGCGGGTGTTGCATGCAACAATTGCACACGTGCACCGCATTGCTGCCTCTTGTTATTATTACATTTTTATTCTTTTGTTTTTGTAGCGTTTTGCCGCTGCTTTTCTCATGCTTACACTAATCGCCAGGCCGTTTTTTTTGCGTTTGTTGTTTTGTTTCTTGATCACTTTGATCGCATTAAATGCGGCATGCAACAAGTCACCGTTCGTTCGGTTCATTTCGAATGCAAAAGGCGTTATTGACCGTTTTTAGAATTACTAATTGAATCGACGCGTTACAAGGCGTTCTTTTGTTGCTACTACAACCAGAAGAATATGACTTTTGTTGTTGGTAATGTTTATAGACGTAGCCAGAAGCATATAAAGGGGGGCGGGGGCCCTAAACCATTAGTCGCATAAGTGGTGAAGGTGCAGATCCCAGTTGGATATATTTGAGGTTGATTCTGCTGTGAAAAGCCGCGATCTTCCAAAGCAGAAGGGGGAGAATGATCCTCGACAACCCTTATGACTGAGCTCTTTAGCTGGATGTTATATACCGACTGTCTGTACATCACAGGGTCAAGACACTTTTTTGATGGTACTGGTTCAAGGTCCGGATTCCGGAAACATAACTCCGCACTGCGGGGTAAATCTACATACCCATTGCTGATTTGGGATCCTATCCACTTCTCACCAACAGTACGAGACTCATAAAGTAGTCAGGGCTCTTTCGATAGTGCCGTGAAGTACATTTCTTAACCCTCTTTCAATATCTAGAACGTCGCAAAGAGCGACGAGCTCATTGTGCTATAGCGATCCCTCTATCTACTGTCGAGTGGAGAGCTTGGTTAGATCTGAAATAGAGATAGGCATGCTGTAATCCTTTCTAGCTACGTCTCTGTAGCGGTTTGTTGTTATTCTTCGCCTAACCCGCATTTATTTGTTGTTCACATAGAAATGCGCATGTTGTTATTATTGTAAACTTTTTTTTAACGCAAAATCAGTTGTTTACGTTTAGAAACCCAGTGATTCTACTTTTTTATACCCAGCGTACTATGTAGTACTATTATGAGGGTATTAAAATTTCGTCCACATAACGGTACTACGTAACGGCAAAAAATAATCGCGATAGAGTTCCATATATGAAAGTTCTTAGGTTGAAAAGAGGAGTTCATTTGGGCATATCCGTCCGTCCTTTCCGGCCAAGAAAATGGGGAAAATCGCATGATAACCACGCCCCTTTTTCGATATCGAGAATTTCGAAAATCACATAAATTGACATATCTCGGTAGCTGAAATGGTTAAAATGATATACTTTTATAGGTGAATCCCCTTGGTCGTTCTATTATGATTTTTTGATAAATTTTTTTAAAGTGGGCGTGGCACAGCTCATTTTCAAGGAAGGCATTAGTCAAAATTCGAGTGGTCGTTACTTAAAAACTGATTACGGTAAAGCGATGAAATTGGATAAAATCGCGCTCCAACCACGCCCACTTTCGATATCGAAAATTTCGAAAATCACTTAAATTGACAAAATTCGGTAACGGATGAACCACCTTATCATTCTATTATGATTTTTTGATAAAATTTTTTTTAAGCGGTGCCACGCCCACTTTAAAGGGAAGCATTTTTGAAAATCAGAGACTGATTACGGTAGCATCATGAAATTTGGCACGAGGTATATTAGCGTTATAGAGAGTATACTTGATGAAATTGGGAAGAAATTGCTTCACGACCACGCCCGCTGTCGATATGGAAAATTTCGAAAATCACATGAAAACTACCGCTGGGTATTTATTGTTCGGTTTACCCGAACTTAGACTTCCTTACTTGTTAAAAAAGTTGTTATTTATAATTTATTTTTGTTATTATTGTTATACTTGTACCTGAACTGCATTGCTTTGTCATTCCATAACATGCCTCTTTTTGTCACATAACCATGAGATAGCCACTCTTGGCATTTTTGTTATTAGAATAATCAGCTTTCTCTACATTTCCTTGGCGCTATAGTTGTTTTTGAGTTATCCGCGGTCTTAGAACTGCAGTCGGTCAGCGCTTTTTGAGGTATACTCGATGTGTGGTCTGTAATACGTTAAAATGTGCTGAAATGTGGTATTACATAATCCCTTTGCTTAAGAGCTGCATCTGCACCCGCATTGTACTTAAAACGGTTCTGGGCGTTCTGAGCACGATCAGCAGCAATCAAACTCTTTCACTTCTGGAATTGAAAATATTTAGTTGAATAAGAAGGATAGTTTTCCCTACGAATACTAAGAAGAACTTTTGTTTCGAATCCACAAAAAGCTCCCAAATTAGTTGAGTTTAAAAAGACCCACAGTTAATAAGATTGAGTGCGACGTAATCTAAATCCTGTGGGTTAGTGGCTTAGAACATGCCCGAGGTAGATATGCCTGCCGTAAGAGGCGACTAAATTCCAACAAAATCGTTCCCAAAACAGTCGGGTTAGTACCACAAGGTGCTATTCATCGGAACGTACCGGATTCATATCCGGCAAAGGACTGTAAACATCAGTACAACCCTGTCTGGTCCGTCATGTAACTTTTTATAACTGGATTTTCTGACTAGGCAGGCCGAATTATTGCTACAACAATAACAACAACGTAAATCTTTTCCAGGTGATATGAACTAAGGGGCTTAACCCAATTTTTTCTTGCCCTCACAATCTAGTCTGGACCTTATGCATACCGAGTCCAAGAGTCCAAAAGCTGATATCCCACACAGAAGATATCCACTCCCTATATATATTAAAAGATCAATCAGCGGAGGTTATTCCGGTTACGTAGTACGGTAGTACCAACTTTAATATAAGTGCGTGAAACAGCTCCGCTCACTCTAAACTACTCTAATATCCATCGTCTTGGGAAATCAGGGTTTTCGTGATATTCGCGTTGAAGTTATCTCCGCGGTACTTGGCGCGACTCACCTGATCCTCTTATTAAAACTGTAAGATCCTTCAAAGTGACGCACCACGTCCCACAAGGAAACGGAGCTATGTGCTATCAGTACGGCGGTGGATTGGTCCGGGACTGCTTTACATTTACATTTGAATTTCATGCAAATATATACCCGGTGGACATGGTTATATATCTTACCTCCTACGACTAAACTCATTACAGAGACTTAAATCACAGATCCAGAGGTTAAACAGGGTAAAAATAATCGATCCTGTCGCCAACGTGCTAGTAACAAAAGACCTAGTAGGTAAAGAAGAGTCCATCGAGGGACTTTTAAAATCGGTAACACCTCTCCGAAACGTTTAGAAGACTTGATGATGGTCAGTCTATTCAGGAAGGGAACTCCTAGGCAGCTACTTCCGGCGCCACTTAGTGCCAGCAGTTGCAAAAGAAGTGGTCCACTGTTTTGTTTCTCTTCGCCATCTTTACTACCCCTACAGCTTAGTCGGTAGGGCACATCTAGCCTTGCTGCTTGCCTACAAAAAAGGCAGTGCCCGATTTGTACCCCTCTTCAGGATGTAGATATGTCGAGATCATTTGGGATTCATTTTGCCCATGTTTGCTTGGATATTAGACACCCTGGGGATCCTCCAATTCGGATGCGAAACACAAAACCCAAGAAATTTCCTTTCTGCATCCTTCCTCACTCAAATCTTCCTTCGGATAATTACATTTCACATTTATGATTATGACACCAAAGAGAGGTAGCAAATAATAATTCCACTCAGTCACGCCCAATGAATGAATCGCAACGGAAGTTCAGAGATCACCTAAGAAGTTGGTAGCTTGCATGATTGCTAATCTATGACTAGAGTGTTTCTTGTTGCAACTGTTATGTCCAGCTGATTGCTAGTTTGTAACTCGGCCTACTGCGACTCTCACATCTCTTGTGCTTTCCAATTAACCCCAAAGAGCCTTTCAACAATTGGCCACTAAAACACGCCAATATCAAGTGGCTTAGTTGCCACTTGGAACTTGTTGGCTGATTACTTTTGATGGCTTACAGACCTCAGCTGAAGGTGCCCTAACATCGCCTGCAGGTTCTTAAAGTTCATCATTAATTTTGTCTGCGTAGTGTTGGTAGTAAGAAAAAGAAAGAAAAAGAAGAACAAGAAATGGGAGAGCGTTGTTGGTAAGTGTGTGGACTGTGCGTGTTTAGAATGAAAGCAATCACTCTTGAAGTTGCTGTTGGGCTGTAACAAAGTTTTGACAGATTCATATGAGCAGACTTTAGGCGCCTTTGGTGTAATAATTCTTCTTCTTCTTTTAGGGTTTTTGTTTTAACCTCTCGGTTTTTTCTTTTTCTATACTCATTTTGTATGCTATTGTTGTGCTGTTTTTGTTGTTGTTTTATGGATTGGATACGTGTTGAGTTTTCTGGTTTGTTTGTAAGAACACTGCAAAGGTAGGCTAAACTGGAATCCATTTAGTCCCAAAAAGATCGGACTTCCACCAAGATCTACCCTCGATATCTGTGGTTGATGTTAGCAGTACTTTGCCCTGCCTAAAATGCATGATCATTCCGAAGGTCTTCATCAAGGTCTTCTAACGGAAGTCCTAGGAAACGAGCAGTTTCAAAGGGGTTGTAACCCTTTGGTCCAACTCTCGATATCTCGAAATGTTTAGCATTTTATCCACGCCCAGAGACCCAGTGACTCCACTGGCTGTTTCCAGCTGACTTGTCACAAGCGTCACATCTCAGTTCCCTCAGTTCACTACTGAAAATTCATTTCGTCCCGTCGCGGAGCCCGCCAGTTATATCCGGAAAGGCCAAGTCATTTTCTTTGATAACAAAGGCCGATCAATAAATCGCCAAATAAAATCACCTTTGCCATCACGAAACGATCCGAAAATCCTCTGTAAGGATCGGAGGACCAATTTCCAGATCTTTAACACGAACTCTCTAAGAGATATTCAATCAGAGATATTTAGCCACGCCCCCTTTTTCGATAGCCAGTATTTTTTTTTTTCATTTATAAGGTAAGGTTTGTCGAAGGCTGAGGTAAGCTCAGTCTGTCCAAGGTCAGCAGAGGTCCCGCTAACCCCTACTAAATAATAACACGATGTTTGTGTATTAAAATTGAACGCACACACACATGGCCTTAAGGCATCGAGGTGAAGCAGCTTTCCGTAAAGGGACGGACGGAGAAGTTGAGAGCAGACGGTATGAGATATCCCCTCTGGCAGTGATGCGTCGGTCGTAGTGATCGGAGAGCAGCAACAAGTGATAAGCAGCTGAGCTGTGGTATAGAGCGGCGTAGAAACAATTTAGCGGCGGAATGACACAGCTGACAAGAGGCGGTTGAACAGCGGCTCACAGAAAGCGGAAGTAGTGCGGTGGAGGGCGTACCGGTGACGGATCAGCTACCGTTAGCGGAAGACTATTGAGTCGGAAATTGCGGAACGTGTCAATAGGCGAGTGTTTACCTGGTGCTATGCTGCTTGGTGGTGGTACTCCTCCAGGGGAAGCGATGGAAAGACGGGCTACACTACAACGAGACTAAAGTGAATCAATAGGATGCTAGCTCGGTGGCTAGACATCACACAGCCACAGCTATGTAAATGGAAATCAGTTCGCCGTCAGAGCTACACGGTCTGGTATCTCCATACAACTTTCCAGGGCCCTATCATGATCCATTTTAGAGTTATTTAGTCTGAAAAATTAAGTTTGTATGGGAGATGCCACGCCTTCTTCTTAAGTTTTTTCGAAATCGTAGCCACGATCAGGTGAGGCATTTCGATTTGTTTAAGCTCGCTGATAAGTATATGTAGCCATTTAAATTAGCAATATTTTTTATTTTGGTCTTTTGCGCATGCGCAGCTTTTACCAACCAACCAATCAGCCTCTAGGGCACACACATCACTTAATAACGCTTTTATGTAAAATTTCTCATCAGCTTAGCTGTCCGCCACTTAAGTTCAAACAAAGTTGCAAATAAACTGGATTTATTTAAGGCTATAGTAACATGCAGACTCCTTAAGTGACCCTAAAATAATTTCTGAAATTTTTTTTTCACTCGCCAAAGGTGTTAAAAATTAGCAAAACAGCTAATTGCCTCGAAATGACTGCTTTGTAGCTGCGAGTAGAGCAGGCCTAGGCACCTAGTGTGGCAATTGTCCGAAAATCTGATAACTAAATTCACACAGATTTGCTTGGCCCCTCGAACACAATCAAAATTCAAAACTTAGCTCAAATCAACTCGAACTTCCTAGTTTTCGCGAACTGTGAACGAAAGCCCGTAACATCCGTATTGCCTGCAAACATATTTATGTATTTAAAATATGTAAATGTTATGCCACCTTATAAAATTCGTTTAAAAGCAAAAAGTCCATGCGAGATCGCCTGAGACGAAAAGCCAGACTGATGGCTTGCTCAATAGATTGATTCATTGGCTTTCGGTGTGGGTATCTGCTAGTAAATAGATGTAGTGCTGTGAGCTCGCTTGAACAATTTGCCCGCATTTATATTGAACGCATAAAATTGCTAATAAATCATATTAGATAAAACATGCAAATTTATGAGCGTCAAGCGAGTTACAAACCAAAAAAAAAAAACGCAAAAGAAAATGTAATAAATCTGAAAGCACAGCAGGCATAGTTGGTGGTATTTGAATTACAAATTATGACAAAAAAGATGACAAAAATGTTTTTTAAAAAGACTACACCAAGAAGCAGAAATTTATGCTAATCGTGGAGGTAATCAGGATAACTATTATTTTTGAAATTGGTTGGTTATGGTCCCAGGATTATTCATTTTCGAAGAAATGTTATACAATTGCGTCACCTATAGGTTTTATAAAGTTCTGATGGGTATTCCAAGAGGTTAAGCAACCGATTAAAGGAACTTGAAACTTTGGAGGAGTTTTCTAAATATCAAGATCTGGAATCGATGCAAATATTCCCGATTTTTTAATATATCTAGATTCCTGCGCCTGCTAGCAGTTTCTTTTCCTCACTGAACTAAGTATGTTCTAGGTTTCAAGTCCAAAGCCACTTCGATAAGAACTTTATGATTACGTTACCTTCAAGGAAGGATTGGAACCAAGGGTTATTCAGGCATCTATGACCTGTGGAGTCTGAGCCGTCATATTTCCAGCACTCCAAACCGCGCCCCTATCCCTCCGTGTCCCGAGTGTATTTTAATTCGAGATCCACGCTATTCAGGAGGCTTGCATGTTATTATTGTGTGAAACCTCACCGGTATTAGGATATCAAAATTATCTGAGAGCCGAGCGGCTTTTCGAACCAACACTAAGCTGCTCAGACAAAAAAGTATGAACGCCATCTTGACATTACCAAAGTGAAGAGTAATGAAGACTATATCCGTTCAAAGAAAGTAAGGAGCAGGTGGATGCAGAACTTTCCGCTCCGCTTAAGGCTTTGTCGGACAGCCCGTCTCCCTCGTTCCCTTTTAGAATTTTGGGTCCACTCAATGCGTTTTTTGGGACATCCTATTCAGATTCTACTACTGTCTGCTCATCCTGGCGATCTCTTCCTACTTCTTTATAACTCGACCACACTCCTCAAGTTAGGGAGATCCCTAATTAGAAGCATCACATTGCACTGCTTTTACCTGACCTCACTGAACCGCTATACCCTCAAGATTGCCTCCGGCTTGGTTTGGTATCCAGGCTCAGACTCGCAACCTGCAAAGATTCTCATTCCTGTGCACAGTTACCAAATCTGATCTGAAGGTCAGGTATATTTCTCTAGAAAATCATCGTAGAGCACACACAATGCTATAAGCACCGACTTTCAGTTGTCTGGTCAGATGTTATCGTCCGGGTGTTCCTTGTCGAGCTACTCAAGAATAAGGTGGTCCTTGGTCAGCTCGTTAAACCGTCTGGGCGGTTAAGGTGCATAAGTCTTTGAGGCTGCCGCCGCTTTGGTTTGGCTCTCCGATTTTTCGTTTTTTTTTTGGTGTTTTCCCTATTTCATCGAGAATTTTAGAACGCCCATGCTAGGAAGGCCTTTTGAAACTCTGTCAACCCACTGGGAGAGACGATTGCGGTGGTTTTTCGCTTAGCGCATGTGGCAGCTTGGGGGATAACCCTTCTCCTGTGGGACGATTACGGCCGCCTGCCCCGATCTGCTTAACAACATTGCCCTGAGCGGGATTGTTAAGACTGACCGTCTACCCACTGCTCCCCGAACTTACCATTTCCTCAGGCGGTTTCGCTGCTCCGATTGCATGTGATTTCAGCTTTTCCTGTTGTTGTTGTTAACAGCAAAAACACTCCCCGAAGGTTTTGGGGAGTGATGCCGAAATTGACAGTCCTTGGCCGCAGGGGCAGTTTTTCCTCGTGAGGTTTATTTTCACCACCTTGGCAGACGACCGACCCCCGGTACCGAGTTTGAGAAGCTTGTTGGTACTGCTTTAACGCCTAGTCCTATTAAGGTGAAGGCCTGCCATACCACAACCACAGATGCTCCAGAATATCAAATGATCTCCACGGCAGTAAAATATAGCTTTGACGATCTTCCCCTTCTATAGGGAGTTTCGCAGTTTATATTCTCTCACATAACTGCATGTCGCCAACAAAACAATTCCGGTAGCATTTCGTTATCTTCTCATAGCAAATTACTTCCTGCCTTTTGGCTACTGCACACAATTCACTTAACGCGCCTGTGTCTTTTTATGGGACACGAGAGCTCATCTTGTCGCGCTCAAATCATCTACATCAAATTGTCTTACTACAATTCTTATCTTCCCATGCTTGTCGTTTGTTGCTAATAAAAATGCGTTCACCATTTACAGGGATGCACACTCCCAGCACACACACACGCTCTTTTGGGTAGGTACCTAGTAATGCCATTGAAATAATTATTACATGGCCGAGATGAAGCTGCACCGCGTTTCAAGTGCTTTTCTAGTTTTTGCGCATGCGTGCACGTTCTAATCGTTGAATGCAAGCACTCAGTTGCCGTTTTTGTTACGTGTGCGTTGTTGTTGTTGGCATCGCTATTAAATGAACTTGGAGCTTGTGATTTCAGCTCATCCTCCGCAGCTGCATTAGCCCGCATCGTAGCCGTGTGACAGTGGCAATTGTGGCCGGCATGGGCGTAATATGGTCATAATATCTCGAAGTGGCCATAAATGGCACACATACGCAGCCGCAGCACACACACACACACACACACATACCAACGCATACGAATAATCTGCAAAAGTTCTTTACGTTCCCCAACCATATTTAGTTTGAGTTATGTTAGAAAGAATGTTTTATGGTTAAAATGTTAAGTGGAGCTCATGGAGCGCATGGAGTTCAGATAGCTGAGTTGTTGTTGTTGCAGTTGGAACGTCTATTTATTAAACAACATTTGCCAATTAAGTGGATTTCCTTAATAAGTTTGTTTTGATAAATTTAATGATGATTTGTGATGCAATCGTTGTTTATGACGTATAAGGGATTAGAAAGAATAGCGGTTCAATATGAGTTTATGATACGGTGGGGCCGAAAATGAAGCACATTTCCTACTTTGTTTAAAAACAAAGGACCGAGAATCAAGTGACTTGCACCTGTTTGGCAGTTTCTGTTGTAATGCATGTGGGCATATCCCCTTTAATTAAAAAAAAAAAAAAAAATAGGTGGCAACGCTGTAAGTCGAACCAAGTAGAAAATCTTGGCATAAATCATACTATTCATATACCAAATTTCTTCCAAATCGGTCAACAGGTTCCCAAGTTAGTGGTCAATATATGCAGCAAGAAATAAAAGGGGGCCAGGTGGCAACCCAACGTGACGACCCTGCCTGAAAATATCTTGATTGCTATACAGCCGAAAATACCTTTTCTTTGATACCTATATTGGCATATCTTGCTCAATATTTAAAAGCAAAAAATTGGATAGGTGGCAGCCCTGTACACCGCCTGAAGTGGCAACATCCAAGTAAAAAGACTTGGAATGAAGTTAATTGATGCCAAAATTTATCCAAATTGTTTCGTCCCTTACCGAGATATAGGTCGTTATGCGAAGGAATAAATAAAATGGGATTAGGTGGCAAAACTAGGTGGCAACCCTGTCTAAAAATATCTTGGTTGGTATACAGCCGAAAATACCTTTCCTTTTATACCCATATTGGCATATGTTGCTTAATACTTAAATTTTTTTATATAGGTGGCAACCCTGTAAATCGCCCGAAGTGGCAACACCCAAGTAAAAAGTTTCAGAATTAGGCAAACGATCTACATGCAGAATGTTATCCCAATTGCTTTACTCTTTTCCGTGCTATTGGTCGATATACAAAATATTTATTTCCTAATGGCTGGAGCGACATCTGCCGGAAACTAGACACATCAAAAGTTTTCATTTCCCTTTCTCTCTTTTTTTCCTATTCAAATTCCTTTCTCCATAAAAACATTACATCGCCGCCTAAGAAGTTAACTTCAAAACCTCTTCAACTTGTTTCAACTCTCTAGGAAGAGAGACTTTAAAAGCTCTCCGAGATTACATTAGTGCCACCAAAGCACAATGGGCGTAAATCTCGAAAAAAATGGCCTAAATCAAAACTCGATTCTTGAAAAGAGGTGTCCAATGAAATGCGAAAAAGTTTAATCAGTTTGTAAAGAGTTGCCACCTGTTTAAAAAATAATTTTTTCTTTTCCATTTTGTTTGTTTCAAAAATTTTAGGTTTCCTATGCAAGGTCTCGGCCTGAAAATTAGTAATTTATTCAAATTTTTATAAAAGGGTTGCCGCCTGTTTAAAAACGTAATTAGAAATATTCTCGAAAACGTGATGTGAAATAAAGGGGCTCAAACTGTAAATGTTTCTGGGCAATTTAGTTGAAAAGGGTTACAATCGGCTTAAAAATTAATTCTTCCAGAAGATTAACTTTTTTCGAAAGGGGTTGCCACCTGTTTGAAAATAATGTTTCCTTGAAAGGTAGTTGGTGTGTTTTAACAATTTTAGTTGACCTATAAAAGGCCTTGGCCTGAAAAAAAATACATAAATTGTTATCATTTTTATAAACAAGGGTTGCCACCTATTATAAAAACGTGATTTTAATTTTATCAAATACGCAAAGGGAAAGGGTTGCCACCTGTTTACAAATAATTTTTTTTATTAGATGGTATTTTTTTTTTCAAGTTCAAGACGTCATGCGATTGTATATTTTTTTGTCCGAATTTTCGACCACACGCCAAACTAGTTTCAATAAATATGTACCTAGTTTAAGACTTGTGTTTTTTTTTTTAATTTTCCATTTTTGTACATAAACTACCATATCCCCTATGCCTTTAGTTTGCTTCTGGCACACGTCTCCTTGTCATTTTCTTATTTGTTTATGCAATTTATTAATCTTTAAAAAATCAATATCCATTCATTATCCGCTTAAAACGTACTCGTACATACTAATTTGGTCTGCACATTCTAGTCATTTGCATTTTAAAACATAATTTTTCGCACTTTAAAAGTTATGTTGTTTACGTTTAGTTTTGTATTTGCGAATTATAATTTATTAGCCATAAGTCACATAAATAACGGAAAAGAAAAAAATAAAACAAAAACAAGTAAGGAAGTCTAAGTTCGGGTGAAACCGAACATTACATACCCAGCTGTGCACATAAAATGCTCTTATTCTTTGTTTTGTATACCTAGTTTCGTAAATCTATCTCACACCGTTCTGAAGTTGTTAGCAGTCGAATTTAAAAATTGCTTGACTCATAAGTGGGCGGTGCCACGCCCACTTTCCAAAATTTTGAAAAAATTATGTAAAGAATATGAAAGTTGATGTATGTACCAAATTATATTATTATAGCGAAATCAGTTAATTAGATATGGACTTTTCAATATTTCCACCTCCTTTCAATATAACTTTTATGAAAAAGTAGGCGTGGTCGCGAAGCGATTTCGTTTATTTTCTATAGCTGAATTTACCACAACAATAGTATGTCCTCTACGAAATTTCATTATACTAGCATAAACTGTTCTGAAGTTATTAAGAGTCAAAATTTTAAAATTTCTTCAAATATACGTGGGCGGTACCACGCCCCCTTTTCAAAAATTTGTATAAAATCGGCCTTAGAACATCTAAATTAATACATATTGCAAATTTTATCATTGTAGCTGCTTCTAATATTGAATTAACCCATTTTATACGTTTTTCGAAATTTTCGATATCGAAAAAGGGGCGTGGTTATGGTCCGATTTTACCCATTTTCAATAGCAATCTATTCTGAACCCAAATAAGTACGCATGCCAAATTTGGTGAAGATATCTCATTATCTGCTCAAGTTATCGTGTTAACGGACAGACGGACGGACGGACGGACGGACGGACGGACGGACGGACGGACGGACGGACATGGCTCAATCAAATTTTTTTTCGATCCTGATCATATTGATATATGGAAGTCTATATCTATCTCGATTCCTTTATACCTGTACAACCAACCGTTATCCTAACAAAGTTATAATACCCTGTGTACAAGTACAGCTGGGTATAAATATAAAAACCCAATTGACTACACAGTATTTACACAACAGTCATTTAAGTATTAAATCGTAAGCTTAAATACATGTATGTATGTATTTACGTTCATATGCAAGTGCAATTTTGTTTTTACCACACGGTAGTTTGTTTTTGATTTAAGCCCGTGCTTTCTAACCTCAATATTGTGTAGGCACTAGGGATGTTACGAAGCTTCGATTGCCGATACGTTGGAGCTTTCGATTGATTTGGACTTTTGAAAAAGTTACTCCTTCTGGTGGTCAGTCCCATCACAAAACTGTACTTTGTTTTTCATTTGTAGACTTTTATATAAAAAACAAAATTGGTGGCAACCCTGTAACACGCTGATGGAAAATCTTAGAATGAAGCATAACCTACAAAAATTTCATCCAAATCGGACAATTGGAAACCTTAATAGTGGTCGATATACACAGGAGTCAACAAAATGTGGCTAGGTAGCAATCCTGGATGGCAACCCTGCTTAAAAATGTTATCGTTGGCATGCAGCCGGAAATTCAGTTCTGATCAGCGGTTTCACTTGATACCAACTTGTCAAATCTTGCTCAGTATTTAAAAAAAAAAAATTGATAGGTGGCAACCCGGAAAACCACCCCAAGTGGCAACTTCCATGCATATAATCTTAGAATGAAGTATACTATCTATATGTCAAATTTCATCCAAATCGGTTTAGCAGTTCCCGAGATATAAGGAAAAAATAATTAAAAAGTGGTTAGGTGGCAACCCTAGATGCAAACCCTGTTTAAAACTGTTATATTTGGAATTCGGCTAAAAATACCTTTCATTTGATAAATCTTTCTCAGTATTACAAAAAAAAATTGCGATAGGTGGCAACCCTGTAAACCGTCCCAAGTGGCAACACCCATTTATATAAACTTAGAATGAATCATACTATCTATGTGCCAAATTTCATCCCAAACGGTCAAGCAGCTCCCGAGATATAAGGAAAAATGATTAAAATGTGGTTAGGTGGCAACCCTGTTTAATATTGTCATATTTGGGATACGGCCGAAAATACCTTTCATTTGATACCCATATTGGCATGTCTTGCTTAATATTAAAAAACAATTGAGATAGATGGCAACACTGTAAACAGCCCCAGGTGGCAACACCCATGTATATAATTTTGAAAGTAATCATACAATCTATATACCAAATTTTATACAAATCGGTAAAGTGGTTTTCGAGATAGTCCGAATATACAAATATACAAGAATCATATTTTTTTCCTAGAGATAAAAATTGGGGGATAGGTATCTTTCGAGGGAAAAAAATTCCGGGTAAATATTTAGAATTAGCCTCTATATCTACTTGGATTCCTTAATGCAGTTACACATTGCCTGTATGTGGAGATAGTTATAATACTCGGTATATGTACTATTACAGCCGAATGTAAAAATACTTGGCATTTGCATTAGCGAGTTATTAAAATTCCACATTCGCAGCATCCCTATTGTGTGCAGTCTGCATTGCATTAACAGCGTCATTAGCATGCTCGCCACCATCAACAAAAACCCAATCGCTTGGACTTACCTACCACGTTTTTACCATCGCCACCACCTAAACTGCACGTAGTGAGAAAATGCGCTGGTGCAGCCATTAAAATGCGCACTCATTTAGCTTACCAAGTGGTTAGATGGTTGATTTGTTTTTCGTACTTAGCTTACATGGTTAGTGAGTTGATCTAGTTGTTGTTATTGCTAATGGACGCTGAGGCTGCCGGTCAGCCAATTACAAACATATGTAGTTACATACCCAGCCAGCAAAATCATCGTAAACGAGCTCGTAAACTGACGTTTTCTCGAAGAAAACTCTGATAAAATATCGTTTATGATATCCGTTTACGATTCGCTTACGAATCCGGTTTCGCTCTGAAATGTTTTTTGCCTACGATTGTCGTAAAAGTATCGAAAAAGCACTCGTATATGAATCTTTTTAAGTCCGTTTTTTTATCGTAAATGTACTCGTAAACAATTAATTTTCGATAGAAAAACCGACTTTCTAGACTGCCTTACCGACTGATTTCAATGCGAAAAATAATACAAATAAACAAACCTAAATTTTAGGTATAAAGTTTTTTTATTAAATAATAAAATTGTGTACCTTTTTGCCAGCGTGTAAGTACATACTGATATTGGTTTACATGTTAGGCATCACAACTTGTAAATAGTGGGTCATACAACCCAGAGGGCATCCCGAGATCCCAGAATAGCAGCTACTTTCTCTGTCCCTTTTTCTTTTTCCGCAAATCCACCTTCCAGCACGCTAGTAATAATTTAAAAGATATATTTTATGTTATTTGTGTTTTTAATTAGATATTTTACAAGCATACTTACTTTTAAAATATCAGTTTGAAAATTTTCGTTCAAAATTTTTTGTTTGAAATTTTTTTTTAATTTTTTTGTTTGACGTGACAGAAAAGCTTCTTTTGTTATTGTTTTTTTATTCGAGAATAGCTCGTAAATCGCAATGTTCGTAAAATGTACGGTACCTTGCTGGCTGGGTAGATTGATCATACTGTCAGGTCTACTTGGTAAAGTGGTTTTAGCTGTTTTCTATTTTCTGTTCACTGTTTTGTGGTTTGCATATAAACTGACAATGATTTACGGACATAATCAATGTTAATTTGATCAATTTTCATTGATGATCGTACATGACATTTTTGTTGTTGTCATTTTGCACAAAAAAAAAATAAGCGGAGCAGTTTTAAACAAGTGCTTTGCGTGAACTGAATGAGAAGGGGGGAGGGAAATGGGACGGGGAATTACCACATAAAAAGCGAAATATTAATTAACATGTAAAAAGTGTATTAAATTACTTGCGTGTTTGTGGTGTTTGCTTTTTTTTTTTTAATTAAAAAACTTGTTTCACTTTAGAATAAAAAAAAAAATATTTATTAAAAAATTTAAAAAAGTAAAAAAAATTGTATTGCATCGGCCGGGAATCGAACCCGGGCCGCCCGCGTGGCAGGCGAGCATTCTACCACTGAACCACCGATGCTTGTTGATAAGAGCTGTATAAAATACCTATGCATGAAACATGGGAATGGGAGAAGAAGTGTAGTAAAAGTAAGCAGAAGCAGCAGTAACAGTAACAGTAACAGCAAGCAGCGCTGTTGAGTCGCTGTTATTATGTTAGCAGCGTATCTAAAAATAGATTTTGCTGGAAAGTATAGGAAGCGTTAGTTGGTAGTTGGTTTTAGCAGGCCGCTATATTTTGGTGAATATGCATACATGCATATGTACATGCACGCATGAAATAAACCGTTATTTTCATATTTGGCGCAATTTCCAGTTGAATTTTTACATTTTGCACAGACGCGTCACAAATTTCGTTGAATAAAGAGTAAAGATGTTATAATTTATTAAATTTGAATAGTTAAAAACAGTGAAAGCAAATAAGAGTTCTGATTAATTTGGAGATTTTTCTAAAGGCGGTTAGTATCACACCTCTTTCCTACAATTTACATCTGGATGTTGGGAAATTTATTGTGTTTCAAATTGGATATTTTTAAAAACTTCGGCGAAACAAGGAGTACGGATCTAATGGCTATGTGTGTGTGTAAACAAATTGTCAGGCGTTCTGACCTTGCAAAAAACGACCGAGTAACCGGACTACTCCTAAAAAATTATATTATATTATTTGCTTTGGTCAGCTATTCCCTTCCTCGTTGATGAGGAGTACTCTAGGAGAACTTTTTGGAAAGTAATCTCCTGTAGATATTCCATGGATTACATAGAAGCAAAGAGCTGGAATACTCCTAAATAGATTAAGTGGTCGTCTCCTAGGACATCGCCATACATATACATAAATATATGAAAAAAGGGATTTTTTGTGGTACTGCGATATTTCTTACGGAGTGTTCTTTAGACGATTGAGCGGAGTATTTTATCAACTTCCAAGCCTTTGGAACTGAATCTATACAGTCTGGCTGATATTTTGAACTAATTAATCCATAAAGGATTTGAAGAAGATGGCATAAATTCCGTCACTGTGCTAAAATGGACCATTCTTGAAAAGAACACTCTCTAAGATCTACGAAATCCTGACTGGTAGATGAACAGTTGCCATAACTTATTAATTATAGAAAGATAGGTAAGGTCTAATTGAGCTTCTCTACAATGAGGACACTCTGAGCTCATATAGTAACATGGCTTTCCGGAAGTTTTTTGCATATAATTTATTTTCTAGCTGGTACACAATTAATTGGGGTGGTTTCCTATTCAAAAGAGGATTAGTATAAGAAAATGGATATGAAAAGTCGTGAAATGTTTTCCCACTGGCTTACAAATCAAAGGTCTTAAACCTATTCTACGTGGCGACAAAATGTGAGAATATGTCGGCAGTCATACATAAAATTCGATAAGCAATTCCACTTCTGATTTATGTGAAAACGATTGAAGAATTATAATATGTGTAATTTAAACCAAATCTTCCCAGTGCCTTAATTAAAAATACTCATCTTTTAATATTTTATTTTTAATACCTTAAAATGTATGACTTTTCATTCAAAAAGAGATTTGAATATTGCCAAACAAAGCGAGAGCAAAAAACTACCACGCGAAAGAACTACAAATCAGCTTATGATTATAAAAAGCGGTTTTAACGCATACATATGTACTCAAATACATACTCACATCCATACAAATGTACCAAAATTTTACGATTTAAAATTTTTACAGCCGTGACATTTCCTTTTAATCATAAATATAAAAATTAATATAAAAGGTTCATTATAAAATAAGCGGATTTCACGTCTACCGTCAACAAATAAAAATTGTTGGGGCGGATTTCGTAAAATTTGGCTGTTTTTATGTGACATTTTATTGCTTTATTTAAATTTTTGTGCTAAGAGTAAGCTGAAAAAACCTCAATTTTTACATAAATATGCAATAAAAAAAGAATTTATGGTTTCTTCCTTTATGTTGTTTTAGCGGGTTTCATCGATTTTCTGTTTTTAAGCGCATAGCTTGAGATGAATGAAAAAAATAATATCAATTAAATAAAACAAATTAGTTTAAATTTGAATAATTTGTTTGGTCTTTTATAAAAAGTAATTTAAGAAAACAAATATACGGAAATATAAAAATGCTAGACTGGTTTTATAATTAGAATAGCGTGGAAACGATAAAAAATATTTCTATTTTAGTTCACCGAAATGAACTAGTTCATTTAGTTCGTTTTTAGGTCATTTAGTTCAATTATTCGTATTTGTTTCCTTTAGAAAATAACTAAAAAATTTTGGGAGGGGTATCAAAAGATACCTTATCATATCCTCTAACGAGATTTTTGCCGAGCTTCTCTTTTAACTTGTGGTGTGCTGGTTTTGAGTTTTCTTCCTACAAGTTGGCGGGACAGTTTTTTGCCGACTCCGAACGGGACTTGCAAAGCAAATGAGTTTTCGCTGAGAAGCTTCTTATGGCAGAAGTACACCCGGAGAGTATGCCAGGCTACTGTCGGAGAGTTTGCCAAACTACTGCCGAGGATCGACCACGTTTAGGAAAATTATTTTTCTAAATATTTTTTATGTTGCTTTTGCCGGGCATCGATACCCGACTACTCGGTGTAGTCGGCCGAACACACTACCGCTACACCACGGCGGCCGTCAGCAGCGGATAAAATCATGGAAAATTACTGGGTCGCGCTTCCCAAAAAAGAGGATAAAAAAGTGGGCAATTTGTTTCAGTGAGGTATTTTTTTTCCCATGTTGGAGTTGCTAATTCGTTTCGAAAATTATCGAATTATGCGTTGTTATTTCAATACCTACTCTTACCCACAGTAATTTTTGGCATTGCACAGCACTAATTTGTGATTTAGTTTTCATAATGGCTAGCCCTGATTGGCAGAGCCTTTACTGTAGCACGCATTTTGGTTTCCCGGTATTTTCTTATTCTCAATAACATTTTACATAGTTCAAGTAGTTCATTTGAAATTCGGAACTAGTTCCCGCGATCACTTCCATGATCTAGTTCAATGAACTATCCAAGTCTACAACCCTGAGTGGTTCGTCTAAACCCTTGCCCGGCGATTATTTCAGTGCCCATCAGTGGCCTAAATAGATTCCCATAAAATACTACGATACATTGAGTTCCCGAGTCTTCTATACTGCTTTCCTCTATCTTCGCATCGTACCAACTTTTACCGTTCATAGTAACCTTTTGCAATTGATTGTCTTCCCTTCCACCACATATCCAACAAATTTACTGTCCGTTGCTGCAGTACCGCCGCAAACTAACTTACGGCAACATTAAACAGTAAAATTTATTGCTAACTAAATCTGCACTGAGTCAGCCATCGTCTCTACATCGCTCAAAACGCAGTTCATAATGAGCTTCGCGCTACATTTACCACAACAGTTTCAGTTGACCGGGATATATGTTTGAATGCATGAATGTACTTATGTGGAACAAATAAATATTATTCACATTGTAGGTGCTAGGGTTGCCCCTTGCCTGCATAGAAGTTTTGCCAAGTTTTCTTGGTTCCTAAAGTTCTTTAGTTCTTGGCTAGGGTTCTGAGTCGCTCGGTCTAAGCTTCAAGTGTTGCTATGTGGTTAGTCCGAACTATTATTCGGTTCACTTTTGTGGTAGCCTGACTATCGCAGGAGCGATTTGTTTGGATCCCTTTAATTCTTCGGGTCTTGAGCCGAGTCTGGAACTATATTTCTTCAGTAATAAAAGTTCTCCCCAATGTGCACTCAACTTCCGGAAACCTTGCTAGATTTCCCTTTCCATTGAGAGACGGACGGTTGACCATCAGGCCTTATGACATTGGGTCGAACATTGTAGCCTTTGGACTTATCGTTTCCACGGCTTCTTGAAAAACTCGCAAAAAAGTATTGGTTGGCAACCCTATCCACACACACACACACAAATACTATGTAGGCAGAAGTACACACCTTTCTTACCTCTGTCACACTCAATTACTGTGTAGGCTGCCTCGCCTCTGCTCTGTTGGTCAGCCACACAAAACCCCAGCCGCATTTGCAACGCTTAACGAGTTCAGAGCGGCTTAAGCATCGGATTATATAGGGATTATTTGTGTGTGTGCTACGAGAGCTAAGGTACTTGTTGCATTGGGGCTCGAAAAGATTTTGTGGTGGCGGCAGACCGCGAAAAGGCAGCAGCAACGTCAGTGGCGGCTTGCTTTGATGATCAATTGTGAGGTTCGAGTTTGTGCGCATATATTTTTTTTGATTAAGTATTATTGTTGTTGTAGGTATGCATTTTTTATGCTTTTTCATATGAGCGTTTTGCGCTTGAGTTCACAAGCTTTTGCTTTTATTTATTACAACATTGCACATGTGTAACACACGTGAGAGTATGTATGAACTCTGGAGCCCCATTTGGCATCCTCTGAGCTCGTACTTTTTTCGATGTTCTGCTGCGCAAACTTGTTAGGTTGAGCTCTCGTCATCTTCACCTTGTTGTTAATACTCGTTGAGGTAGTGAAAATATTTTTAACACTTGTTATGCTTCGTCCGCCCTCGTGAAGGGTTGACACCTTGCCGCGGTACGAGGGCTTAAGTCGATAGCCACAGGGCTGCGCTGCCCTTGTGATCATAGTGCCGCCGGTACTACATCACGAGAGAAGCCAAGCCTCTCTGGCGCGACGACTAAGATCTTCCCCCTCCCAATCCAGGGTGTTATGCGACCACGTGCCCATTGGACGTTTGCAGCCGGGAGGCAAATCGTGGCTGTAATCGAACGGAGCCTCTCTGATACCGGGCCGCCTCGGAGAGTAACTATGGCCTTACCGCGGCATGGGGCTCTGCCGCGGCGGACGACACATTCCCCATACTCTTCCTTTGACCCTAAACTGGCCTTGCCCGGCAAGGGGTCGTACGAACAAGATGAAAAAAAGTAATAAAAACCTTAAAAATAATGATACAACCATGTATACTGCCCAGCAGAGGAGGAAAATGCTGGAGCAAGCGAGAACGCAACGTCGGAGGACAAACTCCATTTCTTCATCAGCCGAGAGGTCGACAGCGATGGCAACTACGAGTCGATCAGCTCTGGATAATAAGGGGGCAATCCCCAAAGTAAGTACCGGTACAAACACGGTGAAGCCAACAACGGCTGATGCTAGAGCCCTAGTAAGTGCCGGTACCGAAACCAAGTCTTTAACATCTGTGACAGTGGTCTCACGACCTGGCCCCAGAGATCCAAATAAGGGAACGACCGCGATGGCAACTACGGGTCGAAATTTACCCCAAAAGACATCTCCCAGTCGCTCTGAGTACTTGGACAAAAGAGCGGCCGCGAGGATACTGAAGAAATACGAGGGTATTTCACAAGAGACGCTATCGCCGAATGCTAGGAAGACGGTGGAGATGGCTGAAGCTATCTTACCGAACTTCCAAAGCGATTACGCGCCAAAGAAGGTTAATATAAATCCCTTCAAACGCCAGAGATCGGACGTGGATTTAAAACCTCACCCGAAGCGGCAGCAACACGCCCCCGTAATGGGTAAACTCAGCTTTGCTGAGGTGACTAGGGATAGGATCCTCATAGGCGTCATTGACCGAGGTAATGAAAACTGGGCCATCCCTAGGGATCAGTGGCGGTTCGTCCGGAACGCTATCGGTAATGCCCTTCTCGACATTATGGATGAGTCTCCGGGTGCCACTCCGATGGGTTCTGATGCGGGATGGCACCAGGGCCGAATCAAGGTATTCGCTTGCGAGGATGCAAAAACTGTTGCACTGTACAAGGCAGCAGCTGCAAGACTATGTGAGATCTACCAAGGGGCAAGAATCGAGGTTGTCGACTGGAAGGACATCCCGGCTCGGCCAAGGGCAAGAGCGTGGATTCCTGCTATCCCTGCTGAACCTGAGAGAATTCTCAGGATGCTGAGGATCATGAACCCGTCTCTCCCGACGCAGGACTGGGGTGTAAATCTGGTCGAGGACGCGGTAGGGCCTGATAGGCAAGTGGTCTTCACCTTGAATAAGGAGGCACTCGAGCCCCTTAAACGGTGCAATGGACGAGTGCACTACGGCATGGGTCAGATCGTGATCCACGTATACCGCGGCGATGCACAGCGCGCTGCTATTTCGGCTGCACCGGAGGACTCGGACATCGCAGTGCCGGAAGGGGAGTCGGAGATGTCCGACTCGGAAAGTATGGTATCTGCCACGTCAAATGGCGAAGGAGCAGTGAACAGCTCGGAGATGGGAGACAGCCTGCTGGACGGGGAGGACCTCAACGTCACAGTGATAGCAGCTAGTCCTGAGCGCACCACAGTTGACACTGCCACAGTTAGGAGGATCTCTGCCACGCCAAACCGTGGTCTGAAGAAATCGTCGTTGAAAGATAAGCCTCCAGACGAGGTGGAACTCGACGATACGGCGGTGGCAGGGAAGTCTGAGCACTCTCATGTTGGTGGTGATTCAGATAAACCTGCACAAATCTAAAGCAGCCTCGGCCGCTTTAATCAGTCGTCTCTCTAAAGGCGACGTAGATGTGGTCCTCATCCAAGAACCCTGGGTCAACAGCTCAAGGATTTGCGGTTTGGGGACTAAGAGTTATAAGCTTATTCGAGCCAGCGAGGGGGGCCGGGTTAGAGCCTGTATTTTAGTTAAGTCTGAGCTGAATGCATTTCTCTTGCCCAACTATACCAATGGTGACGTTACAGCTGCCAGTTTAACAGTCGACAGTACCAGTCTGACGATTGCGTCGGTCTATATGCCCTACGACGCCGAAGAACCTCCGCCACAGAGGGAGGTAAAAGACCTGGTGGCAAATTTTTCCATGGGTCATCTTATTATCGGAACTGACGCCAATGCTCATCACGTCCAGTGGGGAAGCTCCGATATCAATGCTAGAGGAGAGTCGTTGTTTGACTATTTGTTAACAACTAACCTGGTAGTTTGCAACGTGGGTAACGAACCTACGTTTATTACTAAAACCCGTAGGGAGGTAATAGATCTCACTATTTGCAGCGAAGGCGCTTATGAGTGGGTCAGAAAATGGCGCGTTCTCGATGAGCACTCATTCTCCGACCACCGGTACGTAGAAATAGTTCTAGACTTTTCTGTTGAGCAGCCGGTTATGAAACGCAACCCACGTAACACTAACTGGCAGCTACACAATGAAATACTATCTAGGGACTTACCAGCACTGCCCCCACAAGTCCCCTCATCAGTAGGGGAGTTGGAGGATCTGGTAAAGACCTTTACAACGGCGCTCTCGAATGCCTTAGAGCAGGCTTGCCCAGTGCCAAAACCACGCGGTAAACATAGGCCGCATTGGTGGTCCTACGACCTGGACTCGCTCCGAAAATCATGTAGGACACAATTTAATAAGGCCAAGAGCCTTGGCACGGAGACTCAATGGCTCGAATATAAAGTTAAACTCAGGGCCTACAAAAAAGCTCTGAGGCAGGCGAAGAGAGTATCGTGGAGAAATTTCTGCACTGGGGTCGAAAATGTCGACGATACAGCGAGACTTAGACGAGTGCTCTCAAAAACTCAAACAGCCACAAGCTATTTGCACAAACCTGACGGATCCTGGACCAGCACGGAGAGGGAAACCCTAGAGCTGCTCTTGAATACACACTTCCCAGGGAACTTGCATGAGGAACCCGTAGCACCTACAACAAACCTGGCTGTATACATACCCATCACGGAGGAAAAGGTTAGGTGGGCGGTTAAGAGCTTCGAACCGTTCAAGGCTGCCGGGCCAGACGGGATTATTCCCGCACAACTCATAAACACGCTGGAGACATCAGCCAAATGGCTGGTATTTCTCTATACAGCCTGCCTGGCTCTTAGCTACATTCCGTGCTCCTGGAGAAGTGCCACGGTAGTGTTTATTCCTAAGGCGGGGAAGGCGTCTCATTACGAGCCGAAGGACTACAGGCCGATCAGTCTCTCATCCTTTGTGCTCAAAACCTTCGAGAGGATAATAAATGACTACCTCTCCTCTACTATTGATAGCAACCTGATCTGTAGCTATCAGCATGCATACACCAAAGGGAAATCTACAGAAACTGCGCTTCACAGCCTAGTTTCTGTTATTGAAAAATCGCTGTATGAAAAGGAGTACTGTCTTGTGGCCTTTTTAGATATTGAAGGAGCCTTCAACAACATAAGCCCTGATGCTATAAACACCGCTTTAACAAGTCTGGGCATAAGCAGGTCTCTTATTGGACTTATTGATCAACTGCTAAGGGGTAGACGAATAGTTTCATCACTGGGCTCGGTTGACTTATCACGCTATGTCACAAGGGGAACGCCTCAGGGTGGTGTTCTCTCCCCGCTTCTATGGAACCTCACTGTCAACTCGATGCTGCGAGACACAAGCTGGGGGGGCGGGAAGGTAGTGGCATATGCAGACGACTTAGCTATAGTATATAGGGGCAAATTCCCACAAACCCTGTGCGACTTGATGCAAGCAGCACTGCGAGAGGTTTCCTCATGGTGCTCGCGCTGCGGACTGAGCATCAACCCGGGAAAAGTAGAACTGGTTCTTTTCACCAACCGCTATAAGATACCACCGCTAACACTACCAAAACTGAATGACGTGCACCTGAACCTGGCTGACAAAGCCAAGTTCTTAGGCACAGTTCTGGATAGGAAACTAACCTGGAAGGAGAATGTTCTTCAGCGCCAGAAGAAAGCGTGTATTGCACTCTACACATGCAAAAGAGCCATTGGAAAGAAATGGGGGCTCAGCCCCAAAATATGCAAATGGATCTACACCGCAATCATTCGACCAATCATGCTCTATGGAGTTGTGGTATGGTGGCCTGCGCTGAGCAAGGCAACAAACCTTAATCTGCTAGGTAAAGTACACAGATCTTGCATGATCTGTATAAGCGGTGCGTTAAGAACAACGCCCAATGAAGCACTCCAGGCCATTCTTGGCATTTTGCCACTCGATCTGGAAGGGCACCGGGTAGCAGCAGCATCGGCTCTACGTCTAAGGGAAACGTCCGGCTGGGGTGCAAGCACTACTGGACACGCCTGTATTTTGGGATCCTATAGCTTTCTTCCGCTGAACACGGATCGTTGTGCGACCACAACAGTCGGAGATAGCTGTTTTAAAATCAACATTCCCAGCAGGGAAGAATGGGAGAGCACGGATCGGAGTCCCGCCACTCATGGCGGCACTTCCATTTATACTGATGGCTCGAAGTTAGACGGCAGAGTTGGAGGAGGGGTTTATTCAAAGGATCTGAACCTTGAGCTCTCCTTCAGACTACCTGATCACTGCAGTGTCTTCCAGGCTGAAGTTTCAGCAATCATGGACGCCGCGGCTTGGATAGGCCAACACACTATCGGACACGACATTTTTATATTCAGCGACAGCCAGGCGGCCATCAAATCCCTTGGCTCTTATTCGTTCAACCCTGAACTGACGCTCAGCTGTCGTCGATCTCTACAGGAGATGGCCCAACAGAATCGCGTGAACCTCACTTGGGTCCCGGGGCATAGGGACATTGAGGGAAATTGTAGGGCAGACGAACTTGCGAGGCAGGGCACGACCAAGCAGGTTCTTCGGGATAAAGAGCGCTTAGGTATGCCGTTTGCCACTTGCAAGCTTATGCTGAAGGAGTACACACTCCGCCAAGCCAACGAAAGATGGCTGCAATCTCCAGGATGCCGGATATCCAAAGAAACCTGGCCGAAATGGGATCATAAAAGATCGAGACAAATTTATGCCCTAAGGAGAAGAGAAATCTCCATATTAATAGGCGTATTGACTGGGCACTGCCTCATTGGTAGGCACGCAGAAAGACTTGGTGTGCCCTACCGACGATGCTGTAGGAGTTGTAAGGATGATGAGGAGGAGGAAACGGTGGAGCACCTCATCTGCAACTGCCCGGCTTTAAGTGGCGCGAGAATGCGCTTTTTGGGAGTTCCCTTCCTGGTTAGCCTACGCCAGGTCACGGAGCTGGACATAAAGGACCTGATGGCCTTCATCAAGTCATCTAAATGGTTCGAGGAGGAGTAACGGTGTCGGTATAGGAACGTCAGTCCCGGGATTCTGCTATGTGGAGAATTCCGTTAATACCGGGATTTTCCATATGGCAGGGTCCCGGAACTGACTTTCCTAGTGTTGGTGGTATCACAACGGGCCTTTTAATACTGGCCTAGGTGTGCCTCTACGGTAGCCACTTGAACCTAACCTAACCTATGCTTCGTCCGACCACCACGTCGGCTAATGCAACTTTCATGTTTCGCATGCTTATAAATTCAAGTGAAAAATTGCAAATTAATCCATAGCGCTCAAGTGTTAAGAATATCAAAAGAAATTGTACGGAATTTTTGGAATGAGTTAGTGTTACGGTGGGATCAGACGTTAGGTTGCTGGTGTCTAGGGAAATATTTCTGGGTATGAAGGACCAGCGGTTGAAGTGGAAATTATTTGAAATCTTCGAGCCCAAATATCTTCTGAGTAGCATCACAATATCCGTTTAGGGTGAGTTGAGTTAAGACATCCTCATACTTTCAACTGAGTAAAACTCTAGACCTCAACCCTGAAAGGACTCCTAAATGAGAACTTGCCTGACAAAAAAGCTTGCACATATTCATTTCACGTCTAACGACAGGCATAACTTAATGCGGGTACCTATATTCTAAGACCGTTGGGAACCAAGATGCTAAGGAAGGGCGCTTACTAATCACTCGTCGAGATAGGCCAATCTCTAACAATTCAGGCTTCTCCTCACACGCTCGCATCCTCTTTGCCTGTGTTCTAATATACCGACTGTCTAAGTAGTCCAAGTGTAGGTTCTCAAGTAGACGGAAGAAATTCATGACAGCCCTTGCCTAACAAAGCCCTCAGACGAAGGAAAAATATAAAATGTTCGAGATAAGGCGTGCGATAACTAGAAAACCCCATTTTTTTCTAAAATGACGAATCCTCTTAGCTCCCAGCTGAGCTAGTCATAATACTTAAACCGCTGGGCCAATATGTGCTCAGTAGTAAAGCATGGAGAAAGACTTAAGGCAGCTTCGGTCATAAAATAGTCCCAAAGCCGAAACGGTCGTGAGTTCCGGACACGAAACTGCAATTCTATTGGAAATAAAAAGAAAGTGGAAGGCTATTTTTTTAATCCATCAATTTGAATGGCGCTTCCATCTATCCATTGAGATCTGGGCCAGAATAGTTAGTATTTTTCCAATACATATTCAGGAAGACTAGGAAGGGCGTTGACGGTTCTAACTCGTGAAGTTTTGTACTTTAAACGAGAAAACCTCCAAGGTTTTTTTGAATCTGGGAGAAATATTTAAGTCAGTACTTGAAAATCTTCGTCCAGAGTCTGAGGTTGTGAAGATTTAGTGGACAAAGAGGATGAGATGAGTCAGAATAGTACCTGTAACTTATAGCTGAAGGCCAATACGCCGAGACGACTAAAAGCTGTAATATCCCTAAGCCCAGCTAGGAAAATAGGCGAAGCCACTTTCTTTGCCGAAGTCTAGCGAAACTAAGATCAAGGCCGCTCTATTAATATGAAAAGCGGACATTCAAGGCGGAATAAATCCGAAACCCCAATGCAATGATGATGTGCGGCTTGTCTCTTATATCTTCCCTAAAGCTAATAAAGTCCTCTCTCGACAAAAAAAGATCACGCTCTATAAGTCTCCTATTATAACCGTCCTAATGTCCGCTTCGGAATCATGAACAGTGTCAAGAGAAAATGAGATGGTCCTTGGAGTAATTGAGAGAAAAGTTCTCCGGAAGATTTATGGTGTTTTTCGTGATGCCAACGGCGAGTAGGTATAGAAGAAAGTTTTTCTATCGACATCCAAATTGGCAGCAGATGAACGGGGGGAAACCTCGAATGAGATGGAAACAACAAGTGGAGGATGACCTGAACTGCTTTGGTGTTTGCAATTGGCGTCAGTTGTCGCTAAAAAGGAACGACTGGCATGCTTTGATACGAAGCGGCCAAAATCGCCTAGGCGGTTAAGCGCAAATAAATGACAATGATGATGTTGAAAGCTAATACGAGAGAACCGGCGAACCCCTGCGGATTAGGGGTTTAGAATATGCCCGAGGGAGGCATACCGGTCGTAAGAGGTGACTAATATGCACATAGGTAATGACGTGCTAACTCGATGGTTGATCTACGGATATAGCGCCTTTTACCTCTCATTACCCATCTTATCCTTCCTTACGGATGGATGGATGACATAACCTAGAAGGTTCCACTGGGCAGTACCGCAAGGAAGTACCGTAGAGTAGCGGGTTCAATCAATTTCGCTCTACGATCAAAGTCGCTTGACAGTCGAATGTAGATATCAAGTGAGCTCCACGCGGTCTGCCCGGGTTCGTACTCACCTAAAGCCAATTAGCTCCTTAATTTCCTCAATTGAGTATGTAATTAAAAAAAAAAAAAACAAAAACCACGAATAGGAAACACTCGAAATCCATTAGCCTATAAACAATTTGAAAAGCAATTAAAACCGTAAACGATTGACTCACTACATTACAGAGACGAAAATATTGCATTTAACTCAACTTTTGTCTACTTTTTTTGTAGTTCCAGCACTTATCTTAATTTCCCATTTAAAAACATATCAAATTGAAAACCAGAAGCCAAGCCACAACTTTATCATCTTCTACCCCTAACACTGGACACATCATCAACTCATGGTCCTAGTCTTGGTCTTGTGCGGTTGGGGCAATTATGATTTTTGATTTGCCATGACAATCGGCGACACCGCTAACACAGCAGGTGGGCTCGAGATACAAAACAGTCAGGCAGGCAGCCAGGCAACCACAACCACTTGTTGCAGATAAACGGCGCATTTTCGTTGAATGATCGTGTCATAAAGTTAAACTGCAAAGAGAAAGGCACACAGCTGGCAGATGAAGGTGCTAAGCGAACTCTCATAGTTTTAAGCTATGTTGGTATTTAGTGATGACTAGTTGAAGAGTTCATACATAAATGCAACTTTAGTGCCTGATATTTACAAGGCATCGGTGGTTCAGTGGTAGAATGCTCGCCTGCCACGCGGGCGGCCCGGGTTCGATTCCCGGCCGATGCAGTCGTAATTTTTTTTGGATCTGATTTTTTTTTTTTAATATAGTAAAAATTAGGGACTGGTAATTTTTTTATGAAATTTTTCTTCTCAGTGAAGGCGATATCTTCCTCAGTTACCAAAGTCAGGAAATAAATCACTATTGAAACATCATCCTTCTAAGTTTACTCAAAGAAGATTTTCTGGATTGTATGCTATTCATCCTGAGCTCCGAGGCTAAAGTGTACTTTCTCTACACGACATGTTCGGGTTATGAGAGGCCTACTGTTGAGATATCACTTCCTCATTCGGTTTCTAGGTGTACAACAGAAACGAGCGACAAGGAGATATTGACCCAAATAAGGAGAGAGACGTAGAAAAAGATCTTAAAAAAGTCGAGGTGAGACGGAGCTAGATGTAGAGATTAGGGGCGGATCCACGGGAGGTTTCGGGTTTTTTGAAAAGCAAGCATAAAGTTGCAATCGATAGGTAAAAGCCGTATCTGATAAGTACACTCAGAGAAAAAACAAGAATTTTTTACTTAAATCAAGTCCAACTCAAGAATTTTGGTCACGAAAGTATGGTAATACCGAATATTCTTATTTAAGAACGCCCGGGGCAGTTTCAAGCACAATATATTCTTAGGATTAGTTGGTTATTCTTAATTTGAAACCGAAAAAATCTTTTTTCAATCCCAATTGTTTCTTTAACTAATACTAAAATTCTCAAAACAAGATTTAAGTTTAAGGGGTTGTGAGTTCGATTCTCGGTGAAGTTAATATAATTTTTTTATATAAAAAATTAAAAAAAAAATTATTTTTTCAGAGTTCTTATATTGACTTCATTGAGAATCTAACTCAGGTCTTTCGAACGCTTAACCAGGGTGGTTACTATGCCATCGTTTACTTTTTCTTGCCACTTTCTAATTATATTTTTGTTCTAAACCACACGTTGCTTTTTGTTGCCTCCACTGGGAATCGAGCTCACACGCTTTGACTGCTGCACGGACGTCTCTACCACGAGGCTATCGCGTATTTATGTTTGCTGCTGTCTCATTGCAGCTATGTTCTATTGTTATTTTGAGAGTAGGTAGTATATTTTCAAGAAAAAAGTGTTCTGGTTTTAAGACCACAAAGTGTTTGATTATTTCGTTCATTTCATATCATCTGCATTACAAACCAATGTAATTCGCAGATAGTTTATGGAATTTTCTTAATATAAGTAAATTTTTCTAATTTATTGATTTGAGTACGTAATAGTTTTGTTTTAAGAATAAAATTCTTAATATAAGTACTTTATTTTTATTTGAAGCTTTTTGCATCTCAATTTCAAAAACAAGAACAAAAAATTCTTATTCTAAGAATATTTCAGCACGAAAAATTCTTGAAATTTTAAGAATGGAAAAAGTTAAATGTAATTCCGGTCGAACTTAATTTTAGAATTCTATTTTTCTCTCAGTGTAGGTATAAAATTATCGATACATGCAAAATTTTTTTAGACGATCAGGTTACTCGATATCTAAGTATATATAATTTGTGTTTTTTTTTTTTTTATGTTGAAAGCCGAAAGAAAATACTCGATATCAAAAAAATATCGATAACGACACAAACCGAATACTGTAAAAGCCAAGAAAACATCGATAATCGCACTACTTCAACATTAAAGGTTGAAAAAATCGAAATACTGCTATAAAAATATCGATAAATTTTTTAAAAAGTTTTTTCAATCGATCGATACTGGCTGTATTTGATATGTAGGTATACAAATATCGATACCTACATGCAAAAATATTGTAAACTTTTTTTTAGACAATATTGTTCGATAATATTTAATTATTTAAGGTCAAAAAATCGAAACACTGCGATATATTATAAATAAACTTTTCAGTCGGTATTGAAAAGAAAATACTTGATATAAAAACATAAAATATCGATATCGGCATGAAAAACTCAACGCGCGAAGTTTAGATACTTGAAAAGCTCTGAAGCTTTTGTTTAACTGAAGCTTTTTTTTCTCCCAATTTCGCTGCCATTTTTACCTACATCAGGGAATCTTTATTATAACGTTAGCCCTGAACTAAACTTCACCTTTCATTTCATTTTTTTTTTTCATTCTTATTCCTCCTTTCTACAGCGCATCTGCCAATAAAATAGTTGATTTTACAACAATTTTTGCGTTTAACAATAAAAAATGTCTGCTGTCAGGACATACAATTAAATGTGGTTTTAATGTTGAGCCCTGCTGCGCTGCCAAAGGTGTCATTTTTACGTCTTTCTTAAATGCTGAAAATAACTTACTGTCTTTGTGGCCCGTTCGAGTAGGGACAAGGCGTACTTTCTTGCCTTTGTGTTTCATTTAAAAAAAAAAATAAAAAAAAAAAAAAAATAAAAAATTGAGAATTGAAATGCAAATTAAATTAATAAGCTGACTTGTCAGTTATTTAAAACATTAACTTTTTAAATTTATTAGTTCACAGCGTACTAGGGATGTAAGAAAAAAATATTGAAATTGTGATATCTCGTGGTGCTGATTTGAGAAGACCCATTGAGCACCACGACCACTATTTAATGCGTTAAATCTTATCACAATTTATGCTTGTTTATGTCATTTGAAAAAATTTTAATATTAGAGGAATTCATCAAACCTTATAAATACCTTATAAAGCGTGTAAATGAACTGTCAAAATTTGTATGAAACGAAGTTTACACAAATTTGCTAAACTTTCGCGTCGATTTTGGTGTGTAAAAGATTTCGTAAATTTAATCAATTCAAAGACGTTGTTCGACTTTTAATAGAAATAAAATAAAATAGGTCAAAAATTACTTTTTTAATAGAAGTTTCGAAACAAAAAGTTTTTGTTTGTGACATCAAGTGCATATAAATTTATCTGGGGCGTTTATCTAACTGAGTTGGCAAATTTATAAATTTACGCATTTCGTAAACTTATATGGTTTGATGAATACCCCCATTGTCATTTAAAAATTATTACATTTATATGTTTCTAGGAAATAAATTATGCTTGCTATTGACAAGCTGTAGTCTAGTCTTATTGGACAATTTATAAATTAATCTACATATATGTATTCGTAGTACATTCATATGTCAAAAAAATTTTAGAATAATAATCTCTAGCGGGGAAACATGAGTATTAAAGTTTAACATGCTGCCACCTTTTAACCCTTTACTGAATATGTTGACATAAAGTCGTAAGATTACTTCTCTACAGTTGTAATGACTGTGAAAAAATTGAAAAATTAAAATGTGAAAATTTTATTTTTTGTTTGTCTGTCTGTTTGAACGCAAACTAGTCCCTAAATTTTCGACATATCTGAATTAAACTTGGTAAGCGGGTGTAATTTTACAGTGTATTGTCGGAACTAACAAAATCGGACCAACATTACATATAGCTCCCATACAATCGATAGCTCCGATAAACGGATTCTTTCCCAAACTCCTCTAATTCAACAGTGGGAACGTGAAATTTTGCAAATATAGCTCTTTTTGCATGTGTAATATCAATGTTGAAAATCATTAAGATTCGATTCAGTTTTCACAAAGCTCCCATACAATCGATAGCTCCGATAAACTGGCCTTGAGCTAAAACTCATGCAACTGATCAGCTCAAAAATCGGTAATATTGGAAAAATTTAGTATACATATCCCTCATACAATCGATTGTTTCGATAAACGGTGTTTGTGATATTTATCTTTTATTTACCGGCGTTAGAGAGTCACCTTTTAATATTCAGAAAGCCTTTTCTTTACATATGTTTATTTTATTTTTTTTGTTGCATTTTATTTTATTCTATTCCGTTTTCTTGTTTTATTTTCTTGTTTTTTTATTTTTATTTTATTTAATTTTTTATTTTTGTTTTTATGTTATTGTATTTTAGTTTATTTCATTTTATTTTATTAATTTTTTTAGTTGCATTTTATTTTATTTTTATTCTATTACATTCACTTTTTTATTTTATTTCATTTTATTTTATTTTTTTTTTTATTTTATTTCATTTTATTTTTTTTTTAATTTTTATTTTTTTTGCTGTATTTTGTTATGTTTTATTTTTTTTTTCAACTTTATTGTATTTTATTTTATTTTATTTTTATATTATTCTATTTCATTAATTTTTTTTTATTTTATTTTTTTTATATTTTTTTTTTAAGTTTTATTTTTTTGCTGTATTTTGTTTTATTTTTATTTTTTTTTTCAACTTTATTGTATTTTATTTTATTTTATAGTGTATTTGAGTTTATTTCTTTTATTTTATTTTTGTTGTTGTATTTCCTTTTATTTTTATTTGATTCTATTCAGTTTTCTTGTTTTATTTTATTGTGTTTTTTTTATTTTTATTTTATTTAAGTTTTTTTTTTTTTTTATTTTACTTTTATTTTTTTCATTGTATTTTTTTTTGTATTTTTTTTTTTTTTTTGTATTTTAGTTGATTTCATTTTCTTTTATTTATTTTTTTTTAGTTGCATTTTATTTTATTTTTATATTATTCTATTTCATTAACTTTTTTTATTTTATTTTATTTTTTTATATTTTTTTTTAATTTTTATTTTTTTGCCGTATTTTGTTTTTTGTTTTTATTTTTTTCTTCAACTTTATTGTATTTGATTTTATTTTAGTGTATTTGAGCTTATTTATTTTATTTTATTTTTTTTTTGTTGTATTTTCTTTTATTTTTATTTGATTCTATTCAGTTTTCTTGTTTTATTTTATTTCTATTTTATTTAAGTTTTTTTTTTTTTATTTTACTTTTATTTTTTTTATTGTATTTTTTTTGTATTTTTTTTTTTGTGTATTTTAGTTGATTTCATTTTCTTTTATTTATTTTTTTTGTTGCATTTTATTTTATTTTTATTTTATTCTATTTTATTTCCTTTTTTTATTTTATTTTATTTTTTATATTTTTTTTTAATTTTTATTTTTTTGCTGTATTTTGTTTTATTTTTATTTTTTTTTTAAACTTTATTGTATTTTATTTTATTTTATTTTATAGTGTATTTCAGTTTATTTCTTTTATTTTATTTTTTTGTTGTATTTTCTTTTATTTTTATTTGATTCTATTCAGTTTTCTTGTGTTTTTTTATTTTTATTTTATTTAAGTTTTTGTTTTTTTATTTTAGTTTTATTTTTTTTATTGTATTTTTTTTGTATTTTTTTTTTGTATTTTTTTTTTTGTATTTTAGTTGATTTCATTTTCTTTTATTTTTTTTTGTTGCATTTTATTTTATTTTTATTTTATTCTATTTTATTTCCTCTTTTTTATTTTATATTTTTTTATTTCATTAATTTTTTTAATATTTTATTTTTATTTTTTTTGTTGTATTTTCTTTTATTTAATATTTTATTTTTTTTATTGTATATTATTTTATACTATTTTATTTATTTATTTTCTATCTTTGTTTTGTTTTATTTTTTGCTTGCTCAGCTCTGACTTATGTACGCCCTTGCAACTACATACATATACTATACAACTCATTGTCACTTTGTGTTTTCATCTCCAACTTGTATTTTTTTTTGATTATTTTGTCATTCCTGTTTACAGCTTGTATTTATGGGTTGTACCTCATTTTATTATGGGTTGTGGTAAAACTGTTTGCTGTTGTCTCTGCTATCTCAATGCAGTTTTCGTATCTTTATCTTGAATGCTTGGTAATAAAATTGTAATAAAATCGATTTTTATGCGTTGATATGAAATGAAAAAATTTAATTTATGACGTACTTTAGGTGAATGTGACTTTAAGCGTTCTTTTATTTTTCTCTTTATACATTGTCGTGCTTTTTTTCGGTGAAGTTCAATGGGTCAATGCAGTTCAATTTTTTCATGGGTGATAATTTTAAAAACATTTGTAAGCGTTAAGGGTCGTGATGTGGTGGAATTTTTTGTTAGGTAGTGTTGTTGTTTTTTGATAGTTGGTTTTGTTTTTTGTTGTATTTTTGTTTTTGGTTGTGTTGTTTGTCCAGCTAAGAATATACCTATTCCTGTCACAACCTACATTTCACTGCTGCACAGAAACGATACTTCTATTTTATACCCTGTTGTGCTAGCCGCAAACAAATTTTAAGAAAAGAACATCAATTTAGTAAAGATTAGACAATAAAATGCCTAATAGGAGAAAATAAAATAATTTCGCAACCTCAGTGAAAGATCGCCCTACCGTTAGCGTTAGCTCTGAATTTTTTATTCAGAAACACCCTGTCTCAAAATTGAGATGAATGCGTTTGAACAAGAATACACTATCTCATAGTTTCCAGTGCTCCAGATTTCGATTGAAGAAAGAAATTCAGATTTTAGAACACCGTTGAAGAACCACCCTGTTTCGAAATTCGAACTGAGAAACCACTAGATATATTTCAGAGTTCGGTTCAAAAGGAATAATCGTTTTCGGAATTCGGTTTAAGATGAACTCCCAGAATTTGATTGAAGAGAACACCCGATATCAGAATTTGTTTGAAGAAAAATACTCTATTTCAGAAATTGGATAAAAAGAACACTCTGTTTCAGATTCGATTGAAGAATTACACCCTGTTTCAGAAGCTTTAACTCTGATTTTTTTTTTTTCCAAAAACACCCTGCCTCAGAATTTTGCTTAAAGCTTATTTCTGAATGCGTTTGAACAAGAATACACTATCTCATAGCTCGGTTCAACAGCCTATTCCAGATTTCAAAACTGTGTTGAAAAATCACCCTGAAGTCTAATTAGAAAGACAAAAAGCAGCAATAGAAGGAAAGATTAGGAAGATTACCTTACTAGGAGTATTACCTTTCCAGCCAAGTTAGAATTTGATGGTCTGGATCACATATAAACCAGAACACAAGCTACAGAGACCCTTAAGCTTCGATAACACTGAATTATTTGGGGTAGACGTTTAGATAGCACTGGACTGCTGAACAGTTCGGATACCACTGTATTGATTAGATAAGACAGATATAACCAACTGGGGTATCAAACAACGCCTTAGATACAGAACATATTGAGAGTCACTGGATTTATTGGATTGGACGTTTACATAACACTGAGAAACTTAACATTTTCGATACCACTGGGTTGATATTATTGGTCGTTTAGATACCACTGGATTTTTAGGTTTGACTTTCAGATAACATTGGCTTGGATGTTTTAATGACACTGCAACAGTAAAAAGTTTATATATCACTGGGGGGGGATTAGGTTGGACGTTTGCCAAAGATCGCGCTCTGTAAGCCTCTCATCATACCTATCGAAGAGAGATTGGATGGTCCTTGAATTATTCGGAGGAAAAACTTCTCCAGAAATTGGATTGTCATGCCAACGGCGAGTATAAAGCTTAATTTAACGTCGAGCTTAACGCAGTTGAGTATAAACGTACCACTCCGCGCCCCACTTTTTTCCTCATCCTTCGAGACAAATATTCAGCTTGCTGCCTTAATGCGACGGAAGTCCAAAATTCGACAGCATTTTAATTAAAAGTCACACAATTTTAACACTAACATCAACTTTCTTCTTTTTTAATTAAGGCGACGAGCGCGATTACACTTACATACACACCGAGCTCCGTTGGCTTGCCGCGGCTGTGGTCAGCATAGCTGATGAGCGCTGCAAGCTATACACGATCCAACAGAGGGACCTACTACACACAAATGCAACAAATATCTGGATCGTCTTCTTCTTCTTCTTCAATGTATGTAATCATGTGTTCAAATTATTCCGCCTTGGGGCTTGCCACTTACCTTTTTACTACGTGTTGGCAAAGAACGCGCCCCAGACAGGCGACGAAGTGGCGACACGTTGTCCGTCTGCATTTTACGTTTCGCTACCCTCTTACGTCCCGAAGCCACGTCGTCGTCAACACTCGTCCCTTCCAATAAGCTCTCAAATGCTGACCGACTGACTTTTGTATGCGATGAAACCTGTATACACCAACAAATTCTTGTGAAGACAAACGATCTTCGAAAATGTGTGGCACAGTGCCCAGGATTCTGCAATAAGACCAGTGAGCTCGTATTGTATTGTGGCAGTGGATGCCACTACTCGTTCGTTTGCTTTAATTTGAATCGTTTGTCTTGAGTTCTACTTGGATTTGTCGTGTCGTTGGGAGCCCAAGCGAAGTTCGGTGGCTCTTCTGCTGTTTACAGTGATTTCTTCTCATTCGTTTTTAATATATTTTTTTTTTCCCGGTGGGTTGTTGTTTTTGTAATTTCTTTGCACTTGTTTTCAGCCGTGCTTACAATTAATTCAGGTGGCGCTTAAAGTTGTTTCAGAGCGTTTCTGAGATTGCATGGCCTCACAGCATCCTTTTATGTTGGTTGTAATCAAAGTGTTTGTGTTGTTGTTGCATGGTGGAGTGTGGCAAATACATGTGGTAAGACATATCAAGACAAGTGAACAGGTTCTTCGACTTACATGAGTTACATGTATATAGTACAATACCTGGTCTGGTCTTTGGTACATACTTACGTAGAGCTATAAGTTCGTGTGACCTTTGAAAAGTTTGTTCGACTTTTGATTGATTGAGCTTTGTAGCTTGTAAATCATTCTATCAAATTCTAAGAGGGGAGACCATCGTCTGGCGAAAAGAAGTTAAAGACACAACTTTAACAGGTTTCTAGAAAATCAGACCCGTATTCCATCCTAGGTCCAATGTGACTGCTAAAGGCTCGTACAATAAAGTATCGTAGATTCACGGTGAAAACGGTTAGTGTAACGAAAAGGGTTACTTTTGTGTAAACGACAACTTTATAGGACATCGTGACTTTATGGCTGAGGTAACTCAATAGTCGAGGTTACTTTATGGTTGAAAGAACTTTATTGTTGAGGGGAGCTTATAGTTGAGGTCACTATATAGTTGAGGTTACTTTCTAGTTGAGGTTACTTTCTAGTTGAGGTTACTTTCTAGTTAAGGTTACTTTCTAGTTGAGGTTACTTTCTAGTTGAGGTTACTTTCTAGTTGAGGTTACTTTCTAGTTGAGGTTACTTTCTAGTTGAGGTTACTTTCTAGTTGAGGTTACTTTCTAGTTGAGGTTACTTTCTAGTTGAGGTTACTTTCTAGTTGAGGTTACTTTCTAGTTGAGGTTACTTTCTAGTTGAGGTTACTTTCTAGTTGAGGTTACTTTCTAGTTGAGGTTACTTTCTAGTTGAGGTTACTTTCTAGTTGAGGTTACTTTCTAGTTGAGGTTACTTTCTAGTTGAGGTTACTTTCTAGTTGAGGTTACTTTCTAGTTGAGGTTACTTTTTTAGAAACAGCTACCTTATTGAAAATGGTTACTTTATAGTTTAAGTTACTTTTTGGGAAACACTTACCTTACTTAGTTGAGTCTACTGTATAGTTGAGGTCACTTTATGGTTTAAGTTGCTTTATGCGAAACGGTTACCTTATCGAGAATGGTTACTTATTAGTTGAGACTACTGTAAAGTTGAGGTTACTTTTCGTTAATTTATCGGAAACAATAACTAAGGCCCGTTGTGAAAGGTCAATCCCGCGACCCGGCCATATGGAAAATCCTTGTGTTGTCGGGACCTAAACCGACACCGTTATTCCTCCTCGAACCATTTAGATGACTTGATGAAGGTCATCAAATCCTTTATGTGCCCATCCGCGATCTGGCGTAGGCTCATCCTGGTAGGGAACTCGATTACTTTGTTGGTACTGATTTCTTAATGAGAAATTGAACCTTATCGTAAACGGTTACTTTATTGAAAAGGGCTATTTAATCGGAAACGGGTACTTTGTTGGTGCTGGTTGTGTTAAAGAAGCTGGGTATTTTGTCGTACTCTGTACTTGAGTTTATCGGGTTACTCTTTTGCTGTTGGGTACTCTAGTGGAACCGGTTACTTTTTATTACTGGTTATTTTAATGGGGCCGGTTACTTTTTATTACTGTTTATTTTAATGAAAAAAATAGTAATTTTGTAACGATTTTTGTAATGGAACCGGTTACCTTTTTTTGTAGTACTTGGTTTCTTAGTGGAACCGGTTACTATTTTTGGTACAGGTTTTTAATGGAACGGGTTACCTACTTATTTGTGGTACTGGGTTTCTTAGTGGAACCGGTTACTATATTTGGTACAGAATTTTTTTAATGAAAGCGGTTACTTTTTTTGGTACCGGGTTTTTCAATGGAATCGGTTACTAATTTTGGTAATGATTTTATGTAATGGAACTAGTTACTTTTTTGATACTGGGTTTGTTAGTGGAACCGGTTACTGTTTTTGGTAGAGATATTTTTTAATGAAACCGGTTAATATGTGTATGTACTTGGTACCGTGTTTTTCAATGGAACCGGTTACTACTTTTGGTACTGATTCTTTTAATAGAACCGGTTACTATTTTTGGTGCTTATTTTTAATGGAACCGGTTACTAAATCTAGTACTGGGTTTTTTAATGGAACCGGTTACTATATCTAGTACCGGGGTTTTTAATGGAAGCGGTTACTATATCTAGTACTGGGGTTTTTAATGGAACCGGTTACTATATTTGGTACTTAGTTTTTAATAGAACCGGTTACTACTTTTGGTACTGATTATTTTAAAGAAATCAGCTACTATTTTTGGAATTGATTTTTTGAAACCTCGATTTCAAAATTTGTTTCAGGAACACTATCTAAATGAAAATTCAAAATATGTACTTACAAAATTTCTATCTTAGATATTTTTAATTATTTTAATAATTTTTTTCTTTTCTCTCTTTCTAGGTAAGTTGACGCAGGGAGAATACCTCTCAAATTAATAAAAATGGAAATATGAGCAAGAATTATGTAAGCGAATTTGTGATAAGAGAACGAGTGTGTAGGTGTAAAGAGCGCCAGCTGCCAAGTTATTGTGTTGTGAATAAATTAAAAATCATTAAATTAATTAAAAAAAAAAAAAATGTGTGCTGCATCGGCCGGGAATCGAACCCGGGCCGCCCGCGTGGCAGGCGAGCATTCTACCACTGAACCACCGATGCTTGTTGGAAATGGTGGAGATGTTACTAGTGATAAATACTGCATAATAAAATTGAAATTATGGTTGTATGAACCGAGTTACTTATCACACCGATTAACCGATCATAACCAACTTTGGAACATTAGCTGGAAACCTTCCAGGGATGGTCTGAAAGTAATCATACTACGGGACTGAAATTCGGTATGGTATCTTAAGTTATATACAAAGTTAATCTCTAACAACTCCAGATGCAACAACAACTCAAAATTAAACATGTGAGAAAATGGGGGTGTAGTGTGGAACCCCATGGCCGATGACCAAAAAGCTTCTTTAATAAAAATTCTTCATTACACCTCAAGTTTGTGCTTGAAAAATTATTTTTCTAAAATAAAAAAAAAAGATTGCATCGGCCGGGAATCGAACCCGGGCCGCCCGCGTGGCAGGCGAGCATTCTACCACTGAACCACCGATGCTTATTGAAAACCTCTAGCTAGTTCCATACGTGATGCCATGAGCTCACAAATATTCATAATGCTTTACTGATTAGAAAGTATTATCAACAACTTGCAGATAGCTAAAAAGTAATTAAATATTTATGTGTGTATTCATATTTTTATTAATGCGTATAGCTAAACATATACCCAGTTGCCAATAAATGCACATAGCTGAATCTGCTGAAAATGTGTTAGGTTGTGAATCGATCATGTGTGTCTACTTTAAGTGCTGGAGAATTGTTTGCTATAGCAGATACCATCGACTTTGTCAGCGAAACTTACAAAACTGGTTTTTTTTTCAATATCTCGACTCCAGCGCCAACTAGCTGGCTAATTTTTTACAACGGAGTTTTTTATTTTATATTTGCCAAACTTACGTGCCAAAAATTTAAAAAATCTGACCATAAAAGGGATTTTAAAAATATAGTTTCCTCAATACAAGTAATAATTTCCGCATTGCAAGTAACAGTTTCTTCAATACAAGCAGTAGTTTCCTCAATACAAGTAATAGTTTCCTCAATACAAGTAATAATTTCCGCATTGCAAGTAACAGTTTCTTCAATACAAGCAGTAGTTTCCTCAATACAAGTAATAGTTTCCGCAGTACAAGTAATAGTTTCCTCAATACAAGTAATAGTTTCCCCAATCTAAGTAATAGTTTCCTCAATACAAGTAATAGTTTCCTCAATACAAGTAATAGTTTCCTCAATACAAGTAATACTTTCTAAAACCTCATAGCGAAGTCGCTAGCTCTCTAGTCAGAAATTTCATGATTGCACACTATGACTAAAATTAGCATCCGAAGTTTTGAGGTGTCACATTTAGGTAAACAGAAATCCCAATAAATTTATTAAGCATAATAAATAATGAAATTTTGGACCCTTTTTCAATAAAACCCAAAAATATCTTATGCACCTTTGAACGACTTTCCTAGAACTCATCAAGTAAGGTGCGATATAAATTTTGAAAAATTTCTAACCTCAAAATCCATCTAACCTCTTATACCAATTTCAATGCTATGCAAAACGTCGCTACTCCTAATTCCTTAAACCAAAAAACCTATTTGCACACATAAATCTTACATAAAACCCTCACAAATCATTTGAAATGATCAAGCTCGTTGGATCTAAGCGAAGAGTAGGGAGACTGAGTGTGCAAAGAATGAATAGAAAAAAAACTGAGCAATGCTGAATGCGGCTTCACCTTCAAAGAAGACCTTCAAAGTGTGATCAAATAAATTATTTGCCGCCATAAAAATACTTGAATAACAAAGACAAACCAAACGAAATGGTTAAACGAGCAGGATGCTGCGGGATGGTTAAGCAACCGAAAGTCCGCAAGAAGAAAGAATGCGAAGGTGAAAAAACGCAGTAGCGCAATAAATTGGCAGCATGGCAATAAATTCGCAAAGGAATAAGAGAGAAAAGTTACGTACAAGGAGCTCGCACGTTCAGCTGCATGATCAGCTTAACCTCATGGGAGATTTCCATGCAGAGATTGTGTCAATTGCGAGCCAACCTCCAACGCTTCAACTCCACACAATTGCAACCAACCTCTGACTCGACACAGTCGCATTTTGCACGTTGTTTAAATGAAGGTGGCGGCGACTGCTGCATGCGTACCCACACCACAAGCCTGGCCTTCAGGTGATGCTTGGCTTACTGACTGCGCGCTGCATCATCATTCAACGGACACAACAATGCTGTGGGTTCACAATGTCTTATCAACACAATCGCACAAATAATTTTTCGACATTCGCAGGATCGCACAAAGTACTCGTATGATGATCAGACACAGGCGGGTGGAAGTTAGAAAGACGCCAAAACATAGTATAAATCATAATGCAAATGTGGACTTCATATTTTTTCGTACACACAGCCACCAGCACTAGCAGTCCAATTGCTAGATCTCTAGGCGAGCCAGTCGCTGCTGTCATAAATAGAACGTACTTGGGTTACGACGCAACCCAGCTGCCACCTCACGTCCGTATTTGGTCGTTCTGTAGCTCATTCATGGAGTTCGAGACGATCGCGCTTGTTGTTGTGCGTGCACAATCGGAGATTACTCAGCTTACAAAATGCCTACATACGAATGTATGTAAATATCTAGGTCCATACAACAAGACAATATAAAACTTAAGTACTGAGTAGGAAGGATCACATCGGAGCCAATTTATATACCCTGCAGTAAACTTTGATTTTCCTTGGAGATTTAAAAAGGAAAATTGATAACGAGCTCAGTAAGGAAATACCTTACATGATTCATGAGGAAACTAGTACTTGTGTTGAGGAAACTATTACTTGTATTGAGGAAACTATTACTTGTATTGAGGAAATAATTACTTGTATTGAGGAAATTATTAATTGTGTTGAGAAAACTATTTCTTGTATTGAGGAAACTATTACTTGTATTGAGAAAATGATTACTTGTATTGAGGAAATTATTACTTGTTTTGAGGAAACACTTACTTCTATTGAGGAAACTATTACTTGGGTTGAGGTAAATATTACTTGTATTGAGGAAACTAATACTTGTATTGAGGAAATAATTACTTGTATTGAGGAAATATTGATGAATGAATACTTGTATTGAGGAAATATTGATGAATGAATACTTGTATTGAGGAAATTATCACTTGTATTGAGGAAACTATTACTTTTATTGAGGAAATTATTACTTGAGGAAACTATTACTTGTATTGAGGACACTATTTCTTGCATTGAAGAAACTCGGACTTGTATTGAGGAAGCTATTTCTTGTATTGAGGAAACTATTACATGTATTGAGGAAACTATTACTTGTATTGAGGAAGTTATTACTTGTTTTGAGGAAACTATTACTTCTATTGAGGAAATTATTACTTGTTTTGAGGGAACTATTACTTGCATTGAGGAAGTTATTACTTGTTTTGAGGAAACTATTACTTCTATTGAGGAAATTATTACTTGTTTTGAGGGAACTATTACTTGTATTGAGGAAGTTATTACTTGTATTGAGGACACTATTACTCACTATTGGGTATATGAATGCAAATCCCACTTTTTCAACTCAAGTGTAGCGAAAAGGCATCAGTTAAGCTATTAAAAAGAGTTGGGGCAAGTAGAAAAAAGTGTAAGAAGAAGAAAAGTGCTCAATACGTATAAATTCCAAAACCGATTGGTTCTACGTGATTGCGTGTCAAATTGGATTTGTTGCGAACACAACAATGTATGCGCAGCTTCAATTCACTCAAGCGTTTTGCTTGGAGGAGCTGGAGCTCGGACTTCAATGAGTAGAAAAATATTCGAAATTGGCTATTCAAAACGTGGTTGCATGCATTTCAGCTTATCGTCAAAACACCTTTGAAAATATGAATTGAAATCTATACAAAAACGAAACGAAATGAGCGCGAACAACGAAGCTCATTTTTTCCGTCATGCAGCTTTAGAGATTTCCTTCAACTTATTCAACAGTTCAAAGTTTTCTTTTTGCTTCTTCTTCTTCTTGTTTTCAAGTTTATCCTCATCTTTGATATGCACCTCAATGTTGCTCAATATCATTAAATGTGTTTGGTGGATACTTTTGTTCCCGTTCAGACTTCACGCGCATGCGCAACCAATCGCTTGATTGGATTTTATTGTGAAAGCTGCTGCTGCTGGCGTGCCAATGAATCAGTAAGCAACCAATTGTTGATTGTACGTTCGTTCCTTCACTTCTTTTTTAAATGTTTAGCTTTAACTTCTTTTTAACTTTTAATATTTATACTTCAATATCAGCTGAAGTTCTTGAGAAACGGTTGAGTAGCGTGATAAATGGTGTCAGAATTAATCAATGCTTTGTGCGCGCAAAGAATGAATTTAAAAAGGCAGAGCGCACAAGGGAATTGTTGAAGAAAAAAAAAAAACAGGAAATAAGCGTAATAAATTCGATTTATTGTGAAAATTTAATACAAATTTTAAATGATATTTTTTCTCCTTATTTTTTTTTTCTTTTCTCGTTCCAATATAAATTAACTTTGCTGTGGAGGGTTTCTTTAATTCGATTAGCATGGAGTTAATTTAGAGTACCTACCGAGGGTTTGAAGATTAAAAAAAGGAAGACATAAATTTGTAGCTTAATTCAAAAGAAGATGGGTCATTCCACTTCAAATCGTCTAACGAAGATTGCTGAGCAACTCTCGGTTCACCTGGTATTGGTGGCTGGACACTGTGGCATACCGGGAAACGAGATAGCAGACGAGCTCTTAGAGGGTCCACATCCGCTCCGCTTGCGCAGTCCTGGAAGGGTTTAGGCATGTTACGGGCAACCAGTAAGCTCTTTGCGAGGAATAAGTACCTCCAACAAGCAAACGACAGATGGGATAAGATGAGTACCTGTAGTCATGCAATACTGGTGTGGCCAGACATAACTGCGAGCAGGTCGGAAGACCTACTCAAACTTAGAAGGAAGGAACTCTCGTTACCTATAGGCCAGATATGCAAAAACCGGGGTATCCCCTTTAATGACTTCTGCAGAAGCTACAGAGAGGAGGAGGAGCCTGAGACAGTGAAGCACCTCCTGTGAGAATGTCCCGCGCTGTGGGCTACTTTTTATCATTTCGTCGAACTATCAATAATTAAGCCAAGGGGCATTCTGTGGTTCGCGGAATTCACAAAATGGTTCGGGTAGGCGGTCATTCGGAACCATGTGCTATTACGACGGTACCTTCGGGGCCCTTGTATGCTAGCGCGTCTACTAGCAGCCACTGCAACCTACCTACCTACCAAACCATTAAGATCACCGCAAAAGAGCCCGTCGAGTTAATATCTCTAACCCAATATCCGACGAAGGTCTTTCGACTACGTCTTGCCACTTCAAGAATATGAAGACACAGCGCTTGCCTCCAGCCTAAGAATTTTAACCACAAACTACCTGAATGATGGACAAATTTCTTAGGAACTCAAAAAAGAAACAACTAAATCAAAAAGGCCTTAGCCGCCAGTTATAAGCTTGTGCAGTATGGTCATTCCCACATACTAACTATCGAGATTTGAATTTTTTCCTAACAGAATAGATTACTGTGCACCGACCTCTACTCCGGCCAAGGAAACGAGTCGATAGGCGGAGAACCTATCTGGGGGGCATGTTTGGCGAATCTGTTTACGGACGGGTCGACGCTAGATGGATGTGTTGGGAAGGGGCGGAGGGTGCTTTCTGCCAGGAGCTTGATCATTGTAGCGTTTCCAAAGCGGAGGTTGCCTCCATCAAGGATGCTTTCAATTAGGGCGCTTACTGCAAGCAACGTTCGATCGAGGACAGTGAGTGACTATCTGGAATCGCTTACGGTTGCTTCCAACTACTTCAAAATAAAAATTATTTGGGTGACATTTCCGGTAATTTCCATGCGGATCTCTTGGCCAGAGCGGGCACTCGTGAAACAGATGCGGCTGCCTCCAGAACACTGAGTATTCTCCTTCATCAGCATCATCTCTTTCTTAACTCCTATTGGAGCATAGGGTATTCCCCTTACCACCTGTAATTTGATTCTAGGGCAGGTGAGCTTCGGAACAGTTAAGCAGGCGACGCTTCCCTCATCGTTACACGCCCTTCTATAGTCGCCGTTGGCGAGAGAGAACTTTTCTCTCCAATACTTCAAGGGCTCTTTCGTCTTCTCTCAACTTTGTTCAAAATTTTAAACCATACATCACGGCAGGTAAGATAACAAGCTGAGCGTGAGTGACCTTTGTTTGTCGAGAGACGGCTTTATTTCTCAACTGCTACACAATCCAGTACCTTTAAGAAATGTTAGCGGACCTAGATCTACCTAGTGGTATTACAAAGGACTAGTGCACCTACATAAGTGTGCCTCTATGTTGCCACCACCTAACTGAATTCCGAATGCAATAAAAATCTCTTAAACCAGGGGTAGCCGAGGATTTCAAACTACTGAGCCATATAATAACAATGTCATACTTTCTACAACAACAGCATTCCTGGAATCACAAAAAACTACTCGAAAGAATGATTTTTCGTATTTTTGTTGCGTATCTAGTTTGTTTTGGTGAGCCACAAAAGAGCCATATGTTGTTGTTGTAGAGCCACAGCGAGCCCAAAGAGTCACTACGTGGCGATGGCTGCCTTGAACCATTAGCAAACTTTTAAAACAACACATTCTGAGCAAGTTGTTCCCACTACCTAAATGAATTTGGAATACAAGAAATATCTTAAACCAGGGGTAGCCAGTGATTTCAATCTACTGAGCCATATAACAACAACGTCATACATTCTACAACAACATCGTTCCTGGAATCATAAAAAAAATACTTTTCTTACGAATCTAGTTTGTTTTGGTGAGCCACAAAAGAGCCACATGTTGTTGTTGATTGTTGTTGTAGAGCCACAGCGAGCCAAAAGAGTTACTACATGGCTAAAACAAAACATTCTGAGCAAGCTCAAGAAATTGAAATTTCATATTTTCTCAACTTTGCTACAATGTTGCTCATGTTGTTGCGAATTTGCTGAGGACATGTGCCACATTTCACACTGTTCGCTTAGACGCCTACCGATCAAAATATTGCACATATTATGCGCTGTCGCGCGCTTTCATAGAGACGGTAGCTAAGTTCGACGATGCACCGCAGGCTGTAAAGATGTTCATTTATAGCCACAAATATGCGCTTGCATATGCAAAGTCATACACGATTTTGCACTAAAAATAGGCGCAGCGTACGAGCAACAACGCGCATGCGCAGCGCATCAATAATTCATCTCAAGAGAGCAAGAACGGCAGAAATAACCAAAATCGACAGCAAAACTTTTAAAAACTTCCTTGTGAATATACCTTCACACTGTTAACACTATAACAACAACAACAACAACAACCACAACATTTATGTGATCCTCCTCTCAACCTCGTTTTCCAGCGTCCTTTGCTCCCTTCTCCTTTAAGGGCAGCAATCGCAGAATGAATCTTAAAAATCTTTTCAATTCTCTTTCATAACAAAATACCAACAACAAATGTGGCAAGCAATAAGCAAACAAAAAAAAATGCCAAGGTAAGACCAACAAATCCTCATCACAAACAGCATCCAAGGCAACAATACCAACAAACAAACAAATAAATCGAATAAATTGAAAGAGAATACAAAGTAATAAAGGAACGCAATGTGAGAAATCGCAAATCGCGCAACAGACGCGCTCTAGACGCGACTTTACGTCGCCAGTGCTGTCAAATTTACAATGGCCAAGGAGCTCGACAAACAACTTAAGCTGATTCTGGTTCAGTCTGCCTCACTTGATTTTGATGCCGTTTTACTGATGCCAATTCCGTTGCATGGCTAAATGCTAAATATTGGCTGGCGCGCTTACTAAGGTAGTCAAGCAGTCAGGAAGCCAGTCAGCACGAGATCTCTGCAGCTGATGCGACTTATTATGCGCAGTACTCCGTTTTTGTTTTGGTTATGCGAGGAAGGGAATTGTAAAACATAAAACAGTCGAGAGTATGGCGAACCATAGAGTAAACGTGGAACGAAACAAGAAAGCAAACTAAAGAAACGTCCCACACTTAAAAGGTATGGTTGTGTAGTTAGGAAGTTTTAAAGTTGCGTATTTGTGGCACGAAAGACACATAGTTTGTCAGTTCTAGACCTATAGTCATTCGTCCTTGGTACCCAAATGTGCCTTCCTGTGACCGGATGAAACAGTTCGCAGACTGCCTATATCGTTTATACAGTTTTTTGGATTTCATTAAAAGTATTTTAAGAGCAACTATTGGGTGTCAAAGAGCTGTAATGATGGATGGGTTCCACAGAATTCCCACACTTGGACTGATGCTGATAATTTCCCTATATACCTACATAACATAACAAGTTTGTGTCTTAAGTCTTTTTAATTGCAGATTTCATATCTCACGTATCAAGTTTGTATCTTAAGTCTTTCTATTTTCATGGCTTTGTTTATACCCAGCGTACTAGTACTAGTGCAAGGGTATTATAATTTTGTCCACATAACGGTACTACGTAAGGGCTCAAAATAATCGAGAGAGATATAGAGTTCCATATATGAAAGTTCTTAGCTTGAAAAAAGGGTTGATTAAGGCATGCCCGTCCGTTTGTCCGTTCGTGCACACGATAACTTCATTAAAAATTTAGATATTTGCATGAAATTACGTATACAGGTTACTTTCTGGGCAAGGTAGGCTGGTATTGAAAATGGTAGAAATCGAATGATAACCACGCCCCCTTTTTCGATATCGAAAATTTCTAAAATCACCTAAATTGACATATCTTGAGTAAAAATTATGATATTTGCATGAAATTTGGTATACAGCTTAGTTTCTGGCCACGGTAGGTGGCTATTGAAAATGGGCGAAATACGGCCTCTTTTTCGATATCGAAAATTTCGAAAATCACATCAATTGACATTTCTCGGTGGCTGAAATGGCTAAAAAAAGGGTGACCCATAGGTTGGATCGACAAAAAAAGTTTTTCCTATCCACGCCTAGGATTAAAGATATTTTGAAGGCGATCCCAAACAAATTTTTTTTGCCACGCCTCCCCGATGGGCTATTTACTTTTTTTGACACTACTTCGCCATTTTGAGCCGGATTTTAATGAGCCGTACACCGTTGTTCATATCTTGAAAGCCGCCACAATTCATACCTTAATCATTTTTTACTCCGAGTTCAAATTCTAGTAGTGACTGTCGGTATCTCGTTTCACATCATCACATCACGTCATATGTTGCTCAACATTTCTTAACATTACACTGAATAAAATTTCAAAGCGTTTTTTTATTCTCTCTCCCTCTTAATTTTTCTTTGTATTTATTACAAAAATTGTTAAAGTTAGATACATTACCAGATAGAAAAATGTTTCAGCAACATGTTGCGCAACATTTCTTAACATTAAACTGAATAAAATGTCACAGCGTTTTTATTCTCCTCCCTCTTAATTTTTCTTTGTATTTATTACAAAAATTGTTAAAAGTAGATACCTTATCAGATAGAAAAATGTTTCAGCAACATGTTGCTCGACATTTCTTAACATTACACTGAATAGAATTTCACAGCGTTTTTTTATTTTTTTAAATTTTTTTTGTATGTATTAAAAAATAGTTAAAGTTATGATAAATTCATCAGATAGAAAAAAGTTTCAGCAACATGTTGCTCAACATTTCTTAACATTACACTGAATAAAATGTCACATCGTTTTTATTCTCCTCCCTCTTAATTTTTTTGTATGTATTAAAAAAAATAGATAAAGTTAGATACATTAGCAGATATGAAAATTGTTTCAGGAACATGTTGCTCAACATTTCTTAACATTACCCTGAAAAAAATGTCCAAGCGTTTTTTATTCTCTCTCCCTCTTAAATTTTTTTTGTATGTGTTATCAGAAAAAAATGTTTCAGCAACATGTTGCTCAACATTTCTTAACATTACCCTGCATAAAATGTCAAAGCGTTTTTTATTATGTCTACCTCTTAATTTTTTTGTATGTATTAAAAAAATAAAGTTATGATAAAATCATCAGAAAAAAATGTTTCAGCAACATATGTTGCTCAACATTTCTTAACATTAGCCTGAATAAGCGTTTTTTATTCTCTCTCCCTCTTAATTTTTTTGTATTAACAAATATTTACACTGCATTATCGCCCATTTAGCACACATAATCAATATACCAATAAAAAAAAGTAATATTTATTCATTGATGTTCGAATTATTATTGCTGATATACAAAAATCAATATAGATTTAGGTCTTATTGCTTAATGCTTTATTGCTTATCGACAAGGAATATCTTTATTGTGAGCAAACAAATTGAGTAAAGGAAATTGCTCGTTGTATTTTTTGTACATAGTATGAAACGCAGTTATTTTCCCTCTACTCACAGCCCAGTTTTGGAGTGTGTCTACTTGAAAGTCATAACTTTAATCGTAAATATTAGTAATTAAAAAAGAAAAAACAAAAAAAAAATTTTCTCTGAATTTTGTGCAGTAAATTTATTGCCTTACAATAAACTGTTCACAAAATATTAAATGGGTCATTCCATGTCAAATGGCTGAAAACGACCTCTTCCGATATGAATGAATTTTGCTGAAAAGTTTTATTTTATCATAAAAAGAAGTTCTGCCATTTTTTCTTTCCATTCTCTTATCTGATGCATTTCTAATTAAAAGGCACACGAGCATTATGCACGCACGCACTTCAAATAGGCATACATATCTCACTCTGATCTTTATCGCTTGTCACATTTATGACGTTATCTTTTTTAATTTTCATTTTACTAAAGCAAAAAATGCAATACTATTGTCAAACAATGGTCCGTCCATCGTATGCAAGCACTTCACAAGTCAATCAAAAAAAAAAAAGCGTGTCGCACACCTCTTTCCCCACAATTTTCATACAATTTATTGTCACAGTCGTTCGATAGCTCTGCACAATGTGTTGCAACAATAAAAATTATCAAATTTGTTTTCCAGCGTGCAGTTGCACCCATTTTTCCACTTCACATACGCTCAACGCCACATGTGTGGCACATTTTACGCGCTGCTTCTCTTTCCCTTGCGCTATGCTTCCTTTTGCTTTTGCTTTAGTCGATTAGGATTTAATCGTTGAAACACGATTTCTTTTTGAGGTTAAGTGGCAATCGATTGATATAAATTTGTGATAAATGCAATTATTATTGTGCAACTTATAGCACTCAACCGGAGTGCATCGTACTATGGGGGAGTTTTGGAAAAATCACTCTAAAACACTCGTTAAGGGTATTCATGTAATCGCGGAAACAGCGCGTCAAGCTCATCGTTCCTTCCAAAAAGTTCCCTTGAGTAATTTGCTGCGGTCAAATATGTAGCATAAGGTTTCGGTTCTTCCTGCAACCAACACCACGCCGCGACACTTGCGACATCTTCCTTCATACATACGTCTTTTTGAAGAAAAAGGAAAACAATACGAAAAAATATAAACTGAAACCAATTCTTCATATTTAAATAAAGCTCGGTAATGTCAAATTCTACCTGAGATCATGCAGTCGCACAAATCAGTGATGCTCATATGAGTCGTATGGGGGTGCTAGCATAACAACAGCCAACGTTGGACATACCCGCTTAAACAAGTGAAGTGGCAGTAAGAATGAAGGAAAATTCCCTAGCTTTGAGGTATCTGGCAGAAACCTTTGTCATGGGATGAAGTCTGAAAATTCCTGATACGACTTAATGGTAGTGTTCGACTTTGACCCCTGACGTTCTTGGGTTAAGGTTGGGACTTGGGGAGAGGGTTAGGGTAAAGGATAGGGATAGGTATAGCGATACATGCAGGAAAATAAATTTTTGGCAGGATAACGTCTGCCGGGCCATCTAGTTCATTATAAAAGAACTGATGTCTGGCGGCTTTTGGTCTAACAGAGTAGTGGATATACAAAAGACTTATTTCGCAAGGTCTGGTGCGACATCTGCCGGACACACGACACACTAAAAATTTTCATTTTGGTTGCGTTTTGGTATTTGAGCTGTTTTTTTTTATTTTCCATTCAATTTTGAATCTCCATAAAAACTTTGCATCCCCGCCAAAGAGGTTAACTTACAAAAAAAAAAAAAAAAAAAAACTACTAAGGAAAGCTGTCTCCAACTGTGCCGAAGGCAATATAGGTACAATTTTCAGTGTTCCATTCTCGGTACAGCCCGTCAGAATTTAACTTTCCTTAGATTATATCGCCCTCGTGAAGGGTGGATACCTTGCCGCGGTACGAGGGCTTAAGTCGATAGCCACAGGGCTACGCTGCCCTTGTGATCATAGCTCCGTACGGCACTTCATCACGAGAGCAGCCTAGCCTCTCTGGCGCGACGACAAAGATCTTCCCCCTCCCAATCCAGGGTGTTATGCGAAACCGTGCCCATTGGACGTTTGCAGCCGGGAGGCAAATCGTGGCTGTATTTGAACGGAGCCTCTCTGACACCGGGTCGCCTCAGAGAGTAAGCATGGCCTTACCGCGGTACGGGGCTCTGCCGCGGCGGACGACACATTTTCCCCTACTCTTCCCTTGACCCTAAGCTGGCCTTGTCCGGCGATGGGTCGTACGAACAAGATGAACTCGAATAACCTGAATAAAAACGAAAAATCTAAAAAACAAACAACGCCAAATTTCACTCCTCAGCAAAGGAGAGCTATGGAGGAGCAGGCGAGGAAGCAACAACAACGCCGGAGGACAACCTCCGTTCCACAATCAAGGGGGGGATCGACAGCGATGGCAACTACGAGTCGGTCAACCAACCCTCTATCGAATAAGATTGACTTGATGGGAGCTAGCACCAGTGCGGTTGCCAACGCAGCTAAGCGGACAACGGCGGATGCTAAACTCCCATCAACCGCTGATATGAAAACCAGTATCTTTACGTCTGTGGCAGCGGTCTCACGACCTGGCCTCGGAGTTTCGAAGGAGAAGGAAGCTGCAACTGAGATGTCGGCAAGGAGAGCGACCGCGATGGCAACTACGGGTCCGCACTCCAGGGAGACATCTCCCCGCCGCTTCACATACCGCGAGAAAAGATTGGCTGCAAAGATCCTGAAGAGGTATGAAGGGGTACCGCAGGAATCACTGTCGCCGAATTCCAGTAAATCTGTAGAGCTAGCGAAAGCTGTGATACCGGATTTCCAAAATTCGTACATGCCAAAGAGGTTAAAAGTTAACCCTTTCAAGCGCCAGAGATCGGATCTGGAGTTTATTCCCCCTCCCAAGCGGCATCAGAATACCTCTGGAGCGGGCAAACTAAGCTTTGCTGAGGTAACCAAGGACAGGATCCTTATAGGCGTCCTTGACCGAGGCAATGACCGTCTGGCCATCCCCAAGGACCGGTGGCGTTACGTGCGAAATGAACTCGGCAACATTCTTCTCAACGTTGCTCCGGAGTTTCCGGGTAGTTCGGCACGAGTAACGGATGCGGGTTGGCACCAGGGTCAAATTAAATTACTCGCATGCGAGGATGCAAAAACCGTAGCACTGTACAAGGCAGCAGCTGCTAAACTGGGTGAAGTCTACCAGGGCGCAAAGATAGAGGTCGTCGACTGGAAGGACATTCCAGCTCGTCCAAGGGCAAGGGCGTGGATTCCGGCCATCCCTGACGAACCCGAGAGAATACTCGGGATGCTACGGCTAATGAATCCGTCCCTCCCAACGCATGACTGGAGTGTCAATCTGGTCGGGGATGCGGTAGGGCCCGACAGACAGGTGGTGTTCACCATGAATAAAGAGTCAATCGAGCCCCTCAAAAGGTGCAATGGCCTAGTACACTACAGCGTAGGCCAGATCGTTATCCACGTATATCGTGGTGATGCTCAGCGCGCTGCCTTCTCGGCTGCTCCGGGGGAACCGGAAAACTTATTACCAGAAGAGGAAGCGGAGGATTCCGATGCGGAAAGCATGTTATCCGCCACGTCTCTTGGCGATAGTGCTGTGAACAACTCGGAGATGGAGGACAGCCTACAGGACGAGGAAGTCCTCGACGTCACGGTGGTAGCAGCCAACGCTGAGCGACTAACATCTAACGCTACAGGCAGCAGGACTCCTGCAACGCCACATCGGGCAGTTAATCGGAACAACTCGTCGTTGATAGGCAACCTCCGGGATGGAGCAAACCTCGACGATATGGGGACGGCAGGGAAGTCTGTGCGCTCTCATGTTGGTGGTGCTTCAGATTAATTTGCACAAATCTAAAGTGGCTTCGGCTGCTTTAAGTAGTCGTCTTTCTAAAGGCGACGTGGATGTGGTCCTCATCCAAGAACCCTGGGTCAATAGCTCGAGAATCTGCGGATTGGGGACTAAGGGCTTCAAGCTCATTCGAGCCAGCGAGGAGAGCAAAGTCAGAACGTGTATTTTGGTCAAGTCTGAGTTGAACTCCTTTCTCCTACCTAACTACACCAATGGTGATATTACCGCTATCAGTCTAACGGTCGACAGCACCCGCCTGACGGTGGCGTCGGTCTATATGCCCTACGACGCCGAAGAACCCCCACCACAAACGGAGGTGAAAGACCTGGTGTCAAATTTCTGCACGGGTAATCTTATTATTGGAGCGGACGCTAATGCTCACCATGTCCAATGGGGGAGCTCCGACATCAATGCCAGGGGCGAGTCTCTGTTTGATTACCTCTTAACAACCAACCTGGTGATTTGCAACGTGGGTAATGAGCCTACTTTTATCACTAAGACCCGCAGGGAGGTCATAGACCTCACTATCTGTAGTGAAGGCGCTTATGAGTGGGTCAGAAAATGGCGGGTTCTGGAAGAACATTCTTTCTCCGACCACCGTTACATAGAAATGGTTTTAGACTTTATTGTAGAACAACCAATCATGAAGCGCAATCCACGTAACACTGATTGGCAGTTACACAATGAAATATTAGACAGAGACCTACCAGTACTGCCCTCACAAGCCCCCTCATCAGTAGAGGAGCTGGAGGATCTTGTTACTACATTTACATCGGCGCTCTCAAATGCTCTAGGACAGGCTTGTCCAGTGCCAAAACCACGCGGTAAACACAGGCCACATTGGTGGTCCTACGATTTGGACTCGCTCCGAATATCATGCCGGATACAATTTAACAAGGCCAAGAGCTTCGGCTCTGAGCCTCATTGGCATGAATATAAAGCTAAACTAAGGGCCTACAAAAAAGCTCTGAGACAGGCGAAGAGAACCTCGTGGAGAAATTTCTGCACTGGCGTCGAAAAGGTCGACGACACAGCGAGACTTAGACGAGTCCTCTCGAAAAGTCAAACAACCATCAGCTATTTGCGAAAGCCTGACGGATCCTGGACCAGCACGGAAGAGGAAACCCTTGAGCTGCTCTTGAATACACATTTTCCGGGGAATCTGCATGATGCACCACTAGCACCTGCAACAAACCTGGCAGTAAATATACCCATCACTGAGGAAAGAGTAAGGTGGGCAGTTAAGAGCTTTGAACCGTATAAGGCTGCCGGGCCGGACGGGATTATCCCCGCGCAACTTATAAACACGTTGGAGACATCAGCTAAATGGCTGGTATTTCTCTTCACAGCCTGCCTGGCTCTCAACCACATTCCGGGCTCCTGGAGAAGCGCCACGGTAGTGTTTATCCCTAAGGCTGGGAAGGCATCCCACTACGAGCCAAAAGATTACAGACCGATCAGTCTCTCGTCCTTTGTACTCAAAACCTTTGAGAGGATACTAAGCGACTACCTTTCAACGACTATTGATAGCAACCTTATCTCTAGCTATCAGCATGCATACACCAAGAGTAAATCAACAGAAACTGCTCTGCACAGCCTAGTATCTGTCATTGAGAAATCGCTGTGTGAAAAGGACTACTGTCTCGTGGCCTTCTTAGATATTGAGGGGGCTTTCAACAATATAAGCTCGGAGGCGATCAACTCCGCTCTAACTAATCTGGGCGTAGATAGACCTCTAACTGGTTTAATTGACCAACTTCTAAGAGGAAGGAAAATAGCTTCTTCACTTGGTACGGTCGAGTTATCACGCTATGTCACAAGGGGAACGCCCCAGGGTGGTGTTCTTTCCCCGCTTTTATGGAACCTCACAGTCAACTCGTTGCTACGTGACACAAGCTGGGGGGGCGGGAAGATAGTGGCATACGCAGACGATTTAGCTATTGCATTCAGAGGCAGGTTCCCACAAACTCTGTGTGACCTGATGCAAGTAGCACTGCGAGAGGTTTCGAGGTGGTCCTCTCGCTGCGGACTTAGTATCAACCCGGGGAAAGTGGAACTTGTCCTCTTCACCAACCGGTACAAAATACCGCCACTAAGCCTACCAGAACTAGATGGCACGCGCCTGGGCTTGTCGGATAAGGCCAAGTTTCTAGGCATAGTTCTGGACAGGAAACTGAATTGGAAGGAGAATGTTCTTCAGCGCCAGAAGAAAGCTTGCATCGCTCTTTACACATGCAAAAGAGCCATTGGCAAAAAATGGGGGCTCAGCCCTAGAGTATGCAGTTGGATCTACACGGCCATCATTCGCCCAATCATGCTGTATGGAGTCGTCGTATGGTGGCCGGCACTGAGCAAGACAACATACCTGAATCTGTTGCGGAAAGTCCATAGATCCAATATGATCTGTATAAGCGGTGCGCTAAGGACAACGCCCAACGAAGCCCTCCAGGCCATTCTGGGCATTTTGCCACTTGATCTGGAAGGGTTTCGGTCAGCGGCGGCATCAGCTCTGCGCCTAAGAGAAACCTCCAGTTGGGGTGCGGGTACTATTGGACACTCCAGTATTCTGGAATCTTACAGCTTTCTCCCTCTAAGCACAGATCGTTGTGCGACCACTACAGTCGGGGATAGCTGCTTCAAAATAAACATTCCCAGCAGAGAAGACTGGGAGAGGACGGATTGGTGTCCCGAAACAAATGGTGGCACTTCCATATACACCGACGGCTCGAAGTTGGACGGCAGAGTTGGAGGAGGGGTTTATTCAAGGGATTTGGACCTTGAACTCTCCTTCAGACTACCTGATCATTGTAGCGTCTTCCAGGCGGAAGTCTCGGCAATCCGGGACGCCGCGGCCTGGTTAAGCAAACGTGTTATCGGAGGAGATATCACTATTTTCAGCGATAGCCAGGCGGCAATCAAATCCCTTGGCTCATACACGTTCAACTCTGAACTGACGCTCAGCTGTCGTCGATCTCTTCAGGAGATGGCCCAACAGAACCGCGTAAACCTCATATGGGTCCCGGGACATAGGGACATTGAGGGAAACTGTAAGGCAGACGAGCTTGCCAGGCAGGGCACGACCAAGCAGGTTCTTCGGGATAAAGAGCGCTTAGGTATGCCGTTTGCCACATGCAAACTAATGCTGAAGGAGCACACACTCCGTCAAGCCAACGAAAGATGGCTGCAATCCCCAGGGTGTCGGATATCGAAACAAACCTGGCCAAAATGGGATCTTAAAAGGTCTAGACGCATTTATGCCCTAACTAGGAGGGAAATCTGCATATTGATAGGGGTATTAACCGGTCACTGCCTGATTGGTAGGCATGCAGAAAGGCTAAGTGTGCCCTACCGACGATGCTGCAGGAGTTGCAAAGATGATGAGGAGGAGGAAACAGTGGAGCACCTCATCTGCAACTGTCCGGCTTTAAGCGGCGTGAGAACGCGCTTTTTGGGAGTTCCGTTCCTAGATAGTCTAAGCCAGATCGCGGAACTGGACATAAAGGACTTGATGGGCTTCATAAAGTCATCTAAGTGGTTCGAGGAGGAGTAACGGTGTCGGTTTAGGAGTGTCAGTCCCGGGATTCTGCTATGTGGAAAATCCCAACAACTCAGGGATTTTCCATATGGCTGGGTCCCGGGGCTGACTTTCCTTGTGTTGGTGGTATCACAACGGGCCTTCAAAACTGGCCTAAGTGTGCCTCTGCGGCAGCCACTTGAACCTACCTACCTACCTAGATTATATCGAATTTATCGGAACAATCGATTGTATGGGCGCTTTGTTTTATATTGGTTCAATATCATTGATTTTTACTATGAACAATACACATCTAAAAAGCACGAAAGGTGCAAAATTTCACGTCCCTACCTATTTAGTTACACGGTTTATAGCCCAAAGCCCAATTATCGGAACAATCGATTGTATGGTGGCTAAATGTAATATTGATGCAATCTTACTGATTTTACCCACACATATTACAAGTGTAAAAAGTGCAAGATAGTCAAAATTTCACGCTCCTACCTCTTCAGTTACAGGAGTTATAGCCCAAAACCCAATTATCGGAACAATCGATTGTAGGGGAGCTGTACGTTATAATGGTCCAATCCAGCCTTTTTCCGACAAATGATTAAATCTCGCATAAAAAAATGGCACCACACCAAATTTCAGTCAAATATGTATCTCCAAAACTGAGGGACAAGTTTGCGTTCGGACAGGCCGACAGTCGGACGGACAGACGGACATGGCTCAATCGACTTCGCTCATCGTTCTGATCATATCGGTATACTTATTTGTAGGTCTATCTCTTCTTCTCATACTTATAAACGTCGGACCAAATTTTTATTATTATTCCCAGGCGGATTACCCACCATATCCCGCCCAACCGGCACGAGGGGCGCATCCGCATAACGCGCGGTTTATATGTAATACCATTTCATATTCATGAAAGGTATAAAAATCGAGGGAGACCCGACCTCCTTTGAGCATCACTGTCTCAAACATTATGATTATCATATTCAACTTGCTGAGACAGCTACTGTCGTTTGCTCGTAACTGCATAACCTGCGGTTGTTATTGAGATAAGGATGTATGATACCACCACAACACACTGTAATAAGATGCCATTGGATGGCGACAGGAGCTATAGCATATCCAACGAAACAAATGAGTGAACACAATCGCACAATTGACACACGAAACCTTTAGTTTAGTTCGTTTTTTTGGGGCAACTGTTTAAATATTCACAACCAAACTTGAACCTTTTTCCTTCATCTTTCGCTGGAAGCTTTCGGAGTACCTACTTTAAATCATCATAACAATAATAATGAAAATGTTTACGTGACATTTGATTTATTATGAATATTTTGACAGATTACTGAGTAGATCGCTAAGTGTGTGAGAGAGAGAGAGAGAGATAGCGAGATTGAAGAGTAAGTACACTAAGCAAATGACTGCTACTGACTCTTGATCACGGCGATCATTAAACATTTTACGTGAGCTCCTGGAAGTAAATGTGTGGGAGCTTGTGAGACAACCTGAGCAGACGCAATCACGTATTTGTCATAAAAAAAGAGCCAGCAACAATAAGTCACTTAAAATTGGCGTTATTTCTGAGAAATGACAGTTTTAGATGAACGAACTTGCTCGGTTCGCAGAAATTTGAATTGGTAATTTTTTTTTGTTTTGTCGAACGAAACAGAGTCCAAGAGAACAGAGTATGTACCTTTACTTGTGCCTATATGAACTTTACTAGTGAAAGTAATGCCAAGAGCTTTATTTTAATTCCTTACCTCGCCGAATGTCATTTCATATTTCCTCGCAACACTCACCAACTCAGCCATATGCTGGTCAGCGTAGTAAATTTAGGATTTAAGCTGACAGTCCAACTAAGCATATCAAAGTCCGACCATAAAAAATTAAGAAGATTATGCGCAAGTTAAGTTGAAAATAGGCAGGAATTAAAGTGAGAAAAGAAGTTGTAGAAAAAATAACAACAACAAAGTCCAAGACCAACAAAAAGGTCCAAAGGCTGAGCGGATTATGCTATGGCGTGCTTAAGAAGACAGTTGAGAAGCATTTGAGGAGGATACAAAAAAATTCAATAATGCCTCAAACGCAGGCTAGCTTTCGGCAGTGATTATTAAGGTCTTTTCTGAAGATTCTCTGTTCGAAAAAAGTATTTCTTTCTAAGCAGCTTCTTTCACCTGGAAGACGTTAAATGCCTTTCAAAAGACCAAAGCTTCATAGAGATAGAAAAGGGAGTGGTGGAAGTGGTATAAGTAGGTAGAGATAGAGGTGCAGGAAATCTTTTCCCTGGACCAGTAATAAGACGTTGTTGGAATAAGAAGAGCAAAAGGAAGAGTCATGTAAAGAAGATAATGGACCGAAGAAGGAAAGAAGAAAATGGGGAGATGATGCGACAAATGAAAAGGGAGAGAATACAGAATGTTGAGAGGAAGGGGAAGAGGGTATTGGGAAAGGAAACGAGAAAGTTAAAGGGAAACGTAAACCGATAGCTAAAAGTGAGAAAGAAGGTGGAGGAGGCTCTGGACGAGCAATCGATGGAATAAATCTAGAAATTTTACAGGCTAAGGATATAGGAGAGAATATAAATGGGAAAAGGTAGACCATTAAGAACCCAAATATAAAGCAGTAGGTTGGACCATTTGGTCAATGCTGCAAGATAGAATCAGTTACATACATATATCGGGTCTGCGAGTATTTTCATATTTTCATATGGCCTTTGAAATGATTACTGTCCCTGTACCGCTGACGGTAACTGTCATGGTCACGGTCCCATTCAGGGCCCTTTTCGCAGGCACTGCTGGGATTACTATCATGGTTACGGAGACGATTTCGTTCACTGTCATGACCCGTTCATGGTCAAGGTATTCGTATCTGTCACAGTTCCGTTTATAGACACTTCTTCGCCCAACTGTGGTGACTCTCTTCATATTCACTGCCATCGCTCCCTACTTGGTTCCATTTGCAGGCACTGTTCGGATTACTGTCATGGTTCCAAACATGGTCACTTCCTAGGCTGTAGTCAATATTATACTTCCTCGAAACCAGCTGAGCCCTGCGGTGGTAAAAGAAGCAGTAATGGTTTGCCATCCATATCGTCGGTGATTCTGAAAATTTATTTCAATCTAGTATTAGGTTGTGTACGATCCCTAACCTACTGTTATAATTAGAGTTGGGAATTTCAGTTCATTAAAATGATCAGAGAATACGAACTTGCTCACCAAAATGAACTAGTTCATGTTGTTGGTAGTTCACTTACCAAAAAAGAGGTTAAAAAGTGGGCAATTTTATTCAGCGAGGGCCTTTTTCTACCCATGTTGGGAGTTGCTAATTCATGTCGAAAATTATCGAATTATGCGTTGTTATTGGTTTCATTCTAAATAAATTCTATAAATTTGACGAAATTTTTGCATAGTTCAAGTAGTTCATTTTAAAATTGGAACTAGTTCACGCCATGATCTAGTTCAATGAACTAATTAGTTCATGAACTATCAAAATCAAGTAATAATACATATGAGTATTATGTAAACAAAATCTTCGCCTTCATAACAACTCATTTTCAAACAAGCCCACAACACTTTCGGGTACCTAAATTGAGAATATTCAGGTACCTGTTGCAATAAGTAAGTCAGTCGGTTTGCCTTTACCTTTGATATCCCATTAATTTATTTATTTCTTTTTAATTAAATGACATGTCCACATTTCGATGACACATTTGTGTGTGTGTCCAACCAACAACGGCATATACAGAACGATCAAAGAACGTCTTACAATAAACCGTCCATCCAATCATACAAAGGGTTTGAGTTTGCTACGCATCTGGCTTGCGTGGTTGATTGTCTTGGATACTTTGTGATTCGACAAGATCGCGGCTGATTGTGTCTCTGATAAGAGTAGATGTGAGCAAGTGGAAGGGTAGACCATTTTTTCTACTTTCTTGTAAGATTTGTCTTGTCGGCCAAATGTTGTTTGTGTAGAACTCTTTGAGTTATTTAATTTGATTTTATGTTTCGGTGTTGCCCGCCTGGGTTTTATTTGTTTTGAAATGTTTCTTTTTCTTGTTTGTCGAATGAGAAAATAATAATAATTTATTAAACTCTGAGTTGGTACAAGATACCTTGAAACGGTCGGAAGGGCGGAAGGAATATTGCAGGAATTTTATTTATTTTGTTGGTCGTGTTTTGTTGATTGAAGAGTCGGTGGTGTTGAGCCAGGTGAATCGTACCAAAATTAGAAGACCTATGCTATGACAGTGAAGAGGGAATGAAAAAGAAAATTAAAGGATGTCTACCCTGATAGGAATCATGACAGTGACCGGAACAGTGATTATGAACGAAATGACCACAACTGGTAGAGCGACCTCTATGATTGTGAAAAGGGGAAAAGATAAAATGAAAGGACCGCAACTGTGACAGTGACCAAAATCGTCACCATGATCGGAATCATGAGAGTGACCGGAAAGATGCCTGAGATCGTCACCAAGACCAGAATTATGTCAGTGACCATGACGGTGACCGGAACACATGAATACATGAACGAAACCGTGAAAGTCCTGGCATATAAATAGCACAGTTCCAACATCGTGACTAGAATAGTAACCGGGATCGTTACGGTGATACTACCGATTAGAGTTGAGAATTTTTGTTCATTAAAGGGATCAAACTAGCTCACCAAAAAGGAATTAGTTTCTGGCCTCGGTATCAATAATCCAAAGGCGCGTCTTTAGATACCCCCTTCTACACTTTTCACTCCTAAATTAAAGAAATGCCACCTTATGTCCGGAAGTACAAACCCTGCTATTCAGCAGCGGATAAAATCGTAGGAAATTACTGGGTCGCGTTTACCAAAAAAGAGGATAAAAAAGTGGGCAGTTTTTTTTTAGGTTAACCTTACTCTCCTTCAAGATCGGCTTAGCTAAGCACGTCTCTTATATCTTTCCTTGGTGATCATATAGGTATTCATATCCTTTAGTTCATCTTAGTTCAATCGCTAGAAGATGAATGAAATACACATAAGAGATGATCCTCTGCATTAAAAAAGCTAAAACAAGATCAGCTCAAAAAGTACAAAGAAAGAAAAAAATTAAGAATTACTTGAAACAAACAACATCATCAGCAACAACATTAATAACTATAACCACAACAATAACAATAGCAAAGCACAACAACAGAAGTGCAATAATAATATATGGCTCTAATTATTATCAAGATCGCTTGTATAGTGGTTCGCGTCGTTGATAAGATCGCTCGATTAAAAACACCTCGTCAAAACAGATGCCTAAGCGCATTTGTTGATGGTATTAGAGACAAAGCGAAGGTTCGGTTTTGGATGCTCAGTTAAATGAGCGCATTTGACCAAAAAGCGACCGAAGCCTATCATGTTTTCACTGTTGGCAAGAGCTGAGGCTTCTAGCCAAGGGTCGTATGCTGACCTTATGAGATGGTGGTCAGTCCGATAATCTTTTATATAGCTTTTAAAAAATATCTATATCGATTTTAATTAAAAATATATCGATAAAAATATTGGTAACGAATGACAAAAATCTATCAATAAAAATAAAAATCTATCGATAAAACTATTGGTATCGAATATCAAAAACATATCTTTTGAAATATATATATATCGATGAAAAATAAAAATCTATCAATAAAAATAAAAATCTATCGAATGACAAAAACATTTCATTTAAAAAATATCGATATCGATTAAAAATAAAAATCTATCAATAAAAATAAAAATCTATCGATAAAAATATTGGTATCGAATGACAAAAACATATATTTTAAAAAATATCGATATCGATTAAAAATAAAAATCTATGGATAAAAATAAAGGAATACAATGACAAAAAGTCGATATTAACTTCCAACAAATATTGTTATGGAACTATCGATGCAAATATAGGCATGAAAATTCTTTCGAGAGTCCATTCGCTCTTTAAAAAAAACTTTTTTTAACTATCGATAAACATATATACAAGCATCGAGTGCCAAAATCATCGATACCGAAACTTTTTTGTTTGGCGAATCGATTACTAGAAATATTTGAAGAGATCTATTGATAAAAAATCGGTATTAATATCGATATTTGAAACTCGTTTGGTCTTTGGTTATGTATTCGATCCTTCGAAAATTTGTCGATTGAACTAGCGATGAAAATGCCGATATTGAGCGTCAAAAATGCCGTTATCGAAAACCTTGGGTTTTGAAATTTCGATAATTTTTTAAAAAGTCGGTATTAAGCGTCAAAATGTCGATATCGAAATTCTTCGATTTTGGTATCCCTATTCGATCTCTAGAATTGGCTTCATCGTGGTATCGATAAAAATGTTGATATGGAGTGCCAAAAATATCGATATTTGAAACTCGTTTGGGCTTTGGTTTTGTTATTTGATGCTTATGAATTTCGCTATGGAACTAGCGATGAAAATGCCGATATCGAAATTCTTCTTTTGCTATTCGATCCCTAAAAATGGCTTCATGGAGGTATCGATAAAAATGTTGGTATGGAGTGCAAAAAATAAGGTTGAGTAATTTCTTTGGATTGACTAATCGATCTTTTAAAATATCTTTATGAGAATGCCAATAACCGATTTTTGTGGAACTATCGATTAAAATATCGGCATCGAGTGCGTAAAATTTCGATATTGAAATTTGAAAATATCTTATTAGAACTATAGATAAAAATATCAGTAAAGTGTGCCAAAAATATCGATATCTAAATTCGATATGGATATTCGATCCTTAAAAACATCTTCATTGAGGTATAGAACAAAATAAAGGCATCTAGTGTCAAAAATATCGATATCGATTAGTTTAGATAATCCGTTGTTAAACTAATCTTTGTAAAACTATCGAAATCATATATGTATCGATTGCCAAAAATATCGATATTCGATTCGAAATTATTTCATTTGGATATTTGATCTCACAAATATCATAACGGCACTATCGATAAAAATAACGGTATAGATTTTATTGAACTAAAATGTCAAAAATATAAATTTCGTGTCCAAAATATTTTTGTTTTGGCTATTTTAAGCTTGTAACTATCGATAAAAATATCGTTATCAAGTGTAAAAGATATCGATATCGTACCGATTTTTTTTTTCAAGCGCAAAATCGAACCTTTGATTCGTCTTCAGCGCACAAATGAACCTTCGGCCATACCCCAAACGCGCTGCAATGAAATTCACTGCAAGTGTGTAAGCTTGTGGAGTTATTGCTACTGCCTGGTGTGATTATGACAAAAGATATTATTGAAACTCTCTGCTCTTGTTTTTTTTTATATCAGACCCCTTAAACGTCAAGTGTGTGAGCTGTGATGCGTATGGAAAATAAACCAGCACTTAATAATAATAATAATCGTAATTACATTGACGCCCCGAGGTGCTGATGATTATAATAACGAAAAAAAAACGTATACGCATGCGCAGCAGCAATGATGGTCGCAGTAGCTGCTGCAACGGTGTGATGCGCAATGGCTCAAAACTCGATTTGTGAAGTGAGATAATACGAGCACATCACTAAAATTACAAGTTTGTGTTTTGCTACTTTAAGATTATATTAATTCCAGCATATATATTTAATATAGTCTCTTAAGATCGCTGTTTTACGACTTGCTGATTAGGGAGATGCGGCATTTGCGTGTTACGAGAATATATGATTAAAAAAAAACGAGCTACTGCAAATTGTATATCATATATGATAGGGGGTAAGCCAAGCTTGTCAATCACAATAGAAAATATTGTGTGTGTGTGTCAATAATTAGCGTCAATAAAGAGAATGACAAGAGTGGATTTGAACACAGGAAGTAACTGTAGTTGATGACTCTTTCTGAGGATAAATGGTGCAAGGTAAAGTGGACGGAAATACATATATGGTAACAGTACCTAGAAATATTTTTGTTTGAGTACGACGGTTTTGACAGAACTCGAACAAAAATCGATACGAGATCGATGTCTTTTATACTCGATTAAATTTTTTTTTTTAAGAATCGATTAACCAAACTAAAAAATTCCGATATTGATATTTTCGACACTTGATACTGATAGTTTTATCGATTGTTCCATAAGGATCAAATCGATTCGAAAAATATCGATATCTATATTTTTATCTATAGTTTCATTAAACGATTTTGAAGCATCACCTTGAGAAAGTTATTGGAAGCATCTTATCTGAAAGCTATACCCAAACGGCTCTGAAAGGTATTTCCCAATCTTAGTCGACTATCTTCTACTACGATGAGAGAAACGTTCTGTGAAACTCGTCTAGTCTGAAACGGTTTGGAGAAGTACTGGCTAAGGAAGTTGCACGATGTCTAAAACTTGGTCTAAAGCATTTCGTCTAAAAGGGTTCGGATAGGTTTTTGTCAATCTTAAGGGAGTACCTTCCGTAGTACTATATAGAATAAGTCGTAAAAGTCTGCTCTGAAAACTTATTTGGTCTCAAAAAACTCGGAGAGGTTCTCCATCTTGTCAGACCACCTCCTGGAGCATCTAGTTGCAAGGAAACCAGATTTGGATAGAGGCAGCCCCAAACGGATCGGTGAGGTCCTTGTTAAAGAAGTCTCACGATGGAAAGTGTCTTGGCTGAAACTTGATCTAAAGCGTTTGGCCGAAAAGAGCTCGTACAGGTTCTTAAGGGACTATCTTTCGCAGAACCATATTGACTAAGTTATAAAAGTCTTGTATGAAACCTCGTTTGGTCTCAAAAAACTAGAAGAGGTTCTCCATCTTGACAGACTAATTCCTGGAGCATCAAGCTGCACGATAAGAAGACCTTGTCTGAAACCGTATTTTAATCTCAAATGAGTTGAAGAGGTTCTTAAAGACACGACCTTTCCAAGGAAACCAAATTTGAATATAAGCAGCCCCAGAAATTGTACGATGAGAGGGACGTTCTGTGAAACTCCTTTAAAGTCTGAAACGGTTTAGAGAAGTCTTGGTTACGGATGTCGCACAATAGAAAGTGTCTTGTCTGAAACTTGGTCTAAAGCTTTTGGCGTAAAAGGGCTCGGATAGGTTATTGTCTGCGACTATCTTCCGCAGAACCATATTGAATAAGTCGTAAAAGTCTCTTCTGAAACCTCGTTTGGTCTCAAAATACTCCGAGAGATTCTTCATCTTGACAGACTACTTCCTGGAGCCTCAAGTAGAAGCAGTCGCACGATAAAAAGACGCCATTTTTGTTTTTGCAGGAATTCTCTGCCGTCTTCAAATATTCTATGATCCTATTTTCTGGCAGTGTTTCGGGCATTGTTTCCTTGACCTGCTAGTACAAAACGTTGCCATCCAAACAGGGTTACCTTTTCCAAGATGGTCGGAGCTCTTTAAACGCCTATAGTATTCTAAGGGACTGAAAGGAGTGGAGGGCTATACATAGGTTTACACTGCTGATTACATCGTTGACCTCAGAATACGTAAGCTGTATGTTGCGTGAGCTTTTCTCTTGTTAGTCTTTGCAAACACTTTTTGGTATACAGAGCCTTGTCAGCATCTGGACGACAACGAGATGTTGACCCGAGTTGATGATGGGACCAGGAAAAGATCACCGTAGACGAGATAGCCAGCTTACCTTCTTACATAAGATAGAGATAGCCGTGCCTTGGCAAAGTCAATCAGCCGTGATTCATCGGGACATGTGTTTACCTCAGATTCGGTACGTGGATCTTTGGATTCATCCACCCAAAAACCATTCCATATTCCATTGCAACAACGACCATGATGAACTTTACAAGAACTATGAATTGGATGTGTCCACCTTACAAGGGAAGGGCCTGCGACTGACTGGCTGTTTAGTGTCCTCGCAAATGACGTCTGTACAATAATATTCTCTTGATAAACTGTCATCCGTTTAAATTTGACTCATAAATATAAAAACGAAACCTCCATCTGCTTATTAAAACTTCCATAAGCTCGCACATAGTCATACCCACCACCATTTACCTCGAACTTCAGATTTAATCTCGATTCAAAGGAAAAATATTCGTCATGTCATAATCTTAAAGACTTTGTCCACAACTAAAACACCTTCACGTAACCTTACATACACTTACGTGCTTGCGGCACTTTGCTCATTACTTTACCTTACCTTGACGTTATACAGCAGCTAGGCAGCTTAGCGTAAATTTACTACCTCCTTGCGTCTAGTCGACTGGTCGGTTGGTCGTTCGGCAAGTTTTATCAATACAGTCAGCAAAACCTTAAGCCTAATCGATAATTTATTGCGATCGATGTTTTCTGTCGTTTAACATTGCGTAGTTAACGAGACGCGCCAGTATGTAATATCGGCCGCTTGGCTGCAGCCTGGAACAATTGCAATACGAGTACAAATGATGCGCACGCACAACTAAATGAGTTGGAGGAATGAGGCAATGAATGAGGAAGGTTGGCAGCAAGGTGAGGCGATTGCAAAAAAAATATATAAAAAACAAAAAAAAAATATATAAAAAAAAAAACAAAAAAAAAAATTAAAAAAAAATTAAAAAAAAAAATTAAAAAAATTTTAAAAATGAAAAAAAAAAAATAAATAAAAAAGAAAAAAAAAATATTTAAAACAAAAAACAAAATAAAATTAAATAGGGGAAAAAGGGGGAAAAAATAAATTATATAAAAAATTTTAAATTAACTTAAATAACATTAAAATAAAATAAAAGGGAAAAGGAAAAAAAAATAATATAAGAAAAAAAAGTAAATTATTGAATTACATTGAAGTAAAAAAAAACAGGAATAAAAAAAAATAAAAGAAAAAAAATAAATAAAAAAAGAAAAAAAATAAATAAAAAAAGAAAAAAAAATAAGAAAGAAAAAAAAATAAAAAAGAAAAAAAATTAAAAAAGAAAAAAAAATAAATAAAAAAGAAAAAAAAAAATAAAACAAAAAAAAAAAATAAAACAAAAAAAAAAAAAAAAAAATAAAAAAAAAAACAAAAAAAAAAATAAAAATAAAAAAATAAAAAAAGACATTAAAAGAGGATGAAAAATGAAAAAAATAATTATAATATAAGAAAAAAAGAAAAGTAAAACTCAATTATTGAATTACCTTGAAGTTAATAAATAAAGAAAAAAAAACAAAAAAAAAATTAATAATTATAAATAAGAAAAAAAAGAAAAGTAAAACTCAATTATTAAATTACATTGAAGTTAATAAATAAAGAAAAAAAAAAAATAAAAAAAATTAAAAAATATAAATTAGAAAACAAAAAAAAAAAAAAAATTAAAAAATAAAATAAAACTTAAATAAACAAATTTTATTAAATTAAATTACAGTAACAAAAAGGGAAAGGGAAAATAGTAATATAAGAAAAAAAAATAAAGTTAAATTATTAAATTATATTGAAGTAAAAAATAAAAAAAATTCAAATAAAACAAAAGTCTCCAAAAAATTTAAGATGTATTCTCTTGATTATTGGCCTAGAGCTCGTAAATAAAATTATTTCGTAAAAAAAAAATTTTAGATTAAAAAAAGTAAAAAAAAAAAACGTTAAAATAGAATGAAAAAAGAAAAAAAAATAATAATATAAAAAAAAATAAAACGAAATTATTAAATTACATTGAAATAATTAAAAAAAAAATTAAAAAAAAATTAAAATTTATTAAAAAAAAATTTCAAAAAAATGAAGTAATTTAATATCAAAAAAAAAAAAGAAAATAAATAAAAACAAGAAAATAGAAAAAGGTAAAAGAATATAAATTAAAAAAAAAAAAAATAAACCAAACTAAATGAAATTAAAATCAATTAAATTACCCTAAGTTAAATAAAATTAAATTCCATTATTGAAATAAAATTGAATTAAACAATTTTCAGTTGAGTGTATACATATCGCCGGTTTCAAAGTAAACAGATGTACATATTTACTTTTTAAAATTTTTGGGAAAACAGACTTTCAAACTTTTATTTTTTCATAGAACTCCATTGTAAAAATGAAATTTTGAATGCCGTTTCAAAAACAATTTAAATTTTGAAATTTTTCTGTTTACTTTGGAACCGGCGATATATTGCGCATCTCCGTCAGTTCATAGCAAAATTTCGTCGCTTAACTGCTCACTGAGGTCATTTTTGATCTCTAGTATTTTTAACGCACTTAAGCTTGCGCCACAGCGAATTGCGATCATTTTTTTATTATATTTGTACTTACATCTAACTACCAACTAATGCCCGTTGCCAGTTAACCTTACCCACGTGCATAGTTTGTTAGTTGCTCAAATGGCTCCATACAGAGCTCCAGATGATCTCAAGTCGCATTTCCATTTCTAGGTAAAGTACAAGCTGTTTTGTGTCATTCGACGTACGCTGTTGGTCTCGTAGCATTCGTAGAAATATTACATTTTCGTTTATCGCAGTTTGCTCATCGCGACTTAGCCCATTACTTAGCTCGCTTTGGCTTTGCCACTAGCCCACCGCTTGCTCATTCTACATAGCATTTGACAAGCTTTTTCGCATTTAAGTTACAAACCATTTGTGCCATTTTGGTAGTGTTGCCTCGTCGATGCTACAATTAGATAGGATCTCTGCGACGTATTTGGCGCGTTCAGACGTTCGTTCAGCCGTTCGTTCATGATTGCTGTTTGTTACCTTTTGCGTTGTTTTGGCCACCTTTTTGGCGCTTTTGGTTCTTTTGTTTTTTTACCGCAAATCTTAGAGTTGAGTTGATTGGAAGTATGGCCAGAGGACGTGAGGGAAGTACTCGAGGTTTACCGTCTATTTAGTTCACTGCCCTTCAAGGTTTGGCTGTTACTACTGTCGAAGTTGCAGCTGTGTCGTTTTGTCGGTCGCTGATGTGATTAAGTTCAACACAAACACAGGGTGCCGAAGTTTTATTTTTCATTTTTGAAATCCTTACAAGTTGAAATAGTCCTTGGAAAACCATTTTCTATGGGTTTTCATCACTAAATCGTGACACGCCGCTTTATATACATTTTCAGAATTTTTTCCACAAAAGCAGGGTGTCGACATTTTTATTTTATCTTTTTTTAAGTCCTTATAAGGTAAGGCAATACCTGGGGGAACATCAATAAACATATTTTCCTCCATACATCATATTACTCCCTTTTGTAAAGTCCTTAAACGTATTCTATAACTTCTTCTACAAACACAGGGTGACGAAATTTTAAGTAGATATTTTTTTATGGAATCGTACGCAAACCAATCCTCTTAACTTTTTCAAAATGGTTTTCCTGATTACATTATCATATGGTTAGATATTTCTCTGAATGCAGTTGCTAGATTTTATCGATAAACACAGGGTGTTTTTGTAGAGAAGATATTGACTTAGCCCTCAATCGGTTGGGAACTAGCTAAATTAAATTTTTGTTTAGTCAAGAGGCGTTGGCTTGCACTTTCCCCTTTTTGGTGTTACTTTTAACAAAATAAGTTATTAGAATTTTGTGGCCAGGCACAGGGTGTTGACCTTTTTAATTGTCTAAGTCCTTGCAAGGTAAGGTAATACATGGGGCAAAATTAATAAAAAAGTTTCAGTTCATACATTCACTCCAGTATTAGGTACTCCCGTTTGTAAAATCCTTGAACATATTCTTTTTTGATGAACACAGGGTGACGACATTTTTATTTATTTATTTTAAATTCTTTAACACATACCCAAAAGTATAGTCTTATTAGCAGAAGATCTCAGCGGACAATCGAGTAGACCTCTGGTCCCGTAACCGCCGCGCGGGAGACCTAACCAAATAAGTACCACCCTAATAGCAATTCATAAGCTCGGCGTCTACTCACCGTTCACATGATTCTACCCGCTGCCTTAGATGCTGTGGGCTATTTAAGGCGTCAAGCATCTTATTAAAAGAAATTTGCAGCACTTGCACCACACCACAACAACACAATAGCATTAACCAACCCCTTCACACCGCGCTGCACCGCACCGCACCTCACACAAGCCCACTTAAAAACGTAGACAGTTCAACTAAAGTATTATTCGATTTCATGCTTATCCAGCAAACCATCCATCCATCCCAACTAAGCATTCAGGCATATCCAATTCCAACAAAAAAAAAACCAAAGAAACGAGAACCCTCAACAAAGATGCACATTTCAAGATTTCCTCCAATCCATTCGTTGCAGTCGCATATAAATTTCCTGTTTTGTGCACTTTTTTCGCCTCTTCTTATTGTTCTTTTGTTTTGTTATTATTATTTCTGCCTTGATTTCTGCAGCCAACTTCGACACTCAGCCGCCAGCTGCCAGCAGTCTTACCATCATTATGATTATTATCCTTTTTATGCTGGTAACACGAATATTGCGCTTACCTTGCGAGCTTACATACAGCATTCAGCATCCATCTATCCATTACAATTGCTAACTATTGACGTCGGGCAACAAGCTGTATTTAGCATTTAGCTGCAAAGTCATGCATGCAGCATGCAGTTGGGTCGCCGCCGCCGCTTCTTATCGATCCTCAGGAATCATTAGTTCACACTTGCAGGCAGCACTCACATACAATTGCACATCCGTGTGCACTTATTAGTATGCCATGTCCATGCTGAAGTCATGGGGCTATTGTGTCCAATTGTCCATTTCCTTACTTGAAATTCATCATGCTGGGGATGTACCTACAGTGAGACTAGTGTGGCTATGAAAGCTTATTGGGGATTTTCGAATCACACTCACCCTGTATTCAAGTTTCTTCTTTAATATTTGATTTTAATAGGTGATGTACCTACAGTGAGACTAGTGTGGCTATGAAAGCTTATTGGGTATTTTCGAATCACACTCACCCTGTATTCAAGTTTCTTGTTTAATATTTGATTTTAATAGGTGATTTATTGTTGTCAAGATATTAACCAGAGGGACAGTTCTTCTATAGAAAGTGTACCATGCCAAGTTTAGCTTTAATGCAAGTTTTTTTTTGCAAAAGCAGCACCCTGTGTTTTTGGTGGACTATTAAACAAGTTTACTGTTCGATGTTTGATTGTCAATAGTGATATATTTTTGTGCAGTTACTGACTGCCGACACAATTCGCCCATAAAAACTAATAACATAAAATGTAACACCCAGCTTTTATGCAAGTTAATTAAAAAAAAGCAACACCCTGTGTTCCAGGCATTATTAAAAGTATATCCCTGTTTTTCCATGATAACTTTTTCATAAAGATTCTAACCAAAGCAGAGATTCGTCGTTGAGAATATTCACTATACCAAACATAGCTTCTTTATAAAATCAGCACCCTGTGCTAAAATACGTCATTAAAAAAGCTTCTTTGTTTCATAGACACTATTAACTTATTATGTCAAACTCTGCTTCAAGACAAGTTTTTGCCATTAAATGGCACCCTGTGTTCAACATGTGCTCTTACAAGGTGTTCCTCTGTGCTATTCGATTTTAAGTGTGATATTATGGTGAAGCCATCAAGCAAAGCTAGAGTTCGTTCATAGACACTTTTCATCTAGAAGGCAAAACTTCGTTTTTACGCAATCTTTTTTTAAAAACAACACCCTGTAGTCAAGAAAAACTATTAAAAAAGGTTAATACTTGATCTTGAAGGAGTGATAATCTATTTAAAGACGGGCTCATTCATAGAATCTTTTCCAACTTTTGTTTTTAACAAATATAACCCTGTATTAAAAATCCACCTTATATTCAAGACAAACTATTTAAAAAGTTATCTTTTTCATATTGGATCTTGACGAGATTATTTTTTATTATTTATTTATTTAGAAATAATAGGGAAACATCATCTACTGTTACAGAGTGTAGAAGATTTCCAATTTTGATGTTCTTTTGGCTGTTCGAGTTTTGTTCCTCGAACACAGGGTGTTAAAAATTTGGTTTTTTTTTAATTTTTGAAATTTCAAAAAGGTAAGAGAGTACTGGGAAAACATTTTAACACTTGTTTTCTTTGTATATTATGATCCCGTTGGTATAGTCTTTGAATATAGTTGTTAGATTTTGGTTTTTTCTAAACACAGGGTATCGAAGTTTTAATATTTTAAGTCCTGAAAAAGTAAGTGAATCTTGGTTGTAACATTTTTAACATTTGTTCTCCGCATACACGAGGGTCCATTTTTGTAGGCTTTGAATATTGGTCTTTGATTTTTGTCCATAAAAACAGGGTGTTGATATATTAAAATTTACAGTTTTGATATCATTACAAGCTGAGGCAATACTGGGCGAACATTTGAACAATTTTTTTTCATACATCACAATACATCTCCTTGTACGGCACATGAAAGGAAATATTAAATTTTTGTCGGCAAACACAGGGTGACGAACTTTTTTTTTTTTTAATTTTGAAATATTTAGATCTCAAGGCCCAAACTTTTAATACTTACTTCCTGCATACATTATGATATGCCCTGTTGTATAGTCCTTAAATGCAGTTACAGGTTTTTATTACAAAAACACAGGGTGTCTTTTTTTTAATCTGATCAAGGTAAGTCCATCTTTAGAGCAGCATTTTTAAACATACTATTATACAGATTTTTGAATGCAGCTGTTGGATTTTTTTACAAGCACAGGGTGTCGACTTTTAAATATTTTAAAATTTTTGCTATAAAAGGCAGTTCTGGGGGAAGATTTTCAACATTTTTTCCCATTACACATGACTTTTATGGTCCTTGAAAATAGTTATTCGATGTTATCCCACACACACAGGGTCACCATAGTGCATAATTTTTAGCATAACAAAACTTTTACCACATATCACGTACACAATTACAGACAATGTGCAGCATAACAAAATTGCTGATTATATGCTGCTGATTGTTTCCAAAATTGCAGAGCCATGACTTAAACGTAGAGCTAAAAGGAAAAACTTAATGAGGCAGAAAATTATTGAAGGTTGAGAGGCGTGAAAATTGGTTATTAAAGAGTTAAAGGAAGCCGATTATATTAAGTTGGATTTTGTATAACTGATGAATAAGTACTGATTACAGTACATACATATGTATATGAAATGTTTTTCGCATACCCAATACATAAATAAATCTACCAAATTGGAAGGTTAACTCAAAGTTACCCAAATGCCCTCAGCGCTTTTCATTTATCTCAATTCGATCTTGCCAATTTCTGTTAAAAATACTAAGTAACGAATAAGAGTTTGCCGCAAAAGCATAATTGAAATTCTACTCGCGAGAGACACACTCACAAAAACACGCCAATATAGTACCTATTCATTGCCAAAAACAAAGCCTACCACATATGGGTGTGACTTGCAACACTTCGACGACTTTTCACACGTCAAAAATGTTGGGTGCAAAATGGCATCCGCCTCGCATGCAACTTTTGGGCTACCTTTAACGGCTATTCAATAAGTTTTAGTCGCTTGCCACATGTGTATGTCTCGTATGCTTTGAGCTGTCCAGCATTCGCCGGCCTTCAATCAATGCGTACACCACACGTTGACCCGCTGCCTCACTCACGGTGCTCTGTTCTTCCTTCTTGGCCTTTAGCTTTGTTCTCTAGAGATTTGTTGAAATTTTGTGAATTTTTTATGTGCCCATTGTTATGTCTCGTCTCACGTCCATTCGTTTCCTATTGTGGCACTTCCACTTTTTTTCCATCGTCCACTTTTGCACACGCCATACCCGCACACGCATATCGTCGTCCCTTCCATACGTTCATCGGCGTCCACAATCTCATGCAATACAATCCGCTTGTTTGTTGCAATTTTTGTCAAGGAAGTGCTTTATTATTTTTGTCTCCGCCGTCGTTATTTTCAATCATGCATTCGACTCGGTTTACTTGATGGTGCTGATTTGCACGCCATCCTTCCACTTCCCAATGATGGTGCGTGTTGTGCTTGGCGCATTTTTAGCATTCTCTTGATGTGTTGGTATGGACTGAAATTAAATGAAACATCTGCAAATGGAGTTAATACTTTTCTGTTTTTGTCCTCCTTTCCGAGCGCATTAATTTGTATTTTGATGTGCTAGACTAGCTTTAGTTGGTGAAGGTATCCAATTGCAGCGTTCCATAGTCCATAAAGAAAGCTGAGGAAGGAAATTTATTCTCGGTTTGAAAATACAGAGACTGAAATAACGCAAATTCTTGTTCGTTAATGGAACGGTTGTTAAATCTCTTGGGAGAAACGGAAGATCTCAGCTTAAATGAAATTTTTTCATTTACAACACTCTGTACTATAAACACACAATAACACAGCTTCTTTGTTTTTACTGAATTTTGATAACTAAAATTCATATATTTCTTTTAGTTAATATCCCTAAATAGTATTCGCCTTGTATGTCAAACTCTACAAGTTTCGTTAATTAAATGCAACACCCTGTACCCCAGATCCACATTCTTCCCAAAAGTCTCAAACGAAAATTATGCTTTTAATTTTGCCCAAAATATAAACCTAAAGTGTCTTTGGTTACAAACTTTCATTATAACAATCGAATATGCAATTTAGAAGTTATAGAACAGGGTGTCGAATTAAATTTTTAAAATCTCAAGATTTAAGTCAATTAGTAGAAGCCTTTGTCACACTTTCCAACCATATATTATGACATACGCCTAGTTATAAGTCGTAAACTTTTGCAAAAATTGAGCATCGCAGTTTTGATGCAAGTTATAATTTCTAAAAAACAACACCCTGTATACAAAAAATACCCAGAGGAAATTTCAGTGTCTGCTACTAGATTTCCTTAAGTACGTATTATATATTTATTTGAATTAATAAACAAAATCACAGTTTAATATGAAAATCAAATAGAAAAATTATAGAGAAAACTTTAATTTAGCTGTTTCTACAGGGTGTCAAATTTAAAATTGTTGAATTTACAAAACCATTACAAGGCAAGTTAATTCTGGCAAATATTTTTCCAAATTTTTCTCTCCATACATCATAATAGGATCTTTTGAATAGTCCTTGACTATAGTTCTTAGATTTTTGTCTACAAACACTGGGTGTCGAAATTTGTGTTACTTTAATTTTTGATGTCCTTGCAACGTACAACAAAACTGGGTGATCAACTTAACGTTACTTTGAATTCGCGTTATGATGCGTTTTGTATAATTCTCGGATGGTTGTTGTAGCTTTTTGTGCACAAAAACACAGGGTGTCAAAATATTTATATAGCATTTTTGAATTAATTTAAGGTAAAACTGGGGGAACTTCCTAACATTTCTTTTCTACATACATCTCCACTTTTTCTATAGTCCTCGAGCGTAGTTGTTGGATGCTTCTCCGCAAGAACAGGGTGTCAAAATATAATTTTTTTAACTCTTTGAGAAGTAAATTCTAGAGAAATATATATTCGACGTTTTTCTCACCATACATACAATGATACGCTCTTTGTATAGTCATTGGCTGCAGTGGGTAAAGTTTTGTTAAAAAACACAGGGTGTCAAAATTATAATTTTTTTTGAAGTCTTGAAATGTGAAGTCAATACTGGGGCAATGTTTTAAAATTTCTTTTCTCACGCACAGTTGATTTTGATTTTTTCTTGCAAACACAGGGTGTCAAAATTTAATTTTTCTTAAATTACGAAATCCTCACAAAGAGGGAATAATTCCTAGATTTTTCTTCTTTTGATAGCCTTGAATTGCAGTTATTCGGGTTTTAATTCAAAAACACAGGGTTACCTTAGTGTATGCTTTTGATATCAATACTTGCAATACCTTTACAGTATCCAAAGCCTGCGAAGAATACTCTAGTGGTCAACGTCGTTCGTCTACCTTCCTTCCCCGCTAAAAAAAGCTATCTATACATATTTATCTAAAAGCCATCACATCATTCCATAATTGTTTCTCTAATCCAAAATGACAAATCATTACATAAATTAGATATGGTAATTGGAGTTTGAGCTTTTATGTGATCCCCCATTAAATTGATGTGATCATTTATAATATCACAACAACACACACACAAATCCACCAAACATCCATGCAACACAAAAAACCATAAAATCTATTGCTCCAATGTTGTTGCAGTTTCTTTTTTATTATCGCAGCAATCGGCGCTGTTAAAATAGATTATAGATTAACTTGATATACGGGTACGACAGGCTCCACATCTACATAGGCTGAGGCCACAAAGGAGCCCGCACAAGCAATGACAAATTTATGTTAACCGCTTTATAGCCACATTTAAGAGATTGACGTAGGAAATAAAAAAAAATTTAAAATCGATTATGAGCTGAAATTGTCCAATGGAGACTAAATATTTATGAGGACTGCATATTTTGGCTGAAGAAAAAAAATTTGACAGCGGTTGGGTATAAAAAACGTCTCAGAGGAAGAAATTAGCTCAAGCTAGATTAGAAATGAAAAAAATAATCGATTATTTTCTCTAATAATCGATTATTTCCCTTAAAAGTCTATTTTTCACAAATTAATTTTTATTTATTGTATTTACTAATGCATCGAAATGATAATTTATCGATTAAAAAAATCGAAGTATTTAAAAAATTCGATTATTTTCTTCAAAAGTCCATTATTTTCTTTAAAAATCGTTTATTTCCTCAAACATGGATTATTCTCTTTTAAATTAGATTTTTGGTAAGTGGTTTTAACTTTTAAGAAGAAAAAATCGATTTTTAAGTACTATATATTTACTAATGCATCGAATGATAATTTATCGTTTACAAAAATCGAAGTATAAAAAAAATCGATTATTTTATTTAAAAATCTATTATCAAATATTGATAATTTTCTTTTAAATTAGATTTTTCGTTAGTGGTTTTAACTTTGACGGAAAAGATGGATTATTGAGTAATCGTTTATTTTTGTTATAAATCGATTATTTTAGTTAAAAAACGATTATTTTCTCTAAAAATGTATATTTCTTTAAAAATGGATTTTCTTTAAACATCAATTATTTTATTTTAAAACTGTTTTTTAACCAGCCGTTTCATCTCCAAATAATAAAAATCGATAATTGAGTTATCGGTAATTTTCTTTAAAAATCGATTATTTTCTTTGAACATCAAATATTTTCTTCAAACATTTATTTTTATAATATATATTTACTAACACATCAAATATTAATTTTTCGCTAAAAAAATCGAAGTAATAACAAAAATCGATAACTTTTTTTTAAATTTCGATTATTTTAATTAAAAATCTATGCTTCAAACTTTGATAATTCTATGTAATGTGTTTTTACATAAGACGTTTTATACTATCTAAACGAAACAAATCGACTATTACGTAATCGATTATTTTCGATAAAAACTGATTATTTTCCTAAGTATCGATTTATTTCTTTGAAAATGGATTATATTCCTTGACCATCGATTACACAGTGCGACAAAAAAGAAAAAATGGAATACACTTTTGAAGCGACCTAGTAGAGATTGTTCAGCTGGTCGAGTTATACACGAAACACCCTTCAAAAGATTTGTAACACCCCCAAAATCTGGTTTTAAATACAAAAAACCGTTTTTTCAGAGTTTTCGTTGAAAAAAAAAAAATCATTAAAAATCAAGCTTTCAACCGATTTTGAAATTCACAACGGTTTTGGGTAGAGAATTGTTGACACTTTCGAAATATGTATAGTCTTTTGTTAACTTGAAAAGGTGATGACATGTTTTTCACGCGGGAAATTGAATTTTTTGAATTTTTTTTTCGGTTTTTCCGGTTTTGACGCCATTTTTTGCCACTAATTGACAATGAATGAACTTTATTGGGCATGTGTCATCGAGAGCCATTCACTACTTAATTATACCAGTTTTATTTTTTTGGAAATGATTTCAAGTTTTCAAGATATGCAGCATAATCCAAAAACAAATTTTTTGGTCTCAAGCGCTCTACAGGGGTACTGCCTTCAATTGGGCGGGTCGATTTGAAATTCACCCAAGTGACAAGGAAAATCGTGTTGTAGGGATCAAAATAAAATACTTTGCCGAAGGAAGCATACCTCTAAAACCAATTCTGATGTCCCGACTTTGTACTTTTGACTTTGAGCGCCAAAGTTTGAAAAATTCTAAGTTTACCCATTTAGAGTGCCCTAATCGTGTTAAAATGTATGACCGACCCCCACTAACTTTGTAAGGCCGACCCACCCATGCCAGTGGCGCACCCCCTAAGACCCCACCTTTGGGGGTCCCCATACAAAAAAAAAACAAAAAATCACAATTTTTGGCGCTTTACGTGATAAAATCAGCTAAGTGACTATCTTTTTTATTTCTGGAGTTCATTTTTCTCTTAAGAACTTTAAAAAACATAGCCATTTCACTGATTTTTTCATAAAAAGTGCCAAAAATGGTAATTTTTTTAAATGTTTGTATGGGGAACCCCCAGGTGGTGGTTTAGGGGGTGTGTCACTAACAAACATACAGAGACAGACGGAAAGGCGGTTTTTAAGTGTTGATCCAGAGCAAAAAAACTGTTCAAAAAGCACAAATGTATCGAATCGTTTCAATAAGTAGCCGAATATAGAGCGCTAAAGAATGAAGCAGCAATAATGAGACAGTGCAGAAATTGCATGACTCGTTAAAAAAACAAAAAAAACTGGTGTCAATTATTTACGAATTTTCGTAGCAAAAAAGCTCGCATATAAAGGTCTAAAAATGTGAAGAAATTAAATGAGTAAAATCAATGATTGGCCCAAAAAAACGTAGACGCACAAATCAATTGCAAAAATATTTTGCACTAGATGACTGTTGGCTGCTGTAAAACGAACACAACGAACAACAAACGTCATGCCACAAATGGTCAAGACCAAAACGACAACATGGCATAGCAAGGCAATGCGTTGGCAATATAGAAAACTTAAAATACTAAAAAATAAATAAAACTAAGCTAAAATTTTGTCCACGCACCAAAAATGTCAAGTTAACAAGCAAAAAAGTCCAAACATAAAAAAACGAATTATACCTATGCAACAAATAGGCGAGTAAAAATAAGGCAAAGCGAAGCAGCTTTGGCGAAAAACAACAAAAAGTGTTGAGCAAAAACCAAAGAGTCACAAATCAGAAGGGACCAAATAAAATAAGATACCTAGAAAGAAAAAAACAAATGATCCCGAAAAAGTTTCAAAATAAAACAGAAAAAAGTCGGAAACGATACTAAAATTATTCCTAAAAATTTTCGAAATAATCCAGGAAAAGTTCTGAAATGTTCCTGAAAAAGCGGAAAAAAATCCAAAATGATTTTGAAACGGTTCCGAAATTATCCCTAAAAAGTTCCGTAATAATCCAGAAAAAGTCCTGAAAGGATCCTCAAAATGTTCCGAAATTATCCCTAAAAAATTCCGAAATAATCTAGAAAAAGTCCGGAAACGATCACAAAATTATCCCGAAGAAGTTCCGAAATAATTAAGAAAAAATTCCGAAACGGTCCTAAAAGAGTTCCGAAATAATCCAGAAGAACTACCGGAATGATTCTTAAAAATTCTTCCGAAGTGATCCCGGAAAAGGCCGGAAACAATCCTAAAATGATTTCGAAAAATTTTCGAAATGCAGCAAAAATCCCCAAATGATCTGAAAAAGTTCCGAAATAATATAGAAGAAGTTTCGAAATAATCCATAAAAATCCCGGAAACGATCACAAAGTGGTCCCGATAAGTTTCGAAATAATACAGAAAATCCCAAAATGATCCTTATAAAGTTCCGAAATAATGCAGAAAAAGTCTCGAAATGATTCTTAAAAAGTTCCAAAATAACCCTTAAAAAGTCCCGAAATGATCATTAAAAAGTTCCGAAAGAATCCGGAAAAGTCCCAAAATGAACCCAAAAAAGTTCCGAAATAATCCAAAATGATCCCGATAAGTTTTGAAATAATCCAGAAAAAGTCCGAAAATGATCCTAAAAAAGTTCAAAAATAATCCAGAAATAATCTGAAATAATTAGAAAAAGTTTTGAAATAATCCATAAAAAGCCCGGAAACGATTCCAAAATCATCATCATTTATTGGCGCTTAACCGCCTAAGCGATTTTGGCCGTCGCCTATCAAAGCACGCCAGTCATTCCTTTTTAGCGATAACTGACGCCAATTGGAAACCCCAAGGGAGTTCAAGTCATCCTCCACCTGTTGTTTCCATCTCAGTCGAGGCCTCCCCCTTCCTCTGCTGCCGAATTCGGGTGACGATTGGAAAACCTTCTGGGCTGGAGCTTCTTTGTCCATTCGCATGACGTGACCCAGCCAGCGGAGCCTTTGGGCTTTAATTCGCTGGACTATGGTCAGATCTGCGTAAAGCTCGTACAGCTCATCGTTAAATCTCCTTCGATACTCGCCGTCGGCATCACGGGAAGGACCATAAATCTTCCGGAGAACTTTTCTCTCAAATACTCCAAGGGCCATCTCATCTTCTCTTGACATTGTCCATGAATCTGAGCCATACATCAGGACAGGTATGATGAGAGACTTATAGAGCGCGATCTTTGTTCTTCGAGAGAGGACTTTACTTCTCAATTGCCTACTCAGTCCAAAGTAGCACTTGTTCGCAAGAGTGATTCTCCGTTGGATTTCTAGACTGATATTATTTTCGGTGTTAATGCTGGTTCCCAAATAGACGAAGTCCCTCACAGTTTCAAATTTGTAACTATCAACAGTGACGTGGCTACCAAGGCGCAGGTGCGCCGATTCTTTCTTTGATGACAGCAAATACTTCGTCTTGTCCTCGTTGACCTCAAGACCCACTTTTTTCGCTTCTTTATCCAGTCCAGAGAAGGCAGCGCTTACGGCGCGGTTGTTAAGGCCAATGATATCAATATCATCGGCATACGCCAGCAATTGCACGCTCTTGTAAAAGATTGTATCATTGCGGTTTAGCTCTGCTGCTCGAATTATCTTCTCCAGCATCAGGTTGAAGAAATCGCACGAAAGGGAGTCGCCCTGTCTGAAGCCTCGTTTGGTTTCAAATGGCTCAGAGAGGTCCTTCCCGACTCTGACGGAGCTGTTAGTATTGCTCAACGTCATTTGGCAAAGCCGTATAAGCTTTGCAGGGAAGTCAAATTCAGACATGGCGGCATACAGGCAACTCCTTTTTGCGCTGTCAAAAGCGGCTTTGAAATCGACAAAGAGATGGTGTGTGTCGATTCTTTTATCATGGGTCTTCTCCAGGATTTGGCGTATCGTGAAAATCTGGTCGATGGTAGACTTACCAGGTCTAAAGCCACACTGATAAGGTCCAATCAGCTTGTCTACGATGGGCTTCAGTCTTTCACACAATACGCTAGAAAGAACCTTATACGCGATATTAAGAAGGCTGATTCCGCGGTAGTTGGTGCGGTTAGCGGGATCGCCTTTCTTGTGGATTGGGCAGAGCACACTTAAATTCCAATCTGGAGGCATGCACTCGTCTGACCATATTCTGCATAAGAGCTGATGCATGCTTTTTACCAGCTCTTCGCCTCCGTGTTTGAACAGCTCGGCGGGTAGTCCGTCTTTTCCAGGCGCTTTGTTGTTTTTGAGCCGGGATATAGCTATCCTCACTTCATCATAGTCAGGTGGTGGGACGACTTTTCCATCGTCAGGGATTGGGGTATCGGGTTCGACGTCTCCCTCGCAATTTAGCAGTGAGGAGAAGTGCTCCCTCCATAATTTAAGTACACTCTGTACGTCGGTTACCAGGTCGCCATTATTGTCCTTACAGGAACTTGCCCCGGTCTTAAAACCTTCCGTCATCCGCCGGATCTTTTCATAGAATTTTCGGGCATCATTCCTGTCAGCCAGCATCTCAAGCTCCTCACACTCACGCCTTTCGGCCTCACGTTTCTTTTTTCTGAAAAGGCGTCTCTCTTCCTTCTTTGCCTCACGATAGCGTTGCCATACACTGCGGGTTGCGCCCGTTCGCAACGTCTCCCTGTAGGCAGCGTCCTTTTTGTCCGAGGCAGTGCTGCATTCCTCATCGTACCAGTTGTTTTTGCGGGCTCGCTGGAACCCTATAGTGGCCTCAGCGGCGGTACGTAATGAGTGAGAGATATGCTTCCATTGCTCGGTTGCAACGTTAGGTCGAGGATTGCTCTCCGATAGCAGGTGTGAGAGTCGAGTGGAGAAATTGTCAGCTGTCTGTGTCGTGCGCAGCTTCTCGACGTCAAACTTTCCTTCCGTTACTGTGCGCACTTTCTTTGCTACACAGAGGCGTGTGCGTATCTTGGCTGCAACAAGATAATGGTCCGAGTCGATATTGGGACCACGAAGGGTACGCACGTCCAGAACGGTGGAGCTATGTCTGCCGTCGATCATGACATGATCAATCTGGTTTCTTGTTCTTTGATCAGGAGACAGCCATGTGGCTTGGTGTATTCGTTTATGCTGGAACCTGGTACTACTGATGACCATATTGCGAGCAGCAGCGAAATCAATCAACCTAGTGCCGTTGGGGGATGTTATATCATGGAGACTAAATTTTCCAACTGTTGGACCAAAGACTCCTTCCTTGCGATTCCAAAATGATCCCGATAAATTTCGAAATAATGCAGAAAAAGTTTCCAAATGCTCCTTAAAAAGTTCCGAAATCCAGAAAAAGTCCCGAAATGATCCTAAAAAAGTTCAAAAATGATCCTGAAAAAGTTTCGAAAAATAAAACAGAAAACGATCCCAAAAAAGTTCCGTAATAATGCAGAAAAAGTCCCAGTTGCCAACTTGTTCCACAGTAAAACCAACTAGTCACGCCAACGAACTTTTTTTGTTTCGAATCTCGGGCGATATCCCTGAAACCGTTTGAGGAAGGATTGTTTTGATTTACTACCCAAACTTCTGCGATTATTCGATGATATTGATTTCTGCCGCTGAACGTTCGTTAAGGTGGCGAAGCCAAATATAGTTTCATTTATGAACAAATCATATTCGTTCGCGAACGAATCACAATATTCGAGAACTGTTCGCGAACGAATAACAACATTCGAGAACGTTTTGTATTTACTTATTTTCAAAATTTTCGTTTGCGACCTTTTTTTCCCATCTCAGTAGCCACAAATAGCAGTCATAAAATATTGATTTGGTCTAGTTCTGTTGCTCAAAAAATCTTGTTCAGCATCGGGTAAAAAAACGTATTTGAAAAGCTGAGAGAAATCCGTCCCAATTGATTCGGTTTGTTTTATAGATTTTCATTCCAAATCCTGAATAGGGTATTGGTGAGCCTATAACATATTTTACCATAGTCCTTCGAAATGATCGGAAGGTGAGACGTTGGTTCTTCGCCAAGGAATATTGGGTTCCCTCTCTATTTAAGAAAATTGCTCTCATGTACTTGGTAGTTAGTGTGAGCTTTCCTAGTCCCTTGTCTTTATCGCGAACAGTACGAGGTATAGTACTTAAAATAGTCTTTAACCGCCTAGGCGATTTTGGCCGTCCAATGTTGGATCTCATTGAACTTTTGTTTGGTGGGTCCCAACCCCTACGCACAACCCGTTTCTGGGGGAAAAGGTACTCAAACCCTGTAAATAAAACTCAGCCGAGAACTCTATCAAAAAACCAAGCGCTCAGTTATGTGTCCGACAAAATGAAAATTAAATGAAAAGAAATGCAAAGAATTTCGCAAAAAGTGTAAAATAAAACGAAATAAAAGGGAAAAAAAACATTTTGACAGTTAAAATAAATTGCCCAAAAAAACTGATGCTTAAGGTGGAAAAAGTCACAGAAGCAACATGAAATGACACAACAGATTAGGGAATATCACCTTCGCACACGCTACGCCAAACTGCAAACAAGCAAAGGAACACAATGAAGACAACAAAAATGCACAGACGGGTAATAAAAAGCCCACAGAGAAGAAACAAAAATATGCAAAGAGTAGCGAAAAGCAGCAGACGAAGAAGCGAGTGAAGACGATTGAGAGCAAAGAAGGCGCGAGATGGGGCAGGATGGAAATCAGTAAGGCAACTTATTTCCAAATATACAATTGTGAGCAGAGCTCTAGGATAACTCAAAGCCAATTGTCACAATGAAAGATCTTTGTGTGGTGGAGATCAAGGCGAATTCATTACAGGTGGCATCCTCCCATCATATGGTTTCTTTTTCTTCCTTGAAAATCGAATCGTAGCTGTCAAATTGCTTATGTTGTTGCTTTGTTTGACATTTTCAGTTACAAGGAGTGTGTGCGTGTGTGTAGATCTGACTTCGCTCGAACCCACCTGTATGTATTCGCCTTGATGGAGATACAACTCGCTCACCAAAAAAAAAAAAACTTTCAGCGAGATCTCCAAATCATTTTTTGTTTAACTCTTATTTTGGAGCCCTGTTTTTTAATTTCAAACGAAATTGATTGTAGTAGTCGCATTGTTGCATGCAACACAGTCGTCTTTCGTTTGTTATTTCTTAAATTTTGGTTAGTATAGCCGATCGACGCCAAACGATTGGCGACACGAAATCGAATATTTAACTGTCTTGAGCTGCGTTTCATCGATCGAATATTCACGCCAATAGAGGGAGATGCAACAATTGATTGCATTTGGCAGCAGAAAAAAAAACAAAAAAAGTGGAGGCGAGTAGAGCGAAGCGAGTAAACACAACAACAACAACAATGAACGACTTAAAACAGGGAGCGAATTATTTTTGAAATAGTTTTCGAGTTTTCAATATTTTTCTGAAATGGATGACTCTTATTTTGGATCAAAAAAAATAAGAATTACTAAAAGTTTGTAAAAATTTGTAAATGAAAAAATATACTTGTAAGCCGATTTTATTCTTAGTTCTAATTTTAACCTAAAAAGTCAAATTTTATTATTTATTTTGATTTGAAATTTGAAAAATAAAAATTTTAACAATACATAATTTTAAATCAATAAATACGTGTTTTTATTTTTAGTTTCTAAAAAAGTCAAATTTTAATATAATAATAAAAGTCGATTTTAACTTTAAAAATAAAATTTCACGTAAAAAATTAAAGCTAAATTTTAATGGCTTAAACTCTGTAGTTATATTGTAATTTAAATTATTGACTTTGATGATAAAAGGCAATTTTTTTACTTAAAAATAAAAGTCGGCTTTAACTAACATCATTGTTTTACAAAAAAAAGGTTTTATCTTAAAAAATATGTACTCGGTATAATCGTTAACTTAAAATTTAAAGTCGAATTTAACTTAAAAAGTAAAGGTCAGGCTAAATTATTTTCATAAAAAATTAAGGTCAAGCTTAAACTAAAATCATAGTTTTAAAACTTAACTCGACTTTAACTTAAAAAAAAAGGTCAGAAAAAATTATTGACTTATAAAATTAAAGTCAAAATCAATGACTTGAAAACTTAAAGTCGACATAAACTCAAAAAATAAAAGTCAGAAAAAAATATTGACTTACAAAATTAGAGCTGAAGTCATTGACTTAAAAACTTAAAGTTGACTTTAACTTAAAAAACAAAGGTCAGAAAAATTTTGGACTTACAAATTTAAAGTCGAAATAAATGACTTCAAAACTTAAAGTCGACTTTAACTAAAAAATAAAAGTTAGAAAAAACTATTGACTTACAAAATTAAAATCGAAATTATTGACTTTAAAACTTAAAGTCGACTTTAACTGCCAGATTAAATTATTGACTCAAAAAAAGTCAAACTTCAACTTAATAGTGAAATTTTCACTTGAATTATTGGGACAAAAAATATAAGTCATCACAGTTACGCTCCCTGCCTGAAAAGGGCACACCAAACTTAACCCGTCAGCACCAACTAGTTAACTGGGATTGCATATACAAAACTGGCAATTGCCAAAATCATATGCAAAAACCAGTGAAAATACAACGGCAAAGGCAATTGCTCATGCATAAATCTTGCTTTAATTTTTATTTTATGTTGCTGCTGTCACAAGTCACAGCAACAACAAGCCACTCAAAGCCCAACCAGCCAGCCAGTTTCGACACCAAAACTTTTAAATGAAAACCAAAAAAGAAACGAAACAACAAGACTTATTTGTCTGTACACATGTTTGCTCTGGGTCCAAGGGGGCAAATGCAGTCAACGCGCCGCGCGCCGTACAATGGCATTACCAACAATACATTGCTGTTGCAACAACAAATCGCGACTTACATGCAACGCGCGCTGCCGCAACACAAATTGCAGTGTTGAACAACATGTTTTCGGGTGTATTTCACTTGTTGTTGCGTTTTGGAGCGCTTCGGTGTGGGCAGCAGCCAGCAAATACTTTTGTGGTTCTTTATTGTTATTGGGTGTGATGTGTTTGGATCGGGATGTCGAATTTAATTTGTAGCTGAGAGATAAGTAGTTTTTGGGGATTTCGTAAACGGGAGGTTTAACCTAAAAAACGAAACAACAAATTCTAACCTAAAAAACTTTTCAACAAACTCTAGAAATGGCAAATTTTAACAATTATTTTGACTATGAAAGTAAAAGTCAACTTTTAAACTTAATTTTAACTTAAAAAACTGAAATTCTAACCTAAAACAAACTTTCAAACTCAGTTTTAACCTAAAATGTAAAATTTTAGCAATTATTTTGACTTGAAAAGTAAAAGAAAAAAAAACAACTCAAATTCTAACCTGAAAATTAAAAATTAAGATTTAAACTTTTGAGTTTTAGTTTTAGCCCAAAAAAGTAAAATTTTTAAGATTTTTTACTTAAAAAATAAAAGCCAAACTTTAAAACTTCGTTTTAACCTAAAACAGTTAAATTTTGGCAATTATTTTGACTTAAAGATTAAAATTCAACCTTTAAAATTTAGTTTTAACCGAAAAAACTCAAATTCTAACCTAAAAAGTCAAAATTTAACAATTGAGTTAAAAATTAAAAGTCAAACTTTTAAACTTAGTTTTAACCTAAAACAGTCAAATTTTCGAAATTTTTTTTACCAACCTTTTAAACTTAGTTTTAATTTAAAAAGTCAAATGTTAACTTAAAAACTCAAGCTCTAACCTACAAACAAAAATTTAATTATGAGCTAAAAATTAAAAGTCAAACTTTAAAACTTAGTTTTAACCTAAAACTACAAATTTTCCAGATTTTTTACTTAAAAAATAAAACTTATTTTTAACCTAAAAATTCAAATTTGAGCAATTATTTTGACTTGAAAAGTAAAAGCCAACCCTTTAAACTTAGCTTTACCCTAAATCACCTAAATTCTAACCTAGAAAGTAAGAATTTAACAATTATTTTGAGTTAAAAATTAAAAGTCAAACTTTTAAAGTTAGTTTTAACCTAAAAAAATCACAATTTTCAAGATTTTTTACTTGAAAAATAAAAGCCAAAATTAAAAAAAAATCCAAGTTCTAACCTAAAAATTCAAAATTTAACAACTATTGAGTTGAAATTAAAATTCAAACATTTAAACTTAGTTTTAACCTAAAATAGTAAAATTTTTAGGATAAAATAAAAGCCAAACTTTAAAACTCAGTTTTAACGTGAAAATTCAAGCTTTAACAATTATTTTAACTTAAAAATTAAAATTCAAACTTCTAAAATTAGTTTCAACCTAAAAAACTCAAACTCTAACCTAAAAGGTCAAAATTTAACAATTGTCATGAGTTAAAAAAAAAAACTTTTAAACTTAGTTTTAACCTAAAAAAGTCATATTTGTATCTAAAAATTCAAGTTCTAACCTAAAAAGTCAAAATATACCAATTATAAGTTAAAAATTAAAAGTCAAACTTTTAAACTTAGTTTTAACCTAACAAAGTCAAATATTAACCTGAAAACTTAAGTTCCCAAAAGTCAAAATTTAACAATTATGAGTTAAAAATTAAAATTCAATATTTTAAACTTAGTGCTAAGCTCAAAAGCTAAAATTTTCAAGATTTGTTACTTTAGAAATAAAAGCCAAACTTTTAAATTAGTTTTAAACTAAAAGTCAAATTTTCGAGATTTTTTACTTAAAAAATAAAAGCTTAGTTTTAACCTAAAAAAAGTCAAATTTTAACTTGAAAAACTTAAGTTCTAACCTAAAAAGCCAAAATTTAAAAATTATTATGAGTCAAGAGCAAAATTCAAACTTTTCAGCTAAGTTTTAACCTAAAAAGGTCAATTTGAAGCATCTATGGACGCCAAATCGCTTTACACTGGGTCCATCCACTAGAGCCCATTCTTTTAGAGCCTATTTTCAAAATCTTTAACTTAATAAAAACTAGCTGGAAGCGATTTGTTGCATTTTTCGTCAAGTGGTCGATCGTTGTCAGTGAAGTGAAAATCACACCACCTCCGCATATCCGAATAGCCTCAGTTAAACTCGAAATCCGCAATGTGTGCGTGTTAAACTAATAAATAATAAACCTGAGATGATGGAGCGGAGACACATGATGCTCAAGCATTCCAGCCACACAAATAGTATGTATAAAAGTCAAAGCAATTTATTTACCTAAACAATTATAAACTTCGCAGTTCAAGGAATTAACAGAAATGTGAAGAAAACAGAATTTTACAACGAAATTATGCAAAAGAATGCTATTTTAGCGAAATAAATCATAAATATTCAAGTGTGCTAGAGTGGGGAGGTCAAAAAGTATAAAAATGGCACTACTTTTAAGATTGACTACTTACAAGTTGGACATTACTTACTAGTTTGGCACTACTAATCGGGTTGACTATACTTTAAAGTTTGGCAGTACTTATTAGCTTGGAGCTCCAGTTTGGCACTACTAATTAATTTGACACGACTTATATTTTTGCAGGTATTTTTTAGTTTATTAGTTAAATTTAAATTTATTGAACTAATTGGCACTACTTATAAAACTTGGCACTACTTATCAATTTGGCACTACTTCTTAGTTTGGCACTACTTATCATTTTGAAGGTATTATTTTTTTAGTTTATTGGTTTAGTCGCTGCTTGGCACTACTTATGAACTTGGCACTACTTATCAATTTGGCACCACTAATTAGTTTGGCACTACTTATCAGTTTGGAACTACGTATTATCTGTTAGTACTTTTGCTATATCTTTGCTCAACCCTCGCTATCTTTCCCTTTCCAACAGCTTTCCTCCGCACATTGATGACATATTTGTGTACATTCCGTTCGTTTATTTTGTTTCGAGATATACGAGCTTGTATTATTGTCTCTCAAGCACACATTTATTTGCCTCGCTCAGCAGCATCTTGCATATGTAATTGCGGTATTTGTGTCGTAGAGACCAAAGGCACAGCGTGTTGTCGTAGATAGTTTTTGCATTTTTCTATGATTGAGGGTGATGAAGAATTTTTTGTAATGCAAATTTATTTCGCTATTGAATGTTTTATGAGGACAGCACGCTGTGGGTGGATGTTATATGGGGTCACATACGATGGTTTTTACTTTTTATCTGATTTTATTTTTTGAGTTGATTAATCTAAAAGCCACAGCTACATATGGAGGGACTATCAGATGCCCAGGACTTTTTCTGCGTCACTTACGAAAACGGACCATGAATATGTTTTTTTTTTTAATATATTGCCTTCAGCGCCACCTAGCGGGGTTCTTTATTGTAGCAGAGTTTTTAATTACAATCCAACATACTTGCCAAAAACGAAGGGAATCGGATGATAAATACGGATTTGCAAAAATTGCGTCTTTAGCGCCATCTCACGTTGAGAGGATTAATCCAAAGGATAAACTGTCAAAAATCCGTTCCATAGTTTTTAAGCCATTTAGCCAACAACAGTAATATTCCCGATAGGCGGCAAGGCTATTTCCAGAAGCCCTGGAATAAGTTTAGAAATACATTGGTTCTGTCTGCCAAGTCCTGATATCATAGTCAGAAGTGGTTTTCTCATTCCCTAATTAGAGAGTCAGGAGTCAGATTAATGTCGTTCTATATACCATTGCCGGCGAAAGTTGGCCTGATCCCGAGTTCCCTTAAAGACTTAAGTTGAGTTGTCTAAAAGAGTTGAGACTCCTTAAAAAAAACAACGAGGCGCTATGCTTTAATAGGAGTTGAGGAAGCTGATGAAGTCCCCAAAGGTTTTGCCAATTAATTTTTTCTTAGTAACATACGACCCGAGCACCACCCTCAGCTAATCATGGACGGCATTCGACTCCACGGAGTGTATGTGTCTCTTTAGCCGGCTTCCTTCCTGAGTGGACGGATACTACTGGAACAGAAGTCGTATCTGTGCTGGTGGCCTTTAGTCTGGATGTCCTGTAAGTATCCCTGTTAGGATTCAAATTTTTTTCTTGGGTAGAGTTTTATCAAGACCCAATACACCCCAGCGATGTCTTTTTCTGCCATAGTCTAACGCTTAAGGTGTAAGCTTCATCGCAGTAATGGGTTCATGTCTGCCTGTAGTTCAAGAGCTGCGGTTATGGCTAAAGTTGTCCTGCTAATTTCGATCAAATCCTCTGTGGCCAGGGTGTGTGATTAGTTTTATTAACTTGATGGAGCTTCTTTTATGGGAAAAAAGTTTAGCCATCTGGCTGCCGTCCATGTTAAGCCCTACTCTTTCGTCAACCTCAGGAGGGACAGTATAACCCTAGGGGAAACCCTCTCCTGGTCCTAACTTGTACCACTTCCTCTCCGGTGGAGATCTTTGAAAATTCCACCTTTCGAGCGCTCGACTAAGCCTGCCGAGCTCTGCGATTCCGAAGGGCCCTCCAACTCTTCAAAAATACAACAATCTCCCTCAGCACCCACATTCCTTTTTCCATAAATTTTAATATTAAGCGCTTACTTTTTGCTTAAAAGATATCATGACAATCTACGAAAGGCTAATGGACAACCAAGTCTCCAACAACAATGCTAAAAGAGTCAAAGTTTAGAAATTCATATTGTTACAACATTCACATTTTAGTCATAGCTCTTGTGGGGGAGAAACCCCGACTATCATTTCCCAACAACAACAAGTTTCCAGCAACTTTCAAGCTTTGGTTCCGCGCTGCATGTTGCCACACGATTATTTTCCATCAACAACAATGAGCGCTTGAAAGAAAAACATTAAAATGCAGTCAACTGCACTGCGGGTTATCTTAAGAGTCCAACGGTGTCGGCTGGCCGCCCGACTCACCCATCTGTACCTAGCAAGTTAAAGCTCGTGACTTATGTTGCTTGGCGGCCATGCTGCCGTAAAAGCCTCAAACTCAACCGTTTAAATTATGAATAAGTGCGCTGAGTGAGTGTTGAGCTTTGCTAGCGATTCCTTGGTCCAGCCGATTTGACAGCTACTGCGCGCATTGTTGGTCTCCCCTCAAAAGTAACAGTGACGTTGATGGCTGAGCCACGCTACACCCTCGCAGTACACAGCGTGTTCCCCACTAAACTCTCGATGCTGGCGTGAAAATTACTCAGCGTGCTCAGGCGGGTGTATGGAAATTGCTGGAGCTATTTTTTATGATTGCTGCTGTAGCTGCTTCCAAAGAGCACACAGTGGCTTCGATTGAATATTTGCTGCCGTCTCCTAATGGACGTCGAAAAAGTGCACCCTTATTTGGCACTGCTATTCAGAATGGCACTAATTATCAATTGACTCTACTAATTTTAAACATTGGCAGTACTAATGACTTTGGTATCACCTATCACTTTGAATTTTTTGACTTGGCACTACTTATCAACTTGGCACTACTTTCCAGATCGAGTTTTCTTCGTTCCTAAAACAAAGTAAAGTCTTTGGATTTTTATGCCCACAGCAAACCGGGAAGGAAGAAGATATTTCTCGGAAAATTAAAGTCCCCAGACCCTCAAGCCGCAGTCTAAATAAGGTCCTCAGATCACTAGAACAAGTTTAAACAGGAAATGAACAATATTTGCTGTGGTCTGCTAATGGACTTCTAAAAAGCGCGCACTACTTTTCAGATTGTCACTACATATCAATTTGGCACTACTAATCTTAAAGGTTGGCAGTACTGATGACTTTGCTACTACCTATCACTTTGACATATCTCTTCGACTTGGCACTACTTATAAGTTTGGCACTACTTATCAACTTGGCACTACTTATAAGATTGGCCCCACTTGCCAACTTAGCGCTACTTTTCAGATTGAGTTTTATTCTTTCCTAAAAAAAAATCAAAGTCTTCGATTTTTATAAACGAGCTTTCTTGCCTACCAAGAAAAATCTTTGTATCGAAACCTTTCTGACCCAGTCCGAACAATGAAAGAATTAGCTTTTTCTCAGGATCAAAGTCCCCAGATAATCAAGCCGTAGTCTAAATAGGGAAAGAACGAGCTTTATTGTCTTTTAAGGAAAATCAAGGTCCCCAGATCCTTATATCCGAGTCTGGATAGGAAAGTAATGACCTTTATTCTCTCTTTAATAAGTCCGAATAGGAAATATAGAAATCGTCCACCTGGAACTCATCGGTCGCACTCCTATCGCCATAACTTTCTCGCAGTGTAAGCTCGAGTAATTTTTTTTTTTTACATTTTTGTCACTAATCACCTCGAATTGGCCCACTGTGCGACACTGTTGCTATTCATTACTCCTATTACTGCAACTACTGCCACCAACAACTTATTTCTTGTTATTTCCATTTTTTCTAAAACTTTTTTAGCTTCCCATAAAATTGGAATTTCGTGTCGCTATCATACAAGGCAATATTGAAAATTGCTTTTGGTGTGAATTTTTATGTTGGCTGTCAGCAGCAACAGCAGCACTATCCACTTAATGCTCACTTCACAGGCGGTAATTGTAATGATTGGAAATTCGAGTGTTTAATATAAATTAGCGTCGTTTTTTCTTGTTTTTCTTCATCTCGAAACACTCCTAAATGGCTTTGAACTCTAAATTCCACTTTTTGTAAAAGTCAGTTACTTAAAATAATGTTTCAGTCACGAAGCATAAGGCCATACATAGACAAAGTTCTCGACATATGAACGTTGCAAAGCCACTGAAAAGTTTCGTAATGAGCGCAAATTAGATGGGAATTTATTGGTCCAATTTATCAAGTAATTTTATATTAATGATGATGTGCGTATTAACTAGGTGATTACTTGCACTACTTGATTGATGGCTGAGAGATTAGGTAATTGTAGTCTAAGGGTGTGATTTAGTCGGAATCATTCTGGTAGGTGCAAGAGATTATATATTATAAGGGTTGCGGCTACTGTAATTGTAATTTTGAAAAAGTAATCGCAATTTGTGTAAAAGTAATCGTAATTTGTGTAGTCGTAATTTGTGTAAAAGTAATTGTAATTTGTAATCGTAATTTGTGTAAAAGTAATGGTAATTTTTGTAAAAGTAATCGTAATTTGTAAAAACTTATCTTAATTTGTGTAATCGTAATTTGTGTAAAAGTAATTGTAATTTGTAAAAAGGTAATCGTAATTTGTGTAAAAGTAATCGTAATTTGTGTAAAAGTAATCGTAATTTGTGTAGTCGTAAGTTGTGTAAAAGTAATTGTAATTTGTAATCGTAATTTGTGTAAAAGTAATCGTAATTTGTGTAAAAGTAATCGTAATTTGTGTAAAAGTAATCGTAATTTGTGTAAAAGTAATGGTAATTTGTGTAAAAGTAATCGTAATTTGTAAAAAGTTATCTTAATTTGTGTAATCGTAATTTGTGTAAAAGTAATTGTAATTTGTATAAAAGTAATCGCAATTTGTGTAAAAGTAATCGTAATTTGTAAAAAGGTAATCGTAATTTTTTATAGCAATTGTAATTGGTAAAACAGTAATCGTGATTTAAAAAAAGTAGATTATTATCGTATGTCGAAAATTCAAACAAAGTGGTCCTAATTTTAAAAGAGTAATCGTAGTTTGTAAAAAAGTAATCGTAGTTCTAAAAAAAGTAATCGTAGTTCTAAAAAAGTAATTGTACTTTGCAAAAAATAATCGCGATTTGTAAAAATTTTAATCGTAATTTTGAAAATATGATCGTAATTTGCAAAAACGTTATTATAATTTTTAAAAGTAATTTTTAAAAGTAATTTTTAAAAGCAACTGTAATTTGTAAAATAGTAATCGTAATTTAAAAAAAAAACAGTAATCGTAATTTAATTCATTCTAAAGAAGTAATAGTTAATTTTAAAATGTTATCGTAATTAAAAAAAAGTGATCGTAATTTTTAAACTTGGTATCGTAATTTTAAGGAAATAATCATTATTTTTGAAATCAAAAAAAGTAATCGTGGTTACAAAAAAGTATTGGTAATTTTAGAAAAAAGTAATAGTAATTTGTAAACATGTACCTAATCGTCATTTTAAAAAATGTTACTGTAATTTGGCAAACGAAATCGTAATTTTTTAATTGTTACCGTAGTTTAAAAAATAATGATAACTAATAATGATATCGTAATTTCAAAACAGGAGTCGTAACTTTTCAATTTTAATCGTAATTTCAAAAATGTTATCGTATTTTAAAGAAAGTAATTGTAGCTTAAAATATCATGTTATTTCAAAATTTTTATCGTAATTTAATTTTTAAGGAGTAGGTAATCAATGTTTTTAAAATGAATCATATTTTTCAACTGTTATCGTAATTTCAAAAATGTTATCGTAATTAAATTTTTGAGAAGTAATCGGTACTTTAAAATGTTATAGTAATTTTAAAAAATTAAACATATTTTTAAACTGTTATCGTAATTTCAAAAATTTGATCGTTATTTAATTTTTAAAATGTTATCATTATTTAAACAAATGAATCATATTTATTTACCGGTTATCGTAATTTCAAAATTTTTATCGTAATTTAATTTTGAAGGAGTAATCGATATTTTTAAAATGTTATCGTAATTTGTAAAAAGTAATACATATATTTTTTAACTCATATCGTGATTTAAAAATGTTATCGTAATTTAAAGAGAATAATCGTAACTTAAAATTTTACCGAAATTTAAAAAAAATTAATCATATTTTTATCGTAATATAAAAACTTTCATAGTAATCTAATTTTTAAGAAGTAATCGGTAATTTAAAATGTTAACATAGCTTAAAAAAAGTAATCGTAATTTTAAAGCCGTTACCGTAATTTAAAAAATAATAGTAGTTTTTAAATTGGTATCGTAATTTTTAAGAAGTAGTCGTTTTTTTTTAATTGTATCGTAATTTATCAAAATTTCTTGTGGTTTTAAAAAGTTATCGTAATTTTAAATTGTTGTCGTAATTTCAAAAATTGTCTTCGTAATTAAAAAAAGTTATCGTAAGTTCAAAAATGTTATCGTTGTTTTTAGAATGTTATCGTAATTTCAAAAAAAGTAATCATAATGTTACCTCGCCGCGAGCAGCAAAGAACCAGATACCCGCCATTTTGAAGTCACATCAAATATTTCAACACCTTGGAAGTTGAGCTTTCAAATATGCCTTGCTTTAAAAGATGCCTCACTTTTATTGTTTCCTTTTGATATCAATATACATCTGTAAGTATGAGTCTGTTTCCCACAAAAGAAGAAAAAAAAATTGTTTGTTTGCCGAAAAGATCAAATAACGCCGTTCTTTGAATTGCTGAAATCTCTTTAAAATTTTGTCACTTCTGCACAGCAACTGAAAGTGATCCTCAACAGCATCACTTTTTAATCGCTGATCATTTTTTTTTTTTGGTTATTTTTAAGACAAACATGCTCAAATGCGGCTTAAAAAGGTGTCGGTTTCAGAAAATATTTATGTTAAAATTCTGGTATTCTTTTTTTTTTTTTTTTGATTTCTACAGATCAAAAGCGTTGCAAGCATAAATGCCCCGCGATCACCAACTCAGCTCCATATAAAATTTGTGAAAATTTGCTGCTGTAGCCCATTAACACATAATATCTTAGAGCTCTTTGAAGGGCTTTCAAATAAATAAATGCTCAATTTAAAATTTGTTTTTATCTTATTCCATATCATTATCATCTCGTGACAATCACTGTGATTGCTGGTGCTGTTGTTGTCTGTCATGTCATGATCGTTTTCGAGTTTGTTCGTATGTTTAGCGAGATCACTTTAGGGTATTGTGTCTTCGTACCGCCTGCACGTCATTATTATTTTGCTGTCACTTGGAATGTGTTGCATATTTGATGTGGGTTTGAGTAGTTGATTGTATGCTTGTGAGGGGGGGCTAAAGATGGGGAAGGGTGTATGCGCCTGAGTCTTCATTGTACTTCAACCCTCTTTGTTGTTGTCTTGCCATAAGTGTTGGATTGAAATTTCTAAAGCAGCTTTTGTTTTGTTTGATCTCAAAATGAATTTGACACTTCGGCAAGAGCATTACCTCCACAGATCACATTACCAAAGTGATCTACGTAGGAAGCTACATTCCAAATTAAATGGATGTAAGTTTATAGAAGAAGGTAATCATAGTGTTAAAAAAGTAATAGTAATTAGTAAAAATTTATCGTAATTTGTAAAAAGTAATCGTAATTTGAAAAAGTAATCCTAATTCGTAAAAAGTAATCGTAATTTGAAAAAGTAATCGTAATTTGTAAAAAGTAATCGTAATTTGTAAAAATTTATTGTAATTAGTAAAAATTAATCGTAATTTGTAAAAGTAATCGTAGGTTGTAAAAAGTAATCGTAATTTGAAAAAGTAATCGTAATTTGTAAAAAGTAATCGTAATTTGAAAAAGTAATCGTAATTTGAAAAAGTAATCGTAATTTGTAAAAAGTAATCGTAATTTGTAAAAAGTAATCGTAATTTGTAAAAATGTATTGTAATTTGTAAAAAATTATTGTAATTAGTAAAAATTAATCGTAATTTGAAAAAGTAATCGTAATTTTTAAAAAGTAATCGTAATTTGTAAAAGTAATCGTAATTTGTTAAAAGTAATCGTTGTTTGTAAAAACTAATCGTAGTTTGTAAAAAGTTATCGTAATTTGTAAAAGTTTATCGTAATTTATAAAAGTTTATCGTAATTTGTAAAAGTTTATCGTAATTTGTAAAAGTTTATCGTAATTTGTAAAAAGTAATCGTAATTGGAAAAAGTAATCGTAATTTTTGTAAAATTTGTAAAAATTTATTGTAGTTAGTAAAAATTTATCGTAATTTGTAAAAGTAATCGTAAGTTGTAAAAGTTTATCGTAATTTATAAAAGTTTATCGCAATTTGTAAAAGTTTATCGTAATTTGTAAAAGTTTATCGTAATTTGTAAAAGTTTATCGTAATTTGTATAAGTTTATCGTAATTTGTATAAGTTTATCGTAATTTATAAAAGTTTATCGTAATTTGTAAAAGTTTATCGTAATTTATAAAAGTTTATCGTGATTTGTAAAAGTTTATCGTAATTTATAAAAGTTTATCGTAATTTGAAAAAGTAATCGTAATTTTTAAAAAGTACTCGTAATTTGTAAAAGTAATCGTAATTTGTAAAAGTAATCGTAATTTGTAAAAAGTAATCGTTGTTTGTAAAAAGTTATCGTAATTTGTAAAAGTGTATCGTAATTTGTAAAAGTTTATCGTAATTTATAAAAGTTTATCGTAATTTGTAAAAGTACATCGTAATTTGTAAAAGTACATCGTAATTTGTAAAAGTTGATCGTAATTTATGAAAGTTTATCGCGATTTGTAAAAGTTTATCGTAATTTGTAAAATATTATCGTAATTTGTAAAATTTTATCGTAATTTGTGAAAGTATATCGTAATTTGTTAAAGTATATCGTAATTTGTAAAAGTATATCATAATTTATGAAAGTTTATCGCGATTTGTAGAAGTTTATCGTAAATTTTAAAATTGTATCGTAATTTGCAAAAATTAATCGTTATTAGTAAGAACTAACCGTAATTTGAAATAAATGATCGTAATTTGAAAAAATTTATCGTAATTTGAAAAAAATTGAATCATAATTTAAAAAACTGTATAATAAAAAAAATAGTAATTAAAAAAGTATTTTCTAAATCAGAAAAAATTCGTGTTGTTTAACCAACCACCCTGTGTTTATAATTCTTACTCAGTTAATTTCCTTCATCTTGTCGTAGAAAATATTCAGCAAAACTTTGAGCCTTCACAACTGTTAGAGGTATTGTATTACAAATAATTTAGTATCGCACTAAACCTCAAACTTAGAAAATCAATTTGTTTCATTTAAGTAAACAAGCAAATTGCATTTAGTTCGTCATGCTCATATTTCACATTCCAAAGTCACTTTTCAGTGATTCAATTTAATTCCCCTCAGTTTTTTTCGCGCCATTTTCACAAATCTTCTATTAACTCATTAAAATGTCTATGGTCTTACATAGAGATTGTCAGCCCCAATTGAGTAGATCGCCTTTTTCTATCATTCTATTGTGTTTGGTGCAGTACATATGCCGTTGCCCCATCTCATAAATTTACTAGTATGTAGTATGTACTTTATTGCTAGTAAGCGGTTTAGCTAGTACTTACTAATAGAGGTGCTCATCGTTGTCTCATGAGAGACACTTTTCTTCTTAATTCACTTAAATTTTATGACATTTTGTTATTTGCTACAGGAAATCTTCAATTTGTAGCTGATCAACTGTGGTGACTAGCGTGAGATGGGGTAGCGCATGAAATCCCTGAGGTAATACAAATGAAGGGTTGATGCACGAGGGGTGCTATGGATATGTTATGCAAAAATTGTTTATAAAGGCAACTTCAATAAAGAGGGTCTTCGTCAGATTGGTTCATCATAATCTACAGCTTCTTCAACTCGTTTTGGAACATAGGGTCTCGGTCGGTCGTTTCGACTTCACAATATTTAAGCGTGATGTGCCAGCTGCCGAAGCAGAGGGATTGTTCTTTGATCCATTATAGAATATTATTTAAGTTTCAATCAGCGAGTGATGAGTTCACATACTGCTTGTAACAGGCCGGCCGTACATGGAGGACAGACGCCCACCTGCCGGCTCCACGGTTCACGAAGAGTCGACAGTTTGGTTATTAACGAAGTGTCCTTCTTCGGTCTGTGTGGTCCGCGGGAAATATTGATAGCTCTCCGACCCCCCATAACTGGGAATGCCCCTATCCACTAACCTCCAACCTAGGGACGCGCTCTGTAGAGATGTCAGGCTTCCTTTTTTGTATGTACTTAACTCGAAAGAAATTGACCAGGTCCCGTGAAGTAGTCGCGGGAAACATTGAACCTACAAAAGGATGGCTGTTTAAGATATCGGAAGTTTCAGAAATGTATGGAAAGTTTTGAAGAGATTTGACATGAAAGAGGCCAGTCAAGAATATCTTAACTGAATCCATACAAAATAAAACCTCTAGCATATCAAAATCAAGCGAGTTTTCATAGAGCTGCTGAATTCCAGACTTGAGTGATGAGAAGTCCGATCATTGACAAAGTGTAAAATCCTTCTGATTAGATCCATCAAGGTTTCTGGATATTCAACTCGGACGACGGCTTATAACGACAAATACTATCCAACTAAGCACTTCCTGTTTCAAAAAAAAAAAAAAAACACCCAAAGAGCTCTTATCTCAATTACTTTTCATTACAGAAATGTGCAAACTTCTGCTTAATTCTTTTCAATAAAAACAGTTTATTTTCTTAAATAATCACCCTAAACTGCCTCAATTGCGAGAAATCAAGAAGTGTTTTTGCACAAACAGCCCAAGATATATTTACATAAGCACATACGTAGTATCAACATCCGTTGCATTGTTGTGACTTTAGTATTAAATTAATTTAATTCTGTCGACGACAACAGACAGACAGACAGATGGACAACAACACAAATAATAGCAAACACATCAAAGTTTTTGCACAGAAATAAATTGTTTAACTGAGCTTTGGGATGTACTTGGAGCCAGTAGTGCACACTGGAGGTGTGTGGTGTTAGAAGACTTTAGAATGGGCTGAGGTTGTGTAGTACGAGGAAACAAGTTCACCTTTGAAAACGAACTAGTTCATTTTTGAAGAAAGAACTAGTTCATTACACAACTAGAAATTTTTTGTACCTGAAAAAAAGCGGACTGGCTTGGGAAAAATAACTAAAAAGAACTAGTTCATCATTGCAGAAGAACTAGTTCATCTTATAATTCAAGCCCAAGACGTCTTCCAACTCGAAAAAGAGCGAGAAGTCTGATGGAGTGGTGAACTGTTTAGGTCCCTCCGCATGCTTTGATACTTGAACCTCCTGCTAGACTGTGGCTAAAAGACTTTTGGAGCTTCCCTAACGCGTGAAGGAAAGCAAAAGATTGTTAGTGAAAAATGAAAGACTTCTCCGCCCTCGCTGCGCACCACTGCCACGAACAAATTCAACAACAATAACAATAATCTGCGTAAAGTGAGAAGAATTGTAAATTGAAGATATTTTCTACGAAAATCGCAAGAGGTGCAGAAAAGAGGCCGAACTCCATAGCAGCAATGTTGACTGCAATCAACGATCGCACGTTGAGCTATGACTTTGAATGTGAATGTTGTTGGTGTTGTGGTGGCCTGTTGCTATATCCATTGCCGTTGTCGCTTCCTCTCGACAATTGCGCTCAAGATGAAGATGAATTGTTGTTTATATGAATGAATGAATGAATTGATGAAGATGTGTTTGTGTGTGTGTGTGTGCAAATGAATGGTTGCTTGATTGCGAGCCATGCCACCGCTCCTTCCTTCATTTGAACCACGAACTCCACGCGCAAGTAGAAAAATTACTTAAACTTCTCTAAAGAAATTACTGTAAAGAGTTAAATTATTATTATTACGTTTACGTTTATTGTTATTGTTATTGCACGGCAATGAGAGTGCTGAAAAATGTTGGTGTTGCTGATGATGGTCAATGGTGTGCACTGATGAGATTCCATTCCATTCCATTCCATTTCAATTTCATATAATAGACCAAGATCCCAGAGCCTAAAAGCGTCACTTATTTTATAATGGATGAAACCAATACCGATCGATAGTCCTCCCCGAATCTAGAAAGAATGTGAAAATTTTAAAGCTGTACCTATGACAAGGGCCTAGGAATCGGGGGTCAAAGTCGCCAAAAAATGACCCTAACTTCACTTATTTTATAATGGATGATTTTCACATATTTGACGTAGATTACCACCCCGCGTCAGTATCAAGTGTTGTTAGACCCGTACCAGTGACAAGGCTCCAGCCAGACACCCCCAGTTCGCGGATTTTCCTATGGAAATTTATTCTGTTTTACTAATTTCACGCATTTGGGCCACTTTGGCCCCTTTTAACTACCCAATATTTTCCCATTTTTTGTAGAACACTACCCTCAAGTAGTATCAGGAATTTTTAGACTTCGTCCCATGGAAAAAACTTCAGCCAGACACCTCAAAACTCGGGAAATTTCACTAATTTTTACTGCGCTTTCACATGTTTAAGCGGATTTGACCAACTTTGGCCTCTTTTAAATAACAGATCTTTACACATGTATCGTAAAATGCTACCCTTAAGTAGAATCAAGAATTTCTAGACATCATCCCATGGAAAAAACTTCAGCCAGACACCTGAAAGTTCGAGAACTTTTATTTTCCTATTAATTTGCTTTCTCTTGTTTGTCCCAGTTTTACTAATTTTAAATGATAGATCTTTTCACATGTGTCGTAGGACACTACCCTTAAGTAGTTTCAGTAATTTTTAGACCTCGTCCCATGGCAAAAACTTCAGCCAGACACCTCAAAACTCGGGAAATTTCACTAATTTTTACTGCGCTTTCACATTTTTAAGTGGATTTGACAAACTTTGACTACTTTTAAATAGCAGATCTTCACACATGTGTCGTAAAATGCTATCCTTAAGTAGAATCAAGCATTTCCAGACATCATCCCATGGCAAAAACTTAAGCCAGACACCTAAAAGTTCGGGAACTTTTATTTTCCTATTAATTTGCTTTCTCTTGTTTGTCCCACTTTTACAACTTCTAAACGACGGATCTTTTCAGATGTTTCGAAGGACACTACCCTTAAGTAGTTTCAGTCATTTCTATACTTCGCCCCATGGCAAAAACTTCAGCCAGACACCTCAAAGCTCGGGATTTTCACTAATTTTTACAGAGATTTCACTTGTTTCAGCAGGTTTCTCCAACTTTGTCCACGTTTAAACGGCGGATCTTTACACACGTGTCGTATAACACTACCCTTAAACAGCATCAGGCATTTCCGGACTTCATTCCATGAAAAAAACTTAAGCCAAACAACCCAAAGCACGGGGACTTTTCATCATTTTTAATGTGCTTTCACATGGTCAAATGGGTTTACTCAACTTTGGCTGCTTTTAAATGGCGGATCGTTACAAATGTATCGTATAAAACTACTATTAACTAATATTAGGCATTTTTAGACTTCGCCCCATGACAAAAACTTCAGCCAGACACCTCAAAGCTGAGGAAATTTCATAATTCTTGCTGCGAATTCACATGTTTAACTGCGTTGCTCTAACTTTGGCTGCTTTTAAAGGGCAGATAATTTCACATGTGTCATAGAAGACCACCCTTAAGTGGTATCACGTACTTTTTGACTTCGCCCCATGTCAAAAACTTCAGCCAGACACCTCAAAACTGAGGAATTTTTATAATTCTTACTGCACTTTCACATGTTTAAGCGAGTTTGTCCAACTTTGGCTGTTTTTGAAAGGCAGATCTTTGCACATGTGTCGTGGAACACTATCTCCAAGTAGTATCAGGCATTTTTATACTTCATCCCATGGAAAAACCCTCAGCTAGACACCTCAAGCCTGAGGAATTTTCATAGTTCTTACTGCTTTTTCACATGTTTAATCGGGTTGGTCCAACTTCGGCTGCTCTTAGAGAGCGGATCTTTTCACATGTGTCATAGAAGGCCACCCTTAAGTGGTATCAGTTACTTTTAGATTTCGCCTCATGTCAAACACTTCAGCCAGACACCTCAAAACTGAGGAATTTTTATAATTCTTACTGCACTTTCACATGTTTAACCGAGTTTGTCCAACTTTGGCTATCTTTGAAAGGCAGATCTTTACACATGTGTCGTGGAACACTATCTCCAAGTAGTATCAGGTATTTTTAGACTTCATCCCATGGAAAAAACTGCAGCCAGACACCTCAAGGCTGAGGAATTTTCATAGTTCTTACTGCTTGTTCACATGTTTAATCGGGTTGGTCCAACTTCGGTTGCTTTTAAAGAGCAGATCTTTTCACATGTGTCATAGAAGACCCCCTTAAAGAAGTATCGGGTATTTTTATACTTCGCCCCATGTCAAAAACTACAGTCAGACACCTCAAAACTGAGGAATTTTCATAATTCTTACTGCGATTTCACAGGTTTAAGCGAGTTGGTCCAACTTTTGCTGTCCGTAAAGGGCATATCTACACACATGTGTCATAGAAGACCACCTTAAAGAAGCATCGGGTATTTTTATACTTCGCCCCATGTCAAAAACTACAGCCAGACACCTCAAAACTGAGGAATTTTCATAATTCTTACTGCGATTTCACAGGTTTAAGCGAGTTCCCTGCAGCGAAACCTCAAACTAATCAGAAAAATACTAGTATACAACTATAATTTTCTGGCAGAACTCATACTAGTTAGGAAATATCCATTTCATACCAGTATACAAATAGAATTTTTCGGCTGAACCCATACTAGTCAGGAAATATCCATTCCATACTAGTATACAACTAGATTTTTCTGGATGAAATTATACCAGTTGAAAAAAACAAAATTCATTCGTTTCGTTTTCTTTTATAATTCATAGATGCTTTTTCGTGATTGGGTAAATACAAATAGCCGCTGGTTTCTTAAGAATAAACATGAAAATAAAGTCAAATGATAAAATAAAGGGTAAGCCAGGAAAATTCTGGTTGAAATCATACTAGTCCAGGTTAAAAGCCTTTTTGACTAGTATATTCCATACTAGTCCTTTTTGGACTAGTTCATTTTATGGAAATTATACTAGTCCAGGATGAACTAGTATGGAACTGGTATCTTACAACTAGCATGAAACTGGTATTTCTGAAATTGACATCTTGTAGGACATCAACACGTAAAAAATACCAGTTGCTTATAAAAAGACAGAACACCGGGCCCAACTAGTCAGTGTTCTGTCTTTGTTCCATATAAGCTCGGTGCACCAACTAGTTGTAAAGTAGTTTTCAACTAGTTGCTTTCGCTGCAAGGTAGCGACATAAGAGTGACATTGTCTGAAATGCAACATATTCCACATCTGAACACTTTGTATGGGCTGAACTGTTCTAATTTGCTTGATCATGTCCTATGGAGAGATCAATTCCGAAAAAAAACTCGAGCTCTGAGGTGTTTGGATGTAGTTTTTGTCATGGGAAGATCTCCAAAAATGCCTGATACCACTTAAGAGTTTCGTTCTACGACACATGTGTAAATATTCGCCTTTTAAAAATAGTCAAAGTTGGACAAACCTGCTTCAACAATCGAAAGCACAGTAAGAATTATGAAAACTACCCAGATTTAAGTTAAAGTATTTGTCATAAGGCGAAGTCTAAAAGTACCTGGTACCACGTAAGGGTGGTCCTCTATGACACATTGAAAATATCTGCCCTTTAAAAGCAGCCAGAGGTAGACGAACCATCTCAAACATGTGAAAACGCAGTAAGAATTATAAAAATTTCTCAGTTTTGAGGTGTCTGGCTGTAGTTTAAGTATAAAAATAGCCGATCCTTCTTTAAGGGGGTCTTCTATGACACATGTGAAAAGATCTGCTCTTTAAAAGTAGCCGAAGTTGGACGAACTCGCTTAAACCTTTGAAATCGCAGTAAGAATTATGAAAATTCCTCAGTTTTGAGGTGTCTGGCTGAAATTTTTGACATGGGGCAAAGTATAAAAAATACCCGATACTTCTTTAAGGTGGTCTTCTATGACACATGTGTGAAGATATGCCCTTTACGAACAGCAAAAGTTGGACCAACTCGCTTAAACCTGTGAAATCGCAGTAATAATTATGAAAATTCCTCAGTTTTGAGGTGTCTGACTGTAGTTTTTGACATGAGGCGAAGTATAATAATAGCCGATCCTTCTTTAAGGGGGTCTTCTATGACACATGTGAAAAGATCTGCTCTTTAAAAGCAGCCGAAGTTGGACGAACTCGCTTAAACCTTTGAAATCGCAGTAAGAATTATGAAAATTCCTCAGTTTTGAGGTGTCTGGCTGAAATTTTTGACATGGGGCAAAGTATAAAAAATACCCGATACTTCTTTAAGGTGGTCTTCTATGACACATGTGTGAAGATATGCCCTTTACGAACAGCAAAAGTTGGACCAACTCGCTTAAACCTGTGAAATCGCAGTAATAATTATGAAAATTCCTCAGTTTTGAGGTGTCTGACTGTAGTTTTTGACATGAGGCGAAGTATAATAATAGCCGATCCTTCTTTAAGGGGGTCTTCTATGACACATGTGAAAAGATCTGCTCTTTAAAAGCAGCCGAAGTTGGACCAACCCGATTAAACATGTGAAAAAGCAGTAAGAACTATGAAAATTCCTCAGGCTTGAGGTGTCTGGCTGAAGTTTTTTCCATGGGATGAAGTATAAAAATGCCTGATACTACTTGGAGATAGTGTTCCACGACACATGTGCAAAGATCTGCCTTTCAAAAACAGCCAAAGTTGGACAAATTCGCTTAAACATGTGAAAAAGCAGTAAGAACTATGAAAATTCCTCAGGCTTGAGGTGTCTAGCTGAGGGTTTTTCCATGGGATGAAGTATAAAAATGCCTGATACTACTTGCAGATAGTGTTCCACGACACATGTGCAAAGATCTGCCTTTCAAAAACAGCCAAAGTTGGACAAACTCGCTTAAACATGTGAAAGTGCAGTAAGAATTATAAAAATTCCTCAGTTTTGCGGTGTCTGGCTGAAGTTTTTGACATGGGGCGAAGTCAAAAAGTACGTGATACCACTTAAGGGTGGTCTTCTATGACACATGTGAAATTATCTGCCCTTTAAAAGCAGCCAAAGTTAGAGCAACGCAGTTAAACATGTGAATTCGCAGCAAGAATTATGAAATTTCCTCAGCTTTGAGGTGTCTGGCTGAAGTTTTTGTCATGGGGCGAAGTCTAAAAATGCCTAATATTAGTTAATAGTAGTGTTATACGATACATTTGTAACGATCCGCCATTTAAAAGCAGCCAAAGTTGAGTAAACCCATTTGACCATGTGAAAGCACATTAAAAATGATGAAAAGTCCCCGTGCTTTGGGTTGTTTGGCTTAAGTTTTTTTCATGGAATGAAGTCCGGAAATGCCTGATGCTGTTTAAGGGTAGTGTTATACGACACGTGTGTAAAGATCCGCCGTTTAAACGTGGACAAAGTTGGAGAAACCTGCTGAAACAAGTGAAATCTCTGTAAAAATTAGTTAAAATCCCGAGCTTTGAGGTGTCTGGCTGAAGTTTTTGCCATGGGGCGAAGTATAGAAATGACTGAAACTACTTAAGGGTAGTGTCCTACGAAACATCTGAAAAGATCCGTCGTTTAGAAGTTGTAAAAGTGGGACAAACAAGAGAAAGCAAATTAATAGGAAAATAAAAGTTCCCGAACTTTTAGGTGTCTGGCTGAAGTTTTTGCCATGGGATGATGTCTGGAAATGCTTGATTCTACTTAAGGATAGCATTGTACGACACATGTGTGAAGATCTGCTATTTAAAAGTAGTCAAAGTTTGTCAAATCCACTTAAAAATGTGAAAGCGCAGTAAAAATTAGTGAAATTTCCCGAGTTTTGAGGTGTCTGGCTGAAGTTTTTGCCATGGGACGAGGTCTAAAAATTACTGAAACTACTTAAGGGTAGTGTCCTACGACACATGTGAAAAGATCTATCATTTAAAATTAGTAAAACTGGGACAAACAAGAGAAAGCAAATTAATAGGAAAATAAAAGTTCTCGAACTTTCAGGTGTCTGGCTGAAGTTTTTTCCATGGGATGATGTCTAGAAATTCTTGATTCTACTTAAGGGTAGCATTTTACGATACATGTGTAAAGATCTGTTATTTAAAAGAGGCCAAAGTTGGTCAAATCCGCTTAAACATGTGAAAGCGCAGTAAAAATTAGTGAAATTTCCCGAGTTTTGAGGTGTCTGGCTGAAGTTTTTTCCATGGGACGAAGTCTAAAAATTCCTGATACTACTTGAGGGTAGTGTTCTACAAAAAATTGGAAAATATTGGGTAGTTAAAAGCAGCCAAAGTGGCCCAAATGCGTGAAATTAGTAAAACAGAATAAATTTCCATAGGAAAATCCGCGAACTGGGGGTGTCTGGCTGGAGCCTTGTCACTGGTACGGGTCTAACAACACTTGATACTGACGCGGGGTGGTAATCTACGTCAAATATGTGAAAATCATCCATTATAAAATAAGTGAAGTTAGGGTCATTTTTTGGCGACTTTGACCCCCGATTCCTAGGCCCTTGTCATAGGTACAGCTTTAAAATTTTCACATTCTTTCTAGATTCGGGGAGGACTATCGATCGGTATTGGTTTCATCCATTATAAAATAAGTGACGCTTTTAGGCTCTGGGATCTTGGTCTATAAATGTAGCGTGACATGGAGAGCGGACGCGCACAGAGGCGATAGAGCGCGCAAAACTATTTCAAAAGGTGACTGAACTCATTTTCACTTTCATTCAATGAATTTTTGCATTGACTTCGGTCGGTGGTGCGTCGCACCGCTCATTACACCGCCATTGTAGTTGTTGTAAAGATGCTGCTGCTGCTGTGCTGTGGTGCCGTAGTAAAGTTGCTCGCTTTGCGGCGCTTAAGTGCACTTAAAGTGCTTTTCAGTTGGCACAAACTATAAAAATAAATAGCCTTTTTGCCAAATAGCTTTCCGACATTTTTTCAATTCGAAAGTATTTAATAGACAAACTGGCGAAAATAAAATGTAAATTTTGATTTTATTGGCTTTTTTGGAGCTATTTTTATTTTTCAATTAGCGAATGAACTCGTGATCATTTCTTTGTTAAGTGATTAGGAAAGTGTGACCCAGTGGCGGGTCCAGGATTTTTCGAGGACATTTTAGATTCACAGTTTCTAAAAATTTGCCGTTTAGGTTTGTTTTTCAAAAAAATATATACCTACATTTGTTGGTATGGGCAATGCCAAATTCCAGGTATCACGTAACTTTTACTATATTTTTGTGTAATTTTACTTTTTTTTTGTTAATTTTTGGTATATTTTTTGTGTATTTTATTTTTTACTACTTTTATGGGCACTTTTTTACTATATTTTTTGTTTAATTTTAATATTTTTTTGTGTATTTTTTTAATATTTTTTGTGTATTTTTTACTATTTTTATGGGTAAATTTTTACTATATTTTTGTGTAATTTTTACTTTATTTTTGTTCAATTGTTACTATTTTTTGTGTGTAATTTAACTATATTTATTGTGTAATTTTTACTATATTTATAGGTGATTTTCATTTTATTTTTGTGTCATTATTTCTATACTTTTATTCAATTTTTACTATATTTTTGTGTAATATTATATATTGTATATTTTTTGTTTATTTTATTTTTTTACTACTTTTATGGGCCAATTTTTACTATATTTTTTGTGTATTTTTTGAATATTTTTTGTGTATTTTTTGAATATTTTTTGTGTATTTTTTGAATATTTTTTGTGTATTTTTTTAATATTTTTTGTGTATTATTTACTATTTTTATGGGTAAATTTTTACTATATTTTGGTGTAATTTTTGGTATATTTTTTGTGTATTTTATTTTTTACTACTTTTATGGGTCAGTTTTTACTATACTTTTTGTTTAATTTTACTATTTTTTTTGTGTATTTTTTTATTACTTTTTGTGTATTTTTTACTATTTTTATGGGCCATTTTTAAAATATTTTTGTGTAATTTTTACTTTATTTTTGATAAATTTTTACTATTTTTTGTGTGTATTTAACTATATTTTTTGTGTAATTTTTACTATATTTATAGGTGATTTTCACTTTATTTTTGTGTCATTATTTCTATACTTTTATTCAATTTTTACTATATTTTTGTGTAATTTTTGGTATATTTTTTGTTTATTTTATTTTTTTACTACTTTTATGGGCCAATTTTTACTATATTTTTTGTGTATTTTCTTAATATTTTTTGTGTATTTTTTGAATATTTTTTGTGTATTTTTTGAATATTTTTTGTGTATTTTTTTGTGTATTTTTTGAATATTTTTTGTGTATTTTTTTAATATTTTTTGTGTATTTTTTACTATTTTTATGGGTAAATTTTTACTTTATTTTGGTGTAATTTTTGGTATATTTTTGGTATATTTTTTGTGTATTTTTTTTTTTATTTTTGAACCTCAAAACCACCGCCGTGGATCCGCCCCTGGTGTGACCTAATCATGTGATGCGTTAAGTGCTTTCAAGAGTTCGAAAACCCTGTGGATCTTTCCATGTCAAACTTTTATTATTTTTTTTTTTTTCAAAAGTCATGTAAATAAAAAATTGTATCTTAAAGCTTTTTCCGCTTTATCAATTTTTTTTTTCAATATTTCGCAAACAAAGTACTTTAATTAAAAAATCTTTGGCATTTTCGAAGGTGATCATCAATATTTATTGACGCTTAACCGCCTAAGCGACTGCCTATCATTCCTTTTTAGCTATAATTGACGCCAATTGGAGACCCCAAGGGAGTTCTAGTCGTCTTCCAGCTATTGTTTCCATCGCAGTCGAGGCCTCCCCTTTCCTCGGGGGGTACAACCTTTCCATATAGTTAATGCCCACTCTACTTTTGAAAGTGCCTTCGCCCGGTTTAGCCGAAGTCATTCCAGTGCGTCGACCCCGCTGTCGGCATTTTCGCTATCAAATCTAGCATTCCACTACTTAAATAAGTTCTTTGGGATCGGCACATTAGTGTGAGTCCATCTGATTGGGTCTAGGCTTCTTTCCTATTGTAAAGCGGTAAAAGCATCCCCAAAAGAGAAAGCCCGGACTCACTGATCCGACTGAGCTACACACACAAAAGAAACATTGTGCATCTAACTTTGGTTAACAGTCTTCCATATATCGATACCACACGTGTATCACGCCTATTGAGAGAAACGAAGAAGAAATTTTGAAATATTACAGCAATTTGACTCGACTACTGACTGGCTACAATGCAATATAATTAAATCCGAAATAATTTTATGTTGTTCTCATGTGGCAGACGCATGTTGTATTTCCATCAACACCAGCACCGATAAGCTCCACACTCCATACAAAGTGCGTTAGTAGGGGAACACCCCACAGCCAACAGTGCAACAATCAGACACAGCAGGATGCCGATTGAATGGCCATTCGAGCGCTGTAGAGACTTTGCCTTGCTGTGCTGTGTGTTGCACTGTGCCGCGTACTGCATCTACGCTGAAGGGAGGTGCAACAGTGAGGCGCGTGTGTATGTAGTAAGTGTTGCCACGTCTGTTGCAAGTGTAAAGCTAATTTTTTTTCGGTTGCATCGTCGCCACCACCACTACCGCTGCCGTGCCACCATTCAATCAACAAGAATTTCGAGTGCATAACGAGCTCACCACAGTGTCCGATTTCAAATGGAATCACTTCTGCCCCCCTCGCCGTACGATTTTTTTTTTTTTGCTGAAAATACTAAACAATTTATATTCTTATTGAGCTTGAAGTGTTGCTTTTTTTGAAAACTAATTAGATTCACAAAATGTGGTATATATCATTTTTCAAAAGACGGAAAGGAGTGAAAAACTGCATGGAGTTGGTTTGTGCATTGCGGCAAATCATTTTTTTTTTGTTTTAATTCATTTAATTTAATTTTAATCCTGTATATTTGTACATTTGTATAATTGTATATCCGGTACTATCTCGAGAACCGCTTGACCGACTTTACAGGGTTGCCACCTATCTCATTTTTTTTAAATAAATATTTAGTAAGATATGTCAATATGCTTTTCAAATGAAAGGTATTTTCGGCGACATAACAACTAAAATACTTTCAAGTGGGTTACCGCCCAGGGTTACCATTTTACCGTATTGTATTTTTATATTTTGGGGTAATATTGGGATCATATTTGAATTATTTAGGATCATTTTGGGAACATTTAAGGGTATTTTTGGGATAATTATGGGTTCATTTTGAGATAATTTTGGGGTCATTTTGGGTTCATTAAACGGTCTTTCTGATATCATTTTGCTATAATTTTTGGGCCCATTTTTGTATAATGTTTGGATCATTTTAGGGCCAATTCGAGATCAATTTTTGGTGATTTTGGTATCATTTTAGGGTCATTTTGGGATTCTTTTGGAATAATTTTCGTATCATTTTGGGATCATTTTGGGGTAATTTTCGGATCATTTTGGGTTATTTTATGGGTCTTTTTAGGACCATTTTGCGATCATTTTGGGTTAATTTTTAGGTAATTTTGGCATCGTTTTGGGGTCCTTTTAGCCTTTTAGGGTAATTTTGGGATAATTTTGGGGTCATTTTGGACGGCTTGACCGATTTCGATGAAATTTGGAATAGATATAGTATGCTTGATTCTAAGACTGCCCACTTGGGTGTTGCCACTTGGGGCGGTTTACAGGGTTGCCACCTATCTATTTTTTTTTGTCAAATATTGAGCAAATTGTGCCAATATTGGGGTCATTTTTGGATTATTTTCAGATAATTTTGGAATCATTTTAAGGCTGTTTTGGTATCATTTTGGAATAATTTCGGGGCGTTTTCGTCATTTTCATTTTATAAAGCCTCAGTTATTTTACTCTTTTCTTTTTATCTATCTGTCCGTCCTCTCGGTTTATCCATTAGCTTTATGTACTCCCTCTTTGCGTGTCCGCCAGTTGCATATGCCAAACTAGCATTCACATCATTCACTAAATTAATTTAAATCGCCATCATCCACAAATCAACGAATACAACAAAAACAATGCTTATCATAAAAAAAAGCAGTGGCAACCGTAGTTAATTGATTCGCCAAGCTATAAAAGATAAAATTCGTTTGATGTGTCTACAATGTTCACATGTGTTCAATATAAATATAGACAGGGGCGTAGTGGTGCTTCGACTAAGAGTGGGGTAAGATTTTGAAAATTCGCGTAGGAGAGAGAAAAGCTGAAACCAGTCGAAGTGACATTTCAAGATATAATAAGGAGAATTTAAGATAACCAAAAAAATAGTCCTTCTTCTCGAATCCAATAGCGACTTCGAGTCTTGGCACTTTTCTTGCCCTTCCTCCAAGGCGAAAGACCGTCCAATGCCAACACATATATATTTACATATATGTAGGTACCATCTTCAGTTTTTTGCACTTGCGGAACTCATTTATCAGCTTACAGATGGAGTAGGAGTCCGCTGTTTACAAACATTGCAGGAGTCTGTGGTCAGGTGGCCCCACTTGTTCACCTTTGATCTCATGCAAATATGTATATTGGGGGGTGCTGTATTTTTATGGGGAAAATTATTCGCTAGACCACAAAAGCGTGTTCTTTAAAAATATTCCAACTAGAAAACCTGCGCTAAAGGCCCTAAAATTCAGACCACAAGTTTCCTTAAGATAACGAAAAGAGAAGAGATCACTTTTCCAGGAATTTCAATAAAAAAATTAAGCTCGAGTTTAAGTCCAAGTGGAAGTTGGTAGATCTACTTTCATTTAGTTTATTCCTAGAGGTTCCAAACACATTGAAGCTGAGGAGTGTGGAGATGGCATTTTCGGGGACTTAAGTCGGGAGCTTAAGCTGTAATTGAATCTTTAGTGAAAGATCTATAGCGTTTTTTCTCTTTGTTGTGGATTCTCAAGATTTGTGAGTTTTGGTTCAATGGGGTTCTTTAACAGTTTTGGATTCAGTTTACTGCTTTCTTCCAAACTATATTGGTTTCGTTTTCAACGGTGTTTCGATTCCGTCTTTTGTTCCCGTTCCATTGAAAAAAGTTATTTCGGTTTCGTTTCAATTTATCTTTCGGAGTTGGTTTCTTTTTTTCATTGCGGTCTTGGTTTTAGTTTCGGTCTTATGAAGTGTTTCGATTTCGTTTTGGATTCTTTTTTTTTTTAATCATTTCGTTTTCGTTCCTCAAAATCATTTCGGGTTCGCTTCTATTTCGGTTTCATTCCTCAAAATCACTTCGGTTTCGTTTTTGTTTGGGTTGGTTCCTCAGTTTTGGGTTCGCTCCTCAAAATCAGTTCGGGTTCGTTTCTATTTCGGTTTCGTTCCTAAAAATGTTTTCGGGTTCGTTTCTGTTTCGGTTTCGTTCCTCAAAATCATTTCGGTTTCGTGCCTGTTTCGGTTTCGTTCCTCAAAATCACTTCGGTTTCGTTTTTGTTTTGAGCTGGCTCCTCAGTTTTGGTTCTGTTCTTCAGAATCACCTCGGCTTTGTTTGAGATTTGTTTTCTTTCTTCAAAATCACTTCCGTCTTGTTTCAGTTTCGTTCCTAAAAATCCTTTGGGTAGCGTTTTACTTCGTTTTCCTTTCTTAAAATCACTTTGGTTCCCGTTTACTTCTTCAAAATGACGCCTCTCTCAGTTTCGTACTTCACACTCAGTTCGTTTTCGTTCTCCGAAATTACTTCCGTTTCCTTTTGCTTTGGTTTTGTTCTTAAAAATTACTTCAGTTTCCTTTCTCTTTCAGTTTTTTTCACCAAAATCACTTACGTTTTGTCAAAGTTGTGATAATTTCAGTTCGACTTTTCAAAGTGCTTCCGGTTCAGGTTATTTTCTCGTTTTGATTTTGTTTTCGTTCTCTAAATATATTTCGGTTTCGTTAATGTTGCTGTTTCGGTCTTTTTTTGGTTCCTGAAATATGCTCCCCTTTCAGTTTTGAAAAGTTTCGGTTTTGTTCCGGTTTGGGTTTCGGCTTTCCAATGAGTTCTGGTTTCGTTCCTCAAAATTATTTCAGATTTTGGCGGACTTTAGATTCCGAATTTGGTTCCGTTCCCCAAAGCTATGAGGGCTTCTTTCTTTCAAGCTTTTGAAAGTGATTTTTGAATCGGGTTTTGTTTCGGCTGCGTTCCTCTTTCGATATCGCTTAGTCGGTGGCAAATTTGTAAAGAAAAAAGACACACCCTAATGTGCATCTATCTATAATTATAATTGCTGGTGCTGCTGACAATGTTTGCTGAGTGCATTACCGCTGCTGTGTTAATATTGTTGTTGATCATTCCATTCAACGCGATTGAAAAATGCATTCCGCCTGTAACTAATTACAATTGCAACAACCGCCGCAACGACGCCGCACCGCTCCCACCCAAATGCACCCACAAACACTTGACTGCACCAAAGTCAACATCGTTCATCTCCTAGCGATTTGTTGTTGTTTTTTTTTTCATTTATCTGATAGATCGTTTGCTGTTTTCTGGTTGCTGCCGTTTGCTGTTTCTTATCTCTTGCAATTTGTCTAATTCTATTGAATGTTGTTGTTGTGTTGTTGGCGTACGATCAATTGCAGCCAACAGCATTTGTTTTCCGTTAGTGCCGTTTGTTGTTGTTTCAACATTTGTTAACTGCATTTACATCGCCGTTGAGCACACGTTTCTCGATCGGGGCTTTTCAGCTTCTCTAACCACATCTTTCTCGCCTTCTCCACCGTTTTCTGTTTGTCTGTCTAACATTTTGATTAATGCCACAACATTTTGATCACTTCTGAGCTTAACTCAAGCATAAAATATTTATTCGATTCATTTGTATCTGTTGCATTTAAATGCTTCTTCTTTTTCATCAAATTAATCTTCTCAGATTCGTTTGTTTCCCCACTGTAAGTGAGGTCTTGTCACTTGTTGTAATACTTCGCAGTTGAGTAATAAACAATTTTAGCACTATTTTCCAATCGCTCCTAGCGTCTTAAGATATGATGAAGATGATCTGTTGATCTGCTTTTTTAGGTTTGGATCGAAGGTTTTCCTACTGTCCTAGATCTACCCAGGGAACTAAACTCCATGGTATCGGTGTTGGTTTCCACTTCGGTTTCGTTCTACGAAATTTTGATGGTTTCTTTCCTTTTCGTTCTTTAAATTTATTCCGATTTCGGCTTTTCTAAGAGCTTTTGGAACCATCTTTAAAATTATTTCGGTTTGGGTCATCATAATATCTTCAATTCTGGCTTTAAGACGAGTTTTGGTTGGCTTTTCCGAAATTATTTTGGTTTCGACTTTGCGAGAACTTTTGGGATCTTTCCTCGAAACTATTTCGGTTTCGTTCTTCCAAATTTCGATGGTTTCTTTCCGTTTCGTTCTTTAAATTTATTCCAAATTCGGCTTTTCTAAGAGCTTTTGGAACCATCTTTAAAATTATTTCGGTTTGGGTCATCAAAATAACTTCAATTCTGGCTTTAAGACGAGTTTTGGTTGGCTTTTCCGAAATTATTTTTTGGTTTCGACTTTGCTAGAACTTTTGGGATCTTTTTTCAAAACTATTTCGGTTTCGGTCTCCAAAACTACTCGGTTTCGGGTTTTAAAGAGTTTTGAATACCTTATGGATTTGCTTTCGTTCTTCAAAATTGTTTCGTTTTGGTCCTTGTTGTTGGTTTTGGTAGTGTTTGGGCTTTAGCAACGTTGTAAAACATTTTTTTTTGCTTCGTTCTGGTTTTGATTACGTTTTTTTGTTCTGATTTCGTTCATAGAAATTATTTCTTATTCATTGCGGTTCAACTTTCGTTCTTAAACATGTTTCAGCTTTAGTTCCAGTTTGTGGTTTAGGAAGTGTTTGGAATTTCGTTCCGTTTTTAAATTTTTTTTTGGTCTTGGAAGTTTTCGATTTTTTATTCCGTTTTTCCGAACTTTTTTAGTTGCGGGTTTGCTTTCCGAATTTTTGGTTTTGGAAGCTTTTCAGATTTGATTTCCTTTTACAGAACTTCTTCGGTTTCTGTTTTGTTTTCGTTCTTAAAAAATTATTTCGGTAAAACTTAGACTTTCACTTTTGTTCTTTCAAACTTGTTCGCTTTAGTGTCAGCTTATGGGTTTGGAAGTGTTTCGGATTCGGTTCCGTCCTTCAGAATTTTTTTTTGGATTTGTTTGTTCTTGTTCGGTTCATTTCCGGTTTGGTTTTGATAGTGTTTGATTTGGTTCTGTTCTTCTATTTTTGGGTTCTCTTTTCGGCTTTGGTTTTGGAAGTGTTTCTTCTTTGGTTCTGTTCTTCCAAACTTGTTTGAACCCAGGTTTGACTATGCTCTCCAAGATTATTTCGGTTTCGTTCCAGTTTTACTTTCTTTTGTTATTTTGGTTTCGTTCTTCAAAAATTTGTTCGGTATCACTTTGGTTTAACTTTCGTTCGTTATTTCGGTTTCGTTCCGGTTTAACTTTCATTGGCTCGCTTTAGTTCCTGTTTTTAGTTTGGAAGTGTCTGATTTGGGTCCGTGCTCCAGAATATGTTTTGGATCGTTTCGGTTTTGGTCTCGTTTCTTCAAATTTATTTTTTGTTTTCCCGTATTAACTTTTGTTCTAAACATTTTTCTCCGGTTTGGTTCCGGTTTTTGATTTTGAAAGTTTTTTGACTTTATACTGGTCTTCAGAATTTTTTTCGTTAGTTTAGGGTTTCCTTTCTTTCTTCAAAATTATTTCGTGTGGGTTGGTTTTTGGTTTTGATAGTATTTGGGACTTTGTTCCGTTTTTTTAACTTTTAGGCTCTTTTTAAAACTTCTTGTATAGATTCAGTTTAACTTTGAAACATACTAACCCGAGAATTCTACAATTACATCCTTTTTTATGTTTTCCAATAAACAGATTCTATGTACGTTAATCATCATTAGCTCATCGCATCCCAATGTCAGACACGTGCTCTTAATGCTCAACGCGTTCGAACAAAAAAAGATTGATGAGTGAGAAAGATACAAATCATCTGTTGATGCACTCATGGCTGCCTCCTTCAAATGCGCGTCAAATCCCACAAACTTGTTTTCTTAAATTTTTTTTTTTTCAAACATCGTTTTTAAAAGTTTTTTTTTTTTGTATGCTTTGGCATCATTAGCTGCTTGACTTCGTGCTATTGTTTATGATTAGATCATTTTTCAGTTAGTCGATCGTTTGTCAGTGTTACAAACACAAAAACTTACTACCTACAAACGTTCTAACGATCAGAGGCAACAAAGCCAAAATGAATGCAGCAAGTGGAGTTGGAGTGTAGGTTGCTGTGAGTTTGTAGCTGGCTTGTATGTACTAATCTTATAAGATGTGAATATAAGCATCTGATTCATTGATTACAATTCAGCTAAGCAATTCGTTCCAAAAGTGTGATGGGTTTTTTTTTTTTTTGACAGGTCATCAATTGTAAAGCTCTAAAGAAAAAGAAAATAATACTTACTCTCGTCTAGCTACAATAGATTCTTCTCCATTTCATCTGAGTCGAACTTTGCATTAAGATCTTTTTCTAATCGGTTCATATCGGGGCTATTCGTTCATACCGACTGTGTAGACTTTTTCCTTTATACCAATGTTAATTTGTAGTCTCGCTCTTACGCCTCCGTATTAATTCTGCCACCCCCTCGATGGTCAGTACTCTGACCACTTCCTACTGAATTCCACAACTATTTTTGTAACTTCTTTCGCGTCCTTGTCTGATCTATGCTCAAGGCTATTTCAAGCAATTCGACTGCAATCAACAAATATATTACGGGTATACCAACTCTAAGTTAACTTAACCGATCAGAGGGACTGAAAAAGTAGAGATATTGGGAATGGGGGAAAAAGCTTTCCTAAAATGCTTAAAAATAAATTTATTTAAACTTATGGTTGCCACCTATCTAATTTTTTTTGGGTGAATTTTGAGCAAGATATGCCATAAATTTAATAAAACCAACGAATTTAGGTATCAAATGAAAGTTGTTTTCTCCCGTACATCAACGAATATATTTTCAGGCAGGATTGCCACCTAGGGTCGCCATCGAACCCCATTTTTATTTATTCTATCGAATATCGACCAATATTTCGGAAACGGTGGAAGCTATTTGGTATATACAGATGTAGATATCTGCTTCATTTTCATTAAGACTTTCAACTTGGGTGTTGCCACTTCGGAAGGTTTACAGAACTGCCAATTATCTACTTTCTTTAATTTTAAACAAGATATGCCAATATGGGTATCAACTGATAGGTATGTACTTCCAGCCGCATACCGCCAAAGACATTTTCAGGCAGGGTTGGCAGCTACGGTTGCCACCTAACAGCATTTTATTTATTCCTTCGATATTGACACCTGTCTCGTGAACCGCCCGCCCGATTTCTGTAAAATTTGGCATATAGATGGTATGATTCTTTCAAAGACTATATAAATGGCTGTTGCCACTTGAGGCGGTTTACAGGGTTGCCAGCTATCACATTTTTTTTTTTAATATTGAGCAATATACACCAATATGGGTATCAAGTAAAAGGTATTTTCAGCCGTATACCAACGAAGACATTTTCAGGCAGGGTTGCCTCCTAAACCCATTTTATTTATTCTTTTGTATATCTACTATTATCTCGGGAGCTTATTTCCCGATTTGGATGAAATTTTGGTATACCTGGGTGTTGAAACTTGATACTACTATTTCGTTTTTGTATTGATTTGTTTTTATACCCAGCGTACTACTAGGTTCTAGTACACAGGTGTTATAACTTTGTCCACATAACGGTACTACGTAACGGCATAAACTAATCGAGATAGATATAGAGTTCCATATAGGAAAGTTCTTAAGTTGAAAACAGAAGTTGATTAAGGCATGTTGTCCGTCCGTCCGTCTACACGATAACTTGAGTAAAAATTGAGATATTTGCCTGAAATTTGGTATACAGGTTACTTTCTGGCCAAGGTAGGTTGCTATTGAACATCGGCGAAGTCGGATGATAACCACGCCCACTTTTTTTGATATCGAAAATTTCGAAAATCACATAAATTGACATAAATTTGATATACAGGTTACTTTCAGGTTAAGGGAGGGTGCTATTGAAAATGGATGGTAACCACGCCCCCTTTTTCGATATCGAAATTTTCGAAAATCACATAACTTGAGTAAAAATTTAGATATTTGCATGAAATTTGGTATACAGGTTACTTTCAGGCTAAGGGAGGTTGCTATTGAAAATGGATGGCAACCACGCCCCCTTTTTCGATATCGAAAATTTCGAAAATCACATAAATTGACATATCTCGATAGCTGAAATGGTTAAAATGATAAAATATTATATTTTTTTTTTACTTTTTGATACATTTTTTAAAGTGGGCGTGACATCGCACACTTTTAAAGAAGACATTTTTGAAAATTCGACTGGTCGTAAATTTTAAACTGAATTCAATAGAACGATGAAATTTGGCACAAAGCATACTAGTATCGTTGGGAGTATACCTGATGAAATTGAACAAAATCGCCTTCCAACCATGCCCACTTTCGATATCGAAAATTTCGAAAATCACATAAATTAACATAATTCGGCAACGGAAATGGCTTAAATGATATAATTCGGTAGAATGTACTCCCTAGTCATTCTTGTAAGATTCGTTTAAAAAAAAATTTCAAAAGTGGGCGGTGGCACTATTTGGGCGTGGTATTTTTGAAAATTGGACTGGTCATAACTGTTAAACTGATAACGGTACCATCATGAAATTTGGCACAAGGTACTCGTATACTAGCATTATAGGGAGTATACCTGATGAATTTGGACGAAATCACTTTACGACCACGCCCACTTACGATATCGAAAATTTCGAAAATCACAAAAATTGACATAATTCGGTGAATAGGTAGAAATAGCTGAGTATTTACTGTTCGGTTTACCTGAACTTAGACTTCCGCACTTGTTTTATTTCAGTTTTTCTATCTGGTTTTCAAATTTTTTTTTTAATTGTAAACATTAATAAATTTCATGTTTTCAATTTGTGTGCATTACCTTTCAACTTTTTTTATAACATTTTACTAACTTGGTTAATATTTTCATGTTTCTGATTGTTGTTAATCATTTAAAACTGCTTGTATCTGCCATTTATGGCATTTAAGTGGATATTTAATCATTAAACGCTGCATTTATGGGGGTGTATCGCTGTTTCATTTTACAGACAATCAATTAATTATTGCTAGAAAATGCTGTACTTTTTTTGTTTTAAATACTTGGACTATTTGTTATAACACCTGTGACACAGATTTGAAATATTTGGAGGTGCAAAATAAAAACTTGCAAATATTTCAATTCTAAGAAATAAAAAATTTTTGGTCAAATTTGAATTGAAATTCTCAAACTAATTTCATTTTTTTTGTTTTCTTTTCAGGTAAGTCCAAAAATCCTTAACAAAAATATTCAAATTTTGGTCCGAGTAAGTTTTATTCTAATTCTTTTTTTTTTTTTAATTTTATAGCAATTAAAAATGGTTGAAAAATGATTAAAAAAATACAAAAGCAAGAATTGTATTTTTTTAAATTTTTTTTAATCCATTCCCAACCACTTCTACTCCTCTCATTTTCGCATTCAAATCGCGCATTGTTTTTTATTGCCCTATTCAACAAGCCATAACATTTAAAATGCAATAAAGAAACGCAAAGTTTGAATTTATTGCAATTTGTTACAATGTTTTTGTTGTTATTTTTTTGATATGCTCTCAAGTGTCTCATAAAAAGCAATTTGTAATTTGCACGTGCTCTAATTTGCTGTTTGTTGGTGTCTCACAAATGCAACACTGCATGCTGCATACTAAATAGCTGCCCAAACGACGAACTCCAATACTACCTACCAATCGAAATGGATAAGATATCGAGCGAGTATAATAGTACATTTACATTGCACCAAATTTGGCGAATTCAAATGAGCCAGTTCGACACCGTTTACATTGGCAAATTTGCATTTGGCTACACCTGAGGGGTCACTCTGTATTGCGATGCGAAAGCAAATGCTATTAGCAAGCTGTCAAATCACATACATTTTTTTAAATGCGAAAAAAATTTCTTTCGAATCGCAATACAGAGTAACCCCCCTGCTCTGCAAGAATCTTCTACCTACCAGGACAAAAAGCCACCGAAAAAAAATGCATTGTCGTGATAATTTAAACACCTGTAGTGTAATATAAGAGAAGACACAAGAAGGCTTTTGTCTTTTCTTGGTAGAATTGGCCCATTTTGTTAAAAAAAAAAACTAGTTGAAATTGTTATTTACAGCTTTGTATAGTGCAAAAGTTATCACACGGCAATTACCCATTAAGGTTCTTGCTGGGAAATTCTAAATGTGGAACATCCGCAGGGTTGCTATTTTGAGGAACTGTGGATTATATTGTTCGGCAAATGAGGGCAAATGTGATGGAATACCAAATTTGGAAAATTAGATTTGTATGAAAAAAAAACCGCCAAGTTTGGTGCGGTGTAAATGTACTATAAAACATATCGAGCGAGTATAAACAAATCGTTGGAACTAGAAGTTACGGTAGCGCGGCTAACAATAAATTCACCTCTCTACGCTCTTTCGGTCACCAATTGGCGATATTGAATTTTCTATCGAGAATATGCGTCGCTGGTACATAATTGGTTACTCAAGTGCTGCACTTGGACGCCGTGGCTTATGCAAATCTCTGTGCGAATTACCTGTAAACTCGAACAGCTCCGTGTACACTACAAGTTGTACAATTTCACATGCAAGAACTACAAGGAAAAAAAAGTAATTAATGCAAGAAAAAAAATCAATTTTCTTATTTGCAAATTCAATGCACATTCGATTTTATTATTCTTTTACTTTCGCACAAATCGTCATTTTCTGAGAATTGCTACAACAAAAATATCCATTGTACCTAGACATATTGATAACATTGGGTAGCTAAGAACCCCACTTCGTTAGTTTCATTCGTGTTTGAGTGCTTTTGTTTAGTATTTTCATCGTGTTCTTTTATTATGTGTTAATGGCAATTCTTATTGGTTTTATGATTTGTTTACAAATTTATTTGCAAAAATTATCAATACCTGGAAATTTTAATGATAATTTCTAAATTTATTGATGTCATAGAGCAGAGACTTCTATTTCTATAAATTTTACTATCGAAGCGATAGCAGTAGACTGACATTGTATGTCACATAAGTTTTTTAATTAATTTAATTTTTTTTACTAATTTTTTCAGAAATATGTGTCAAGACCTAATTTCTATAAAAACTGTTTTTTCTCAGAATTTTCACTATTAAACTTCCCTCTATTAAGCAAAAATTTTTCAAAAAGTCGCGAATTGATTCAAAAAAGTCCCAAAAATATCCCAAAGAAATTTTAGAAATGATCTCCAAAATATAGCAGAAAATACTCTAAAATGATCCAAAAACAGTCCCGAAATTATTCTAAAAATCCCCGAAAGGGTTTAAAATAATAAAAAAAAAATTCTAGAAAAAAACCAAAAAAGTTCCGAAATGGTCCCGAAACGATCTCAAAAATACAGCAAAAATGTCTTGAAATGGTTCCAGAAAAGTCCCGAAATGATATCGAAAGAGTCTCGAAATTATCCCGAAATAGTCGCGAAAATATCCCAAAAAGTCCAGGAATTATCGCGAAAACAATTATGAAATAATAAATCAAAACTCATTAGAATAATCCTAAAAAACAATGTCGAAACGATCCCAAAACAAAAACCTAAAAAAATTTTAAAAAGTACCGCAAATATCTCTAAAAATTTCAGAAATGATCTCTAAATTTTGCAAAAAAAAACCTGAAAATAATCTAAAATCAGTACCGAAATTATTACAAAAAGCCCCGAAAGGGGTTTGAAAAATATTCCCAAAATGATTCAAGAAAAATTCTAGAAAAAGTTCCGAAATGATCTCAAAAATATCGCAAAAATGTCTTGAAATGGTTCCAGAAAAGTCCCGAAATGATATCGAAAGAGTCTCGAAATTATCCCGAAATGGTCGCGAAAATATCCCAAAAAGTCCGGGAATGATCGCGAAAACCATTATGAAATAATAAATCAAAAGTCTTTAAAATAATCCCAAAAACAATGTCGAAACGATCCCAAAACAAAAACCTAAAAAAAATTTAAAAAAAGTGCCGCAAATGTCTCTTAAAAATTTCAGAAATGATCTCTAAATTTGGCAAAAAAAAAACCCTAAAAATGATCTAAAATCAGTACCGAAATTATTAAAAAAAGCCCCGAAAGGGCTTTGAAAAATATTCCCAAAATGATTCAAGAAAAATTCTAGAAAAAGTTTCGAAATGGTCCCGAAATGATATCAAAAATACCGCAAAAATGTCTTGAAATGGTTCCAGAAAAGTCCCGAAATGATATCGAAAGAGTCTCGAAATTATCCCGAAATGGTCGCGAAAATATCCCAAAAAGTCCGGAAATTATTCCGGAAATGATCGCGAAAACAATTATGAAATAATAAATCAAAAGTCATTAAAATAATCCCAAAAAACAATGTCGAAACGATCCGAAAAAAAGCCTAAAAAATCTTAAAAAAGTTCCGCAAATATCTCTAAAAATTTCAGAAATGATCCATAAACTTGCCAAAAGAATTTTGTAATGATACAAAAAAAGTTCCGAAACGCTGCCAAAATAGTATCGAAAAAGTCCCGAAATTACCCCGAAAATGGCTCGAAATGGTTCCGAGATAATACCAAAAAAGATCCCGAAATAATACCAAAAAGATACCGAAACGATCCCAAAAAAGTGTGGAAATCATCCAAAATAAATGAGGAAATAATTCCAAAAATATCTTAATAAAGTCCAGACACTTGGGAAAAGAGAATGCCGAAATTATACAAAAAAAAAAAAAAATCAGAAAGTATTCATAGAAAGTTCCGAATATATCCCGAAATAATCTCCAAAATATGGGAAACAAAGTTCTGAAACGATCCCAATGAAATCCCAAAATGATCCCGAATTGATATCATAAAGGCTACGAAATGATCCGCATAAAGTACTAAAAAGTTCACAAGAAAGGGTCGAAATATATATAATATGATCTCAAAAATGTCCCGAAATTATCTAAAATAAATCTAGAATTGATGCCAAAAAAATATACCAAAAGTCTTGAAATTATGCCAGAAAGCTCCGAAATAATTTCAAAAATGATAGAAATTTTCCACAAAAAAATTACCGAAAAGATTCCGAAAAAGTCCCGAATTGATGCCAAAAGGTTACGAAATGTTCCCAAAAAAAGTCCTAAAACGTTCCAAAGAAAGCGTCGAAATGATCCCAAGAAAGTATTTAAATGATCCCGACAATATGCTCTCAAAAAAGTCACGAAATGATAAAAAAAAGTCCCGAAATGATCTAAAAGTCCCGAGATAATCCCTGAAAAGTGCTGAAATGATCCCAAAAATGTCCCGAAATATTCCAAAAATGTCCCAAAAACGACCAGAAATTTCAGAAATTTGTCTCCAAAAAATTACCAAAATGATTCCGAAAGTCTCGAATTGCTATCAAAAATATTGCGAAATAATCCCAAAAAGTCCTAAAACCTATCCAAGAAAGTGTTTAAATGATCCCCACAATATGATATCAAAAAAGTCCCGAAATGATATCGAAAAAATCTAGATTTGATGCCAAAAGTATAACAAAAGTCCCAAGATAATCCCTAAAAAGTACTGAAATGATTCCAAAAAGTTCCGAAATAATTAAAAAAAAAATACCGAAACTTAAAAAAAAAGTACCAAAAAGATCCAAAAAAAAAATCCAAAATGATCCCGAAACTATCCCAAGAAAGTCTGGAATTATCACGAAATCAATGCCGAAATATTCCCAAAAAAACCCAGAAATTTTTCATAAAAGTCCAGAAATTATCAAAAAATTACAGAAATTATCCGAAACAAGTTTCAAAACATTTCTGAAAATATTCCAAAAATATTCCCAAGCATTGCGATCAATTTTGTGTTAAGCTGATGTGTTAAAATTGCATAGATGCCACTCAGATTTAGAATTTCTTACAAAAACTCACAATTCACTGGCGATATTGCCATATTGATGTTTACCCATTTATATAAATTTAAACACCGTCTTTGCATTTGGTCCCATTGTGTGACTGCGACTGCTCAGTTGCTCATTTCGCAAATATAAAACCGCCCATGATTAAGCGTCACACATTAAAACAAACATATAAATTCTCGCATTAAGCTTATAGCAGCCCTTTGACCAGCGAGAGAGCATCGGTTCCATGGTGTAGTGGTTAGCACTCAGGACTCTGAATCCTGCGACCCGAGTTCAAATCTCGGTGGAACCTTCCGATTGGCAATTAGATCTTTTGATTTTTATTATTTTTTTTTACACAAAATTATAATTTTTAATAACATTTTGTGCAAATTTCGCGCCGTATTATAACTCTTACTAACAACTACTTTGCTTGCATCAAATTATTATTCATCGAAAAAACAACCACAAATGCCTACTTAGCTACATACATTATTGTTTATGCCTTTGCCATCTTTTTCTCACTTTTTCTACTTTTTTTCATACCCTCGCAACACATACCAAGCAAGCAAACAAATTGCTATGTAGACAAAAACGAAATTGAAACGCGCAGAAGCGCTCATAAAGCAATGCCAAGCAGTTGATTGCTTTACTCGTTTGTGCTATCGCTTGTATATGGCATTTGGCAGATGTTTAATATGTGCCCGGGTAGCTCAGTCGGTAGAGCATTGGACTTTTAATCCAAGGGTCCAGGGTTCAAGTCCCTGCTCGGGCGGGATAATATTTTTTAGTTTTTATTTTTTTAATTTTTTTTATGATATAATTTAATTGAAAGACTTGTGATTACTACTTTTAAATTTCTTGAAGTGGAAGGGCTAAAATTAAATAGGATGTTAAAATGTTTAAAAAAGCTTAGTTTTATCAACCGTTTTCGTTCACTGTCAATAGCAACCTTTCTTGTCGAAAATAGCCCGTTAAGATAGTTAAAAATGGAAATTGCATTATAAGAAAGCCAAATTTGGTGGTTTTTCGAAAAAAGGCATCAAAATAAAAAAAATACGAAAGCAGTGTTGATACTATGAAGGCTTTACAGTATTGCCATCTATTTGAAAAAAAAAAAAACAAATAAATAAATAATTGAAGTATGTCAATATGGTTGTCAAGCGAAAAATATTTTAAGGCGTATTTCATCAAAAAAAAATTCTAGATAGGGTTACCATCTAATTCGAGTATATGTAACTATATTTTGACATATCCGCTATTACCTATAAAACGATAAAAAGCCAAATTTAGTGGATTTTCGGAAAAAAGGCATCAAAATACAAAAAATACGAAAGCAGTGTTGATACCATGAAGGTTTTACAGTATTGCCATCTATTTGAAATAAAAAAAACGCATAAATAAATTGTTGAAATGTGCCAATATGGTTGTCAAGCGAAAAATATTTTATGTCGTATTTCAGCAAAAGTATTTCTAGATAGGGTTACCTCCTAATTCGATTATATCTATATTTTGACATATCCGCTATTACCTATAAAACGATAAGAAAGCCAAATTTTGTAGATTTTCGGAAAAAAGTATCAAAATACAAAAAGTACGAAAGCAGTGTTGCTACTATGAAGGTTTTACAGTATTGCCATCTATTTGCAAAAAAAAAAAAAAAAAAAAAATAATTGAAGTATGTCATATGGTTGTCAAGCAAAAAATATTTTATGTCGTATTTCCAAAAAAATATTTCTAGATAGGGTTACCATCTAATTCGATTATATCTATATTTTGACATATCCGCTATTACCTATAAAACGATAAAAAGCCAAATTTAGTGGATTTTCGGAAAAAAGGTATCAAAATACAAAAAGTACGACAGCAGTGTTGATACCATGAAGGTTTTACAGTATTGCCATCTATTTGAAAAAAAAAAAAATAAATAAATAAATAAATATGTAATTGAAATATGTCACTATGGTTTTCGAGCAAAAAATATTTTATGTCGTATTTCAACAAAAATATTTCTAGATAGGGTTACCACCTAATTCGATTACATATATCTATATTTTGGCATATTCGCTATTATCAATAAAACGATTTGATGTATGTACATTAGAGCGTATCACCAAAAAAAAGTCGGCCGTAGCTCCCTCATATGAAGTGTTTTTGAAAATCATTTAAAAAAAAACAATTATATTTTTTTTTCTGGCAACCCTAGAAATCGCCCAATTTCATTTTTCTTCATATCTTCGGCATTTTTTGTCGGATTTTAAAATATGCTACCACAGCGAAACGCATGAGCTCAATGAACTTTCTTGAGAAAAAACCTCCTCTTTGAAACGAAAAAATTGATGTGTCAAACTTTAAAATCCACCAAAAAATGCCGAAGATATGAAGAAAAATGCAATTAGGCGACATCTAGGGTTGCCAGAATTTTTTTTTTTTTTTTAAATTTTTTTCAAAAACACTTTATTTTTGGTGATACGCTCATACATACAAAAGTATTGAAAAAAAAAATAAAAATAAAAAATAATAAGGGTTGCCACCTAATCCCTTTCTCAAAATTTTTGGAATCTCGACTATTGATTCCGAAACGACTTAACAAATTACTATGCTAAAATCTCAGCTCTCTTACTTAAGTGTTGCCTAAGACTTAAAAGATTTTCACAGAGTTGCCACTTATGTCTCTTAAATTTGAATAAGAAATCAAATAAGAAATGAGAATGTGAATATCTAAGGAACGCTTTTTTACGTTGTATCTATTTGAAAAATTTGGAACAAAACTCGCTGTTCGAAAGGAAGTTTCGTCCGATTCAAAAAACACAAATTTGCAGGCATCACTTATTAATCATTAGTTGCAGGCAGATATAATTTGAATCTCTTCTACCAAAAGAAAAACTCCTGCGGCCTATAGCAACAACAAAACTTCGCTGCCTTCATATTTCCTGTTCTTCCTACCAACTTTTGCCTGCTACCTACTTGGCAAACCACCGCTGTCCAAATATGTATGTATGAGTTCATAATAAATCGTTTCTTTATTCTTTGAAAACTCTGTGATCGGCCATGTTTCATCCTCAACAATTCTGCTATTCCTTTTTTGGGCAAAGTAGTATTTCTTTTTTTGCTGCTTGACCATTGCCTTTTTGCGCAATTCTTTGACAGCGCAAAAATATTATTTGTGTCTCATAAATTAACATTTCACACCTGAGTTGGATTTAATAATGATTCGTATTAATTCTGTTCATAAAGGCTGTGAAAAAACAACAAAAAAGCGAAAATTTATGAGAGAAAGGTTAGCGCAGAGGAATAAATTTGGCAGTCGATTCAAACGAGTTGAGAGTCGAAGGTTGTCGCTATTTGTTGCCATTATGGACATCACTGAACATTGGCGAGTAGATTTAATACACGTGAAGAAGAAGTATTTGGGTTAACCCAAAATGATCCTAAAATTATCCCAAAATGACCGCAAAACGATCCCAAAATTACCCCTATATGATCCCAAAATAACTTCATAATGATCCCAAAGTGATCCTAAAATGATTCCAAAATAACCCCAAAACGATCCCAAAATAAGTCCATAATGATAATGAAAATTATCTTCATATGATCCCAAAATGACCCCAAAATATCGAAAAATTACCCCAAAAATGATCCCAAAATGACCGCAAAACGAACCCAAAATGACCACTAAATGAACCCAAAATGACCCCAAAATTATCCCAAAGTGACTCCAAAATATAAAAATACAATACGGTAAAATGGCAACCCTACTTGAAAATATTTTAGTTGGTATGCTTTTCGCCGAAAATACCTTTCATTTGATACCCTTATTGGCATGTTTTGCTCAATATTAAACAAAAATATAGATAGGCGGCAACCCTGTAAACCACCCCAAGTGGCAACACTCAAGTGAAAAGTTTTAAAAACAACCATACTATCCCTATGCCCAAATTTCATAGAAATCGGTCAAACGGTTCTCGAGATAGTACCGGATATACAAATATAATGCGGTTAAGCAGAAGTCCTAGGTGGTAACCCTAATGAAAAATATTTCAGTTTAATGTCGCCGAAAATACATTTCATTTGATACCCATATTGGCATATATTGCTCAATATTTAAACAAAATTTAGATAGGTGGCCACCTTGTAAACCGCCCCAAGTGGCAACACCCAAGTAAAAAGTCTTAGAACGAAGCATACGATCTATATGCCAAATTTCATCCAAATCGATCAAGCTGTGCCGAGATAGTCCGGATACACAAATATACCTCGGTAAGGTGGCAACCCTAGGTGGAAACCCTACTTGAAAATATTTTAATTGGTATGTCGCCGAAAAAACCTTTAATTTGATACTCGTTTAGGTGGCAACCCTGTAAACCGCCCAAAGTAGCAAAACCCAGGTGGATAGTCTCAGAATCAAGCGTACTATCTCATGCAAATCGATCAAGCGGTTCCCGAGATAGTCCGGATATACAAATACATATACAAGATTAGCTCGTTTAAAGTTGAGAGATATAAAAAAATGTGATTCGATGACCAATTTGGGCTGAGAGCTTTTTAACGGGATAAGTTTCGAGTTGCCATATACCCACAGCCGAACATTAATTCAACTAAGACGCGTTACATGGATTGTAGAAGAGTTCCCAAACGGAATGTGGAAGTGCTGATTAAACGGAAAGTGCGAAGGACCAAAAGACAGGTTTACTTTCTCCTACCTACAAACTTTTGGTGCCCCATAATAAACCAATTACTTAAACTAAATTGCCTCTCAGTGGGAGTGGCAGCATCTAACACGTCTCATCTGAGGAAGCGCTAAATTCCAGTTTCCACATTCGCTCACCATGCAAAGCGAGTTCATAAATAATGTTCGACTGATAAATTAGTCCAATCATAGATCATTTAGATATTAGATTTAGATAAGCACGATTTTCTTCAAACATGGCTAACTCTATTATGGGACACCTCATGATGTGTGGCCCACATTTTTCACTCCACACGCATGCGTGCCGCTACAGTTGCCTCACTATGTTTATATGAGTGTGTGTGTGCGTGACCACCTAACCCGGCGCGAGTGTCATAAATGTCACTTGAAAGCATGAAAAGTGTAAATTATTCATAATCGAAGTAAAAACATGCACAACAACTTATTATATAGTTATTTTTTTTCCGATAGGAGTAATAACGAGTTAATATTCGATTTGCTGAACCGAGTACCGAGTACTTTTTCGGACTCGATTATGTTCAAATATTATTAAATTCAAATAAGTTTAATGGGAATAGAGTACATGTAGTACATAGATCGGGTACGCAGGAATAAAAAAGAAAGGATGGAAGCAAGGAGAAGGGTAAGGAAAAGAAGAATAAAAGGGAAAAAAGCAAAAAAAAAATGAAGGGATATGAAAAAGAAAGGTTGTATTTACGGTTACGGTTATGGTTGTATTTACGGTTACGGTTATGGTTGTATTTACGGTTACGGTTATGATTGTACTTACGGTTACGGTTATGGTTGTATTTACGGTTACCGTTATGGTTGTATTTACGGTTACGGTTATGGTTGTATTTACGGTTACGGTTATGGTTGTATTTACGGTTACGGTTATGGTTGTATTTACGGTTACGGTTATGGTTGTATTTACGGTTACGGTTATGGTTGTATTTACGGTTATGGTTGTATTTACGGTTACGGTTATGGTTGTATTTACGGTTACGGTTATGGTTGTATTTACGGTCACGGTTATGGTTGTATATACGGTTACGGTTATGATTGTACTTACGGTTTTGGTTGTATTTACGAGTACGGTTATGGTTGTATTTTCGGTTACGGTTATGGTTGTATTTACGAGTACTGTTATGGTTGTATTTTCGGTTACGGTTATGGTTGTATTTACGAGTACTGTTATGGTTGTATTTTCGGTTAGGGTTATGGTTGTATTTACGTTTACAGTTATGGTTGCATTTACGGTTACGGTTATGGTTGTATTTTCGGTTACGGCTATGGTTGTATTTACGTTTACGGTTATGGTTGCATTTACGGTTACGGTTACGGCTATGGTTGTATTTACGGTTACGGTTATGGTTGTGTTTACTGTTACGATTATGGTTGTATTTACGGTTACGGTTATGGTTGTGTTTACGGTTACGGTTATGGTTGTATTTACGGTTACGGTTATGGTTGTACTTACGGTTTTGGTTGTATTTACGAGTACGGTTATGGTTGTATTTTCGGTTACGGTCAGGTTGTAGTTGCTGTTACGGTTATGGTTGTGTTTACGGTTACGGTTATGGATTTATTTACGGTTATGGTTATGTTTGTATTTACTGTTACGGTTATGGTTGTATCTACTGTAACGGTTATGGTTGTATTTACGGTTACGGTTCAGTTTTGGGTTAAAAAGCTCAAGTTTGCTACAGCAAAATGAATGAAGACCATGTACCGGTACTTTACCGCTATGTTTCGCGTAGTCTATTCGGCTAACGAGTACCTACTAGTAACAACAGAAGCTGTAACTGTACAACACTACACCTAATGCATTTTGTATTGCCATTTCATAGCCTCTTTTTAAATAGTCCATTTTCTTATCTCATTTACAATTTTTCAATTAGCTGGTAATATTTTCCAACAACTGCTGTTAATACTAATTCAAATTTATATACCTTGGAATTGATAATGGATAAAGTTAAATAGCAAAAGTAGTTCGCTTGATTTGTTGCCTTGCAAGTTTAACGAAATTTATCAACAAATTAGTTGCTCATTAATTTTCATAAAAATACAAACAAAAAAATACAGAGTGAAAACGAGGAAAATATACAACGAATCCCAATGCAATTAATGGTTGTAAGTAAGAAGGTGGAGAAAAAAATTTATTAGGAGCATAGTTTTGCGAAGTTTAGCGTAAATTAAACTAGTTAATAAAAACAGTTTTTGGTATATACCCGGTTGTTAGTTTTACTGAACAGCTTTTCTCAGTAGGCTGAATGTAAAAAAATTCCATTTTTGTCAATCTAAATAGTTTTATTTCGTGTTTTCTCCGAAATATCGTTTTTATTCAACGGTTTTTTTCGAATTTTCGAAATCGGTAAAGTTGCCGTATAAGCTAAAATATTTCACTCGCTCACTATGTAGCATCGGGCATTACAAAGTATCTGTCACTATGAAGTATTGGTCACTATGGAGTATCGGCCACTATAAAGTATCGGCAACTATAAAGTGTCGGCCAAAATGAAGTATCCGTCACTATGAAGTATTCGTCACTATAAAGTATCGGTCACTATAAAGTATCGACCACTATGAAGTATCGGTTACCACAAAGTATCCGCCACTATAAAGTATCGGTCACTATAAAGTATCGGTCACTATAAAGTATCGGTCACTATAAAGTATCGGTCACTATAAAGTATCGGTCACTATAAAGTATCGGTCACTAAAAGTATCGGTCACTATGAAGTATCCGTCACTATTAAGTATCGGTCACTATAAAGCATCGGTCACCATGATGTATCCGTCACTATAAAGTATCGGTCACCATGAAGTATCGGTCACCATGAGGTATCCGTCACTATAAAGTATCGGTCATCATGAAGTATCCGTCGCAATGAAGTATCGGTCACCATGAGGTATCCGTCACTATAAAGTATCGGTCACCATGAAGTATCCGTCGCAATGAAGTATCGGTCACCATGAGGCATCCGTCACTATAATGTATCGGTCACCATGAAGTATCCGTCGCAATGAAGTATCGGCAAAGAAGATGAGTAAAGCGCTCATTTGATTTCTACGTTTATGCCGAGTTTTAGACTCTGGAAAGCTAAGCGCATATGGGTATAGTAATAAAAATATTATTTCAAATTTAAAAATATTAAAGCAATCTAAAATGAAAAAAAAAGATAAACGTGGTGCGAAATCAAAGTATCCGCCACTATAAAGTATCGGTCACTATAAAGTATCGGTCACTATAAAGTATCGGTCACTATAAAGTATCGGTCACTATAAAGTATCGGTCACTATAAAGTATCGGTCACTAAAAGTATCGGTCACTATGAAGTATCCGTCACTATTAAGTATCGGTTACTATAAAGTATCGGCCACCATGAAGTATCCGTCGCAATGAAGTATCGGTCACCATGAGGCATCCGTCACTATAATGTATCGGTCACCATGAAGTATCCGTCGCAATGAAGTATCGGCAAAGAAGATGAGTAAAGCGCTCATTTGATTTCTACGTTTATGCCGAGTTTTAAAAATATTAAAGCAATCTAAAATGAAAAAAAAAGATAAACGTGGTGCGAAATCAAGCGGGCATGAAGGCTGCGTCTACTATTGACCAGCATTTGTGGGGTGGAGTAGCCTCCACTTTAAAAAATGAGCTAGTTAGTTGCACTCGATGTTGTTGCTGTTATAGCCGTTATTATTTTTCTTGTTCGCATGTTGGCATAAAGCGTCGATATTAGTTTATAAACACATTAATAAATAACCTAATCGGCGTGGCATAATTTATTAAGCGATAAACGATGGCGCGAGTCTCTTAAGCTGCCGGAGACGCAACACACCCCGAGCTCGTGCACAGAGATGGCACTACGTATGAATGCATGTATGTTGAAGCCTAGTTGCTGGTAATGGTTGATTGCATGGAAGTCGCATAACCGCAACATTTAATTATAAGTTGCCGCACCACGAGCTCACAAGAAATTGCTGTGGAGGCGCAGGAAGTCGAGTCGATTGTTGTTGTTCTTGGTTGAAGTAGAAAATTGCAGATGAGGCAGACGACACTGATGTGACAGGAAGCGCGTAGGCCGGTGTAGGCTCTGTGTTGCATATTTATCAAAAAACGTGAAGTCAACTAACAACAGCCAATATAAGCGCGAAATGATCTCAAACAGGTTGTAGGCGACAGTGTAGAGGGGAGCAGGCAGTGGTAAAATGTGTACCGTTAAGAAAAAATTAGCGACGAGCTGGCAACGCTTGATGAATGACAATTTAAGCTGCTGGCTGTGGAATTGCGAGTAGTGGTAGATGGGGATAGTAATTTAGTTCTAAGGATTGCGAGTCTCTTTTCACAGTTAAAAAATTTGGGCTAAAATTTAAACTTTTTTGGTATGTATATATGACTCGACCAAAAAAATACTAAAGTTTAAACTTTGAAAAGTTCAAAATTTTTTTAGCCTTTCTGGGTTTAAATTTTAATCGACAGTCATACCATTTTTTAGACCTCGAGAAGTTTAATTTTAAAGCCTGTTTATGGTTAAATTTTGTAAATAATAATTCTTAATATTATAACTGAAAATAATTAATTCTAGACCTTACATGTATAAAAACAAAGCCGATGAAGTTTAATTCTGATCCTGGGATTGGTTTAAAAACAGTATTTTATTTCGGTAAAATTAACACCAACGAGGTTCACCATTCAGTCTAAATATATCTCAAAATTACACTTCTAATGGCTAAAATTTAAACCAAAGAAGTATACATTTTAGCCCAATATTGGTATAAAAACAGAAACTTGATTTTCATTCAAATTCATTTTTATTCATTTATTTATTAAAATTATTACATTTATTCAGGTAACAGTAGAGGTATCATAACATATAACTTATCATTATGTTAGCGAAATTTCGGGACTAATTTTTTCATTTTTTTAATTAGTTTCAATTTAATTTTTATTTTATTTTATATATAGTTTAATTAATTTAATTTATTTTTTTAGTTTATTTGTTTATTTAACTTTTTGTTAGCGAAATTTGGGGATTCAAGTTTCGGGCGTAATAGTTTGTTTTAAGGCGAACGAGACAGGGTTTTTTTTAAATGTTTTTATTAGGTCGCTTTCGTCGTTCTTGTGGCCGGTTTTTATACCTTTCATGAACATGAAATGGTATTATAACTTTGGTCCGATGTTTGTAAATATGAGAAGAAGAAGAGATAGACCCATCAATAAGTATACCGAAATGATCAGGATGACGAGATGAGTTGATTTAGCCATGTCCGTCTGTCCGTCTGTCCGTCTGTCTGTTTGAACGCAAACTAGTCCCTCAATTTTTGAGATATCTGGCTGAAATTTTGTATGTGGCCACCATTTTGTAATATAGGAATCATTTGTCGGAACTGACAAGATCGGACCAGTATAACATATAGCCCCCATACAACCGATTGTTCAGATATAAGGTTTTTTGGCCAAAACTTTTGCAATTAAAAAGTTAGGAACGTAAAATTTTGCAACTCGAGTACTTTCTATTTATGTAGTGTATATAGTGAAAATCAACCAGATCGGGCAAATGTAACATATAGCCCCCATACAACCGATTGTTCAGATATAAGGTTTTTTGGCCAAAACTTCTGCAATTAAAAAGTTAGGAACGTAAAATTTTGCAACTCGAGTACTTTCTATTTATGTAGTGTATATAGTGAAAATCAACAAGATCGGGCAAATGTAACATATAGCCCCCATACAACCGATTGTTCAGATATAAGGTTTTTTGGCCAAAACTTCTGCAATTAAAAAGTTAGGAACGTAAAATTTTGCAACTCGAGTACTTTCTATTTATGTAGTGTACGTAGTGAAAATCAACCAGATCGGGCAAATGTAACATATAGCCCCCATACAACCGATTGTTCAGATATAAGGTTTTTTGGCCAAAACTTCTGCAATTAAAAAGTTAGGAACGTAAAATTTTGCAACTCGGGTACTTTCTATTTATGTAGTGTATATAGTGAAAATCAACAAGATCGGGCAAATGTAACATATACCCCCTATACAACCGATTGTTCAGATATAAGGTTTTTTGGCCAAAACTTCTGCAATTAAAAAGTTAGGAACGTAAAATTTTGCATCTCGAGTACTTTCTATTTATGTAGTGTATATAGTGAAAATCAACAAGATCGGCCAAATTTAACATATAGCCCCCATACAACCGATTGTTCAGATATAAGGTTTTTTTCCCAAAACTTCTGCAATTAAAAGTTAGGAACGTAAAATTTTGCAACTCGAGTACTTTCTATTTATGTAGTGTATATAGTGAAAATCAACAAGATCGGGCAAATGTAACATATAGCCCCCATACAACCGATTGTTCAGATATAAGGTTTTTTTGGCCAAAACTTCTGCAATTAAAAAGTTAGGAACATAAAATTTTGCAACTTGAGTACTTTCAATTTATGTAGTGTGTAGAGGAAAATCAAGAAGATCGGGTAAATATAACATATATTTAGCCCCATACAACCGGTTGTTCCGATATAAGGTTTTTTGGCCAATACTTCCGCATTTAAAAAGTTAGGAACGTAAAATATTTCACCTTTAGTACTTTCTACATATGTAATGTGTATAGTGTAAGTCAGTACAATTGAACACGTATAATATATAGCCTCCATACAATCGATTGTTCCGATAACTCGGATCCTATTATTTTGTAAGTTTTTTTTAAATTATAACAAAGATGTGTAATGTGTATAGTAAATATAGTTAAATTGAAACAGGCTGTACTGGGGATCGAACAGTGAAAATCGTGACGCTTATTCATGAAAGGTATATAGCCTTCGGCACAGCCGAAGACAGCTTTCCTTACTTGTTTTCATTCGATTTCAAACCGAGTCCCTGTTGGGCTTTTCTTGAAATTTTTACCACAGTTCAGGTCGCGCTGACAATGCAATATTATGAAAAAAAAAAAATCCGATAGGTGGCTTGTGGGTCGCTATATTTCCGAAAATCGCAATTATGGTCCGATTTGGCTGACATTTTTTTTCTATTTTTTTTATTTTATTTAATTTTTAAATTTTTATTTAATTTAATTTTTTGATTTTTATTTCATTTTATTTAATTATTTTTTTTCTATTTTTTTAGTTTTATTTAATTTTTTAAATTTTATTTTATGTTATTATTTAATTTAATTTTTTACTGCATTTATTTTTAATTTTTTGTTTGTTTTTTCATTGTTTTTTTTTTTTAATTAACTGTTATTTATTTTGTTTTTTAAATTTTATTATTTTTTTAGTTTTATTTTTTTTGTTTTTTTTTTGTTTTTTTTTTTTAATTTTAATTTTTTTTTAATTTAATTTTATTTTTTTTGTTTTATTTTTTTTTTAGTTAATTGATTTTTATTTATTTTTTTTTTTATTTTTTTTATTTTTTTTTTATTTTTTTTAAATTTTTTTTAATTAATTTTTTTTTTGTTTTTTTTTTTTTAATTTTTATTTTTTAATTTCTAAATTTTTGTTTTTATTTAGTTTTATTTTATTTGGTTTTGTTTTTTTTAATTTATTTTTGTTTTATTTAAATTTAAAATAATCTTTCTGAAAAGATTATGAAGCGAAGATGTTCCAATCCCGAAGCTCTCGGCATTTAGTACCGAAACTTGGGTATCCGTAGGCTCAAAAGGCTATTACCAGCTAGCTAATTGATTGATGTAAAATAAATTACTATAGTCAATCTTTGTGGAGCAACAAAGAACCACAAAACCCATTCTAATCGTTTTCATGACTTGCACAGCCCATTCTCGCAACAACAAAAGTAGAAAGCGCGTTCTACGCAATTGGAAAATACTCATCTCAAACCACAAAGCCAACCAAACAACCCACAGTAGTAGTAGTATGTCATTTGCTAAGCACAACTCAAAGCGGTGGCTTAAACTCATCTGTCAGAAAATGACAGAGAACATCCGTGACTTGCAGCTATGCATCTGAACAACTAAACTACTTCCCGCCCATACGGGCGCAGAGCGACGATGCAACCCATTTTAAACGCATTTGATTTGATTTAACGAACGCTTAGAATACGAGCTTGGTAACTCACATTGGGTGTTGGATGTTGGGAACTGGGAGTTTGTAGTCCCATATTAAATATTTTGTTTGAGTTATGGCACACGTTTGTGGTTTTAGCGCGCGAACAATAATGACGACAAGCGCTTCTGGTGCGCAAGCGTATGAAATACAGTGGCTTTTTGTGACTGCAACAACTGGGCGTGATCTTCTGTTGATCAGGTTGAAAAAAAAAGAATTGCTCTAAATGCTTTCTCTTTTGTCTAAATGCTTTCTCTTTTATCAAAGACGGAAGCAACGCCATTGAGGCGCCTTGTGGGCCCGTAACCGCACCTTCGAACCTCCTACTGTTCGAGTACTCATCGCACTGGTGCTAGATTTACGTGTTCCAGCAATGGGATTTACGACGTCCTGTGTGCTGTTCGGTCGGCAAACAACTTTTCGATTCAAATTCAAATTCTGAATGAGTTCCTCTTCTTGATCGGAGAGGACTATTTTATGTGACATCGGTGGCTCTTTTTCACCTCGATTGACAAAAGAACATGTCTGATTGTTCGTGCTTTTATTGCTTCGTTGCCAATTACAACTTTGTAACAGTGTTCCTTGGGCTTCCTCCTATCGTGGTTTGGTCTCATCAAATTACCTGCGGTTTTGCCAGCTTCATTCATCAACGCACTTGTGATGACATACTACGCATGTGCGTTGGTTCTCTCTCGTTTTTTTTTTTTTTGTTAAAATTTATATTAATTAAATGTGGAAATCAAGTCACCGTAAGAAACCGCAAAGTAAACCCACACACGTCACTTTTTATTTTTTTTGTTGTTGATTTGATTGCACATTTAAGTCGTGTGTTGGGTAAAATAAGTGGTTTCGAAGGAAACCTGAAACCTAAATCACTTAAACACGAGAGAGACAGGGACCTCAATGAAGAGAAAGAGCACTTGCAGGGATTTACGATCTGACCACCCACTAGTGAGGGCAAGGCAATTTATTCTTGCTAGAGGGTTCGGGTACAGTTTCTGGTAGCCAGACAAGAAGATCTTTCAATAGTCCGAATTTTCGGAAGCGCTTTTAGCTAGTAACTAAGTTCAGTAATGCTTTTATTATGTGAATTATTTTGGAACGATTTTTCGCCATCCCTTGTAAATTTTGGTTTTGCGACAAACCGGTTTCGGCAATGTGCCATCTTCAGTGTCGATTTTCGTACTGTATGTCAATATAATTTAAAGTTAAATTAAGCTCGAACGATTTCAAGCCAAAATTTAAAAAGACTTTCGATTGCCCGATTTTTTTATTTGAGTTATCAGCTTTTCTGTATCATAGTAGCTTAGGCTTTAAGTATCGCAGCGATTTCTGATACTTCGATCGATTTTTTTTTTTTTTTTTTCTTCAGTATCAACACGTTTCATATGTCAGCATAAAGTGTGATATGTTCGCATATCGAATTTCCCTTGGCGTCTTGTCGTAAATTAAATGAACCGTAATTACTGAACTAATTATTAATTGACATGAGAGATTGGCGCCAAGCGAACAAGCGTCAAGTGTTGCTTTTATATAAACTTGTTGTTAAGTACCAGTACAAGGCGCCACACACAAAAAACAGCACTTAAAAAAGAGAAAAAAAAAGCAGAAATAAAAAAAATTTAAACAACGAAGCTTTTACAAAAATTGCTGCATAAATACCCTCACTAATAGTTGATTATTTAAAAATCTAAACAAGCATTTCTGTTATAAAAACAAAACACTATTGAGTGTCTGATTGTAACGCGATCTTTCAATATTTTTTGTAAATTTTTTTCTTTTTTTTTTTTGCTCGATTTTAAACTGGTCATTTTTGGATCATTTTGGAATCATTTTTGAGATAAGTTTGTGATCATTTTGCGGTTATTTTGGGATCAATTTTGAGGTGATTTAGGATAATTTTGGGGTCTTTTCGGGATCATCTTGTGCTGATTTGGGGATCATTTTTGGGTCAATTTGGGATCACTTTTGGATCATTATGCGTTAAATTTGGGGTCATTTTGGGATAATTTTTGGGTCATATTTGGGATCATTTTGAGATCATTTTGGAGTCATTTTGGGTTCACTTTGGAGTGATTTGGGGATCATTTTGTGGTCATTTATGAATTTTTTTCGAATCGTTTCGGAATAATTTTTGGGATCATTTTGGAGTAATTTTTTGGGATAATTTTTGGGTCATTTTGGGGTCAGCTTGGGATTATTTTGGCGTTATTTTTGGGGGTCATTTGCAATCTTTTTCCGGTCATTTTGGAATCTTTTTTGGGTCATTTTGGAATCATTCTGAGATCATTTTAGGGTCATTTTTGGATCATTTTGGATCATTTTAAGATTATTTTGGTGTAATTTTATGATCATTTTGGGGCTCTTTTTTTTGGACCATTTTAAGATTATTTTGGTGTCAATTTATGATTATTTTGGGGTCATTTTGGTATAGTTTTAAGGTCATTTTGGGGTCAATTTGGGATCAATTTAAGATCAATTTGGTGTTAGGTTGGGATCATTTCGGTAAAATTGCAATTGAATAAAAAAATAACCGGTCATTCATCACTTAAAGTTTTATAAGTGATGAATAATTTTATTTTATTCGAAGTGGCTCAACCCTGATGTGGATAGAATGCTTCATTCTAAGATTTTCTAATGGTGTTTTCCCACTTGAGATTGTTATAAATGCCATCTATTCGATATTTTTCGGAAATCTATTTTGAAAAGTTCATATGCGATAAAATCAAAAACACCGATATACCAAAATATAAAATTAAAAAAAAAAAAAATTAAAAAAATTAAAAAAATTAAAAAAAAAAAATTAAAAAATTAAAAAAAAAAATTAAAAAATTAAAAAAAAAAAATTTAAAAAAAATTAAAAAAATTAGAAAAACATTAAAAAAAAAAATAAAAAAAAAATTTTAAGAAAATTAAAAAAAATATTGAAAAAAAATTTGAAAAAAGATTAAAATTTTTTTTTTAATTTAAAAAAAATAAAAAAAAAAATATAAAAAAAAATTAAAAGAAAAAAGAATTCACCAAAAAGAATAAAAAAAAAAAATTTTAAAAAATTAAAAGAAAATTTGAAAAAAGAATACAATTTTTTTTTAATTTAAAATAAATAAAAAAAAATTAAAAAAAAAATTAAAAGAAAAAAGAATTTACCAAAAAGAACTAAAAAAGAATTAAAAAAAAAAAATTTAAAAAAAAAACGAAAAAAATTTGAAAAAAAAAATTTCAAAATAAAAAATAAAAAAAAAAAAAATAAAAAAATAAAAATTGAAATTAAATAACATTAAAGTTAAATAAAAAAAAAAAAAAACAGAAAAAAATAAATTAATAAAAATTAAAATAAAGAAAAATAGAATAAAATAAAAGAAAATGAATTTTTTTTTTTTAATTAATAAAATGAAACCAAATATAATAAATTGAAGTAAAATAAATAAGAATAATAAAAAAAATTCAAATAAACTTCGTCATTTAAATAAAGAAAATCAATTTTATTTGCTGATAGTTAAGCTTTCTTCTATGCTCCTCCAATAGGAGTTAAGTAAGCTGATGAAGCTTTCTCTCAGTGATGAACCCCCACCATATTTTGCTTCAAATCTTATACTGGATCCCTGTTTTTTTTTATTAACAATTAAAAGTCTTTGAAGTGTTTGTCGCGTCGCGCTATCGTTTTGCATTGATGAGAAACACTTGAAACAATTTGATTTTGTTGTTATTTATTATTAAATATTTAGCACCAGCAACACTTCGAGAGCACAATTACAAGCCACTCATGACGCTTACATAAATTGATTTATTGTAATAATGATCAAATGATTATATTGTGCTCAAGTAATGATCAATTTAGATCAGGCCCCTGCAGAATTGGAAACGAGGGTGTTTTAGTGAATGAGCGCTCTTCGCACCAATCAAATTATGTTAAATCTCTTTTTTTGCTCTGTCACTCACTAGCAAGTACCGAAACAACTGCGTATGTTCTAGAGTCGTTGCTGGCAAGTGAGAAACTGAGCATAACCAACAACATCAACAGCAACAATTTCATTGTTCGAGAGGCCAACCAAAGATGGTAATAATGGGTGTGAATTTGATTCTCAAATTTAGTTGCCTAGGCCTAATTTAGACAGATGAATTGTGATCTAGTTCATATGTTACGAATTTAGCTTCCCTTCTACGTCTTATTTGCGCGGCGGCAGTAACTTTGAACTCAAATAAAAGCATCGCACTACAAATTGGATTCAAGCTAATCATAAAACGAGTTGCGAAACGAATATGATAAATACCTTGAGCACTTGTTTTGCTTGCTTTTTAAACTTCAGATATCAAATGAAGAGTTTTAATTAAAGCATACAAATTGTTTTTCGTCACAAATGTTTTTTATTACAAAATTATACTAGTCTGGCGCCAACATAATTAGTTAGCCTTTGTATTTATGTTTATGCATAATTTTTCTAGATTATCCCAATATTTTGTTATTGTTTCGGTGTAGCTTATCGGCTTTAATTAAACTAAAATGTCCTACTGACTTACACCTTTGTTTTTGTGTTGTTTGGTATAAACAAACTAAATTATTGATTGAAAAATATCTTTTCTCTGTAAATATACTCAATTTATATCGTCTTTATTTTTTTAAAGGTAAACTTGTAATGGCTACTGATGCAGCAGTTGTTGCTGCTACCAAAGTTGCGGAGAAACCCATGAATGGTGAGTTTGATACGTAATTCGTTGTTGTACAGTTTAATTAATTAATTTATTAAGGTAATTATATTACATAATTTAAATTAAAAAAATAAAAATAATAAAAAAAAAAATAAAATGAACTGAAATGGAATGAAACGAAATGAAATATAAAAAAAGAATTAAATTAAATAATACAAAAAAATTGAAAGCAAAATCAAAAATTAAAAAAAAAGTTGAAAAAAATTAAAAAAAAAAAATTGAAAAAATATTAAAAAAAATTATTGAATAAAATTTAAAAAAAATTAAAATAAAAATAAAAAAAAAAATAAAAAAAAAATTTTAAAAAAATAAAAAAATACTTTAGAATTAAAAAAAAATTAAAACAAAAATTTAAAAGAAAATTAAAAAAAAAAAAATAAAGAAAAAATAACAAAAAGAATAAAAAAAAAAATTAAAAAAAAAAACTTAAAAAAATTTAAAAACATACTAAACAAAATTTAAAAACAATTTAAAAAAAACTTTAAAATTAAGAAAAAATAAAAAAAAAATATAAAAACAAATTTTAAAAACATTGAAAAAAAATAAGAAAAAAAATTAAGAAAAAAAATTAAAAAAAAAAATTAAAAAAAAAAATTAAAAAAAAATTAATTAAGCAAAATCAAAATTAATTAAGCAAAATCAAAAATAAAAAAAAAAGTTGAAAAAAATTAAAAAAAAAATTGAAAAAATATAAAAAAAAAATTGAAAAAATATAAAAAAAATTAAAAAAAAAAATTAAAAAAAATAAAAAAAAAAATTTTGAATTAAAAAAAAAAATTAAAATAAAAATTTAAACGAAAATTAAAAAAAAAAATAAGAAAATTTTTTTAAAAAATTGAAAAAAAAAATAAAAAAAATTAAGAAAAAAAAAAAAAAAAAATTAAAAAAAAAATTAATTAAGCAAAATTAATTAAGCAAAATCAAAAATAGAAAAAAAAGGTGAAAAAATTTAAAAACTAAATTTAAAAAAAATTAAAAAAAAAATTCAAAATAAAATAAAAAAAAAATAAAAAAAAAATAAAAAAATACTTTAAAATTCAAAAAAAAAAAAATAAAAAAAATAAAAAAATACTTTAGAATTAAAAAAAATTAAGAAAAAAATTTAAAGAAAATTAAAAAAAAAAAAATTAAGAAAAAATAAAAAAAAAAAATAAAAAAAAAATTAAAAAAAAATTTTTTTTTAAATTAAAAAAATATATTAAAAAAATATAAAAACACATTTTTTTTTTAATTAAAAAAAGTTCAAAAAAAAAAACTAAAAAAAATTTAAAAACAAACTAAAAAAATTAAAAACAATTTAAAAAAATTAAAAAAAAAAAAATAAAAAAAAAAAAAATAAAATTAAAAAAATTAAAAAATAAAATAAAAAACTTTAAAATTATAAAGAAAAATAAAAAAAAATATAAAAACAAAGTTAGGAAAAACTAAAAAAAATTTAAAAAAAAAGAAAAAAAAACTAAAAAAAAAAATTAAATGAAAAATCAAATAAAAAAAAAATTAAAAAATAAAATAAAAAAACTTTAAAATAAAAAAAAAATAATAAATAAAATAGAACAAAATAAAAAATAAAATAAAATAAAATAAAATAAAAAATAAAATAAAATAAATTTAATTAAAATAAAATTAAATAAAATGTAATAAAATAAAGTACATATTATAAAATAAAATAATATAATATAAAATACGCCCAGCACTGTTCACTGAGTCATTTCAAGACGTGCATCTAGAAATCTATTATTATTATTATTTTGCTTTTTTTTTTGATTTTTTAATATTCTAACTTATTGTATCTTTATCTTTAATATTTATTATCTTTCGATAGATATAAAAATATGCATTTAAATGGAATTTTATTTTCAACTGACGGATTCGTTTGAGTGGATGTTATCGCCATTAAGTACCATTTATATGTATATATTTTTTAAAATAATTTGTTTTTTTCACAATCAAAGTCAGACACGATCGGCATTTTATCTAAAGTTATATAGCTTAGTGAGAGCTAACGTGACATAATTGCGATTGATTCTGAGTTTATTTATTTGTAAATTGAAAACGCAATAGGAATGTGAACATATGAACTTGGTTTGGAACAGTATACATGATCAATGATCATTGATCATAGCACCTTCATAGTGAGGTCCAAAAATCAAAAGAGAAAGACAAGATAAAACTTCGCACGCTTCGGAACCATATATAGGAAATATAGTAAAGAGAGTTTATATATGTATAAAGGAATGTGGGATAGGGTTAGAGAGAGAAGGAAGATGTCGCGTTTGGAAAGAAGTATTGGAAAGGAAAGAGAAAGACTTAGACGTAGTAGTCAAAGTGGAAAATATAAGATTGTTAGAGTAGTGGGAAAGGAGACGGCTGCCGGGTCTACTAGTAAAACTGCAACCATTCAAATAAAAAAATCATGGTACCTTTTATATTGCGGTGCCAACTTTGAAATGTGATTCCGATTCTAGGAATGTTTTTTTGTGTGTGTGAAGTGCCTGTTGAACTCTTTAAATTTTTATATTTAGATACAGAGTGAATAATCTACTAAAACCATTTATATTCAAGTACCTCTGTACAATGTATCCACATGTGTTTCTCAAACAAAACACATCTTCTTCTACAAAATATATGTACCTTTGTGTGTATATTTATAGCCAAAGGGTATCCCGCCAAGTCGAAACAGACACGCCAGACATTCTGGCAGTTCCCATTAGACACAATTAGAAAGAAACTGTAGCAAATGGTAAACAATAAAAATAAAGAACTAAAAACAAAAATGTGTATCTGTATCCGAAAGTACATAGAAAGCGTTCAGCAGAGCGTAGAATATACAAAAGGCGCAGTAATTTTTAAGAACAAAAAATACTTGAAATTGCGTCTGAGATTCCTTCAAGCAATGATTTGTGTATGAGAAATGCGGGCTATGGCTGGACGCTCAAATCGAACAAACGTTCGTAAATTATTTGTTTAGATCAGCTGGAAAAAAATCAGTTAAAGTCAATGAAGAAGAATCATGCATTTTTTTTGGACGCATAGCATTAATTGTATTATTGTTATATGTACTTCAGGTAGGTACCTATTTCGTCTCGTGTGTCTTCCAAGAAGTATTTTAAAGAATGTGTAACAGGGTGATCTAATGTGTTAGATATATGTATGTACACTTAGAAAAAAGCATTTCCTTGAAACAACGAGCCTGTTTCCTTATTTCGATTTACTTAATATAAGGAAAAATATCCCTCATTTGAAGATTTTTTTCCTCAATTTAAGTTAATGGAGTTCTTAATTTTAGGAACTCAATTTCCTTAATACACGTAATAATTTCCTCAATACAAGTAATAGTTTTCTCAATACAAGTAATAATTTCCTCAATACAAGTAATAGTTCCTCAATACACGTAATAATTTCCTCAATACAAGTAATAGTTTTCTCAATACAAGTAATAGTTTTCTCAATACAAGTAGTAGTTTCCTCAATACAAGTAGTAGTTTCCTCAATGCAGGTAATAGTTTCCTTAATACAAGTAATAATTTCCTCAATACAAGTAATAGTTTCCTCAATACAAGTAATATTTTCCTCAATACAAGTAGTAGTTTCCTCAATACAAGTAATAGTATCCTCAATACAATTAGTAGTGTCCTCAATACAAGTAATATTTTCCTCAATACAATTAGTAGTGTCCTCAATACAAGTAATAATTCTCTCAATACAAGTAATAGTTTCCTCAATACAAGTAATATTTTCCTCAATACAAGTAATAGTTTCCTCAATACAACTAATATTTTCCTCAATACAAGTAATAGTTTCCTCAATACAAGTGATAGTTTCCCCAATATAAATAATACTTTCCTCAATACAAGTAATCGTTTCCTCAATGCAAGTAATAGTTTCCTCAATACAAGTAATAGCTTCCTCAATACAATTAATAGTTTGCTCAATACACGTAATAATTTTCTCAATACAAATAATAGTTTCCTCAATACAAGTAATAGTTTCCTCAATACAAGTAGTAGTTTTCTCAATACAAGTAATAGTTTTCTCAATACAAGTAATAGTTTTCTCAATACAAGTAGTAGTTTTCTCAATACAAGTAATATTTTCCTCAATGCAAGTAATAGTTTCCTCAATACAAGTAATAGTTTCCTCAATACAAGTAATAGTTTCCTCAATAAAAGTGATAGTTTCCTCAATACAAGTAATAGTATCCTCAATACAATTAGTAGTGTCCTCAATACATGTAATAGTTTCTTAAATACAAGTAATAGTTTCCTCAATACAAGTAATAGTTTCCTAAATACAATATAATATATATACCGGTATAATTTTTGAATCACCTTGTATAGGATAGATGTTATAGATTAAATTCGACAATCCTATCAGCATCAAAAAATGTAAAGGCCAGGTCATTTAAAAGTATCATACAAGTATTTAAGCATACTCAAAGTATCGGATTAGGGTCGCTCTTTATACACACACACATACCTTTAGCTACCTATAATAATATGCATTAGTGAGAGTCGCAAGAGCAACTAGGCTGTAATTAGTCGTTAAAAAAACTTTAATAATTTTCAAGACTAGGTTCCAAGAAACAACATTGAGTTATCAATACAGAAACAAAACTCTATCTCCTAAAAGAAATGCCATGCCTAAGTAAAATAGGATGAAAATAAAAGCAAAAAAAAAAAAAAAACTCTTCTTTGGGACTAGTTCGAGTACAGTCAAACAACTCTAGCTATGTAGCATATTTTTTCTGATAAGTTTAGTGTTCTGCTGCAGGATCACAGTACAAAAGGCTGAAAAACGTTCAATAGCTAGCGTGTAGATGACGACTGTAACAATTGTTGGCAGTTAAAAAAAAATGTTAGAAAAATGGTAAATAGTTAGTGATAGAAATCCCAAAATATTCCATAAGCGTTCCAACGATCATTTTATGTCTACTAAGCAATAAAAAAAACGAATTTAAAGAAATGCAACGCAATCGTCCACAGACGCAATAAATAACAATGACGAAGAAAAAACCTTTGAACGGAGAGACATGTCTACCAAATTAAATAAAATGAGTTGGACAAAAAAAAAAAAAATCCCAAGAAGAAGAAAAAAAAAAAAAACAAAATAAAGAACACAAAATCAGTAAACACATAAAAAAACAAGAGACCGATATCAAAATGAAGTTAGACAGAAATAAAAATGAGGCATAAAAAAAGAAACAAATTCAAAAGAAACAACACATAAACACCAAAATATGTCACTTGAAGTGTTGTTGCATTTAAATCAATGTCAAAGAGCTGAACAACTGAAGAAAAAAAAAAAAAAAAAAAAAAAAATATTTGAAAACTGAACACCAATGGTAAATCCGAGGCAGACTATTAAAATGAAATAAAAAAGTAAAAAACAACATGAAACTAAAGGATTTGAATTTACTTAATAAGGAAACCTAAGAAAAGGGGGTGCTCGTTTCAACTTTGTATCTCTGTTGGTGCAACGCACAGCCAAGCGAGACACAAATCTTTTGATTCAACGTGTCGCTGTCTTTCAAAAATTTTGCATTGTTGCTGAGGGATTTACGCGTATATTTTTCTATTCATTTTACAGTTTTTATAGTGTCTTTTTTGCTTTTATGTTGCTCGTTTTTTATGTCATGGAAATTTATTTTTTCTTGGTTTTCTTAAGCCGCTTAACTCAAACACTTGTCTTAACTCTTTTAGTATGTTTTTTTCTTTATTTGACTTTTTTTGACGTTTAAAACATGTCATAGGTACGTGGGCGAGTTTTACATTTTATACTAAAAATATAGTCAGCTTTTAGAGCAGGGGTAGCCAGGGATTTCAACCTACTGAGCCAGGCCAATGACTTCCACAGTCAGCGCATGACGTCACGACTGCGCTGCTCAATCGGTCGTCTTGAATTCGTAGGTGGTTGCCCCACCTTTTAAATCACACCAGCCGTAAAAGTAGAGTATGGCGGCAATTCTGTGGCAACTTAGGGGTTCCAGCATGAAGAGATATCGTCGCTCCCAACGAAGACTAACACGGTTGAGTTTTCTGCGTCGAAGACTAACACACTTCGTTCTCTGCGTCGAAGGCTAACACACTTCGTTCTCTGCGTCGAAGACTTACACACTTCGTTCTCTGCGTGGAAGACTAAAACACTTCGTTCTCTGCGTCGAAGACTAACACGGTTCAGTTTTCTGTGTCGAAGACTAACACGGTTCAGTTTTCCTCGTCGAAGACTAACACACTTCGTTCTCTGCGTGGAAGACTAACACACTTCGTTCTCTGCGTCGAAGACTAACACAGTTCGCATAGAACTGAGTGTGTTAGTCTTCGACGCAGAAAACTGAAATGTGTTACGTCTTCGACGCAGAGAACGAACCGTGTTAGTCTTCCACGCTAACTGAACCGTTATAGTCTTCGTTGGGAGCGACGATATATCCCTGCAAAAATCGAGAGTTCTCTATTTCCTATCCAAAGAGTATACTTCAATTGGAGCATCAGAGTACTCCAAATGTAATCCTTTTTCATATAAAAACTGTGCTCCAATTAACATTGCGATGTTCTAGGACTGGATCACCTACTCCAGCTTTCGCTTTATATACTGTCAGAGCGATAGTGTCGTGTTTTTCGTCGATAAGGCAAGAGCAATGATCGACTTTCAGAAAGCTGAAGGTGGTCTGATGAGTTAAACAAAGGATTATTATTGGAGTACTCCAATATCAAAAAATTGGAACACATAATCCAACGATTTTTGCAGATATCAAGCTATCTTGGTCATACATAACATCTTTAAGTCTCAGAACTCATATTTCAAAGACAAGCTCTTGGAGACAGCTTTTACCACAAATATCGAAAAGGGAGTACCTTGGTAGCTTTCCTGATAAAGAAGAAGACAATTTTGACATATTCCATATCTAAGCCGTGCACGCTTCCCTTATACATATAGCACTGGATCTTCTATTGATCGACCAACTTTTAACAAAAAGAATCATCTAATCTAAGCATCGCACTATGGAGAGAGGCATTCCTCAGAGAGGTGTGTTATACCGTCTTCTGTGAAATTTAAACAGAGAACACCTTATTTTTGAAGAATCCTGACTGGAAAGGTCCTACGCCATCGTCATGCTCCAAAATATCATCACTCTATGATTAAGTGAAGTCCTTGTTTTAGAAGTACCAAAGTGGAATAAATATACCGACGACAGGCTCAAAAGGCTAGTCCTACCCCGTTTTAATTCCGCCGTGGGGTTGAACCAACACATATTGTCCTGGTTGGACCGATCCTATTGTGGGTCATAATAGTGGTTTGGCCAGCCTCTCTCCTCAAAAGACGACGCCATGCCTGCTGGATAGAACCCTAATATGGCCAGGTGCAAAACTACTCTGCTATAGACGAGCTAGCTAGAGGGGGCGCTCCGCTTTCACAGTCCTGGAAGGGTTTAAGCATGCCGCACGCGACCAGTAACCTATTAACGAGGAATATATTCGCGATCATACAAAACTGGTGTGGCGAGTAGGTCGGAAGGCCTGCTCAAGCTCAGAAGGGAGCAGCTCCCATTACTCATGGGACATGGCATATAGGCTTAGGCAGACATGCGGAAACGTTGGGTATTCCCTATAATGATTTCTACAGAAGCTACAGAGACGAAACAATGAGGCGCCTTCAATGCGAATGTCCCGCGCTGTGAGGCAAGAGGTTAAAATATCTAGAATTGGGTATTTTCTATCATCTAAATAAGCCAAAGGATATTATGCGCTTCGCGGTATCCACGAAATGGTATGAGTAAGGCGTCATGCAGATCCATGTGGTATCATAACGGGACCTACGGGGCCTACGTGTGCTAGTCCGTTTACTAGTAGCTACTGCAACCTGCCTACCTACCCATCCATGACTAACTTCCTCAACCAACATGAACCGTCTGTCCGACAACCCTCAAACTTAATTTTAATAAAAATTTATGTTACTTGACTAGTGTGTCTAATGCTAATCGTATTTTGTAGTTCGACGCTTAGGTACAAAGCCAACCACATTCCTTAACCAGCTAATGAAGTTTTGTTTAAACCATAATAAAAGTCAAATAACGGCTCCTTTCAACATTTCGTGCCTTTTGATTTATTTTTTTTTTCTACGCCATTTTGTTCTCTAAACATCAAAGTGTGAAAGTTCACACTTGGGAAAGAAAACCTCAAAGACTTCAATAATTAACAAATGGCTGAGCGCGCTCATCTTTCAGCTGAATACCATCAATAGCTTCGAGCTCGCCTATTTATCAGACGCATTTCGTAGAGGGGCAATCGCTGCCATATGTGAAAAGCAATTATGCACGTATTTTCACCTTTTATGCTGAGGTGTGAACACGAGATAATGGGTTCGAAAAAAAAAAAATGCCCTCAGACCCACTCACACCCAGCTACTCTCTGCTGCTATGCAAAACTTTAAATGAATGTAGTGAGTGGAGGAAGTGCTGTTGTTGCTGCGTTCGCGGGTCATGGTTGGGGCGAAGCTGCATTTTATAGTGCGAACCAAAAACAACAACTAACCGTCGCGCTCAGTTGGCCATGCACTCCAAAGCAACGTTCAAAACCAAATCATCAACTCCTCGCTCAAAATGCGTAGTCGCCGCAATGGCAGTGGAGCAATTTGCATTTGATGCAGCTCACCGGGTGCTCAGTGTGTGCAGTTAAGGTGAAGGCTATTAATTAGCACCCTTTGAAATATGGTTAAGCGCTAATTTTTTACTGATTTATAAATTTTTTTTTTTTTTTTTCTTTTGTTGGGTATGTATGTGGTCTGTACAGCCCGACTGATAAATTCGGGAACTAGTAAGAGTACAGAGACAAACTTTTCAGGTATGGTGCAGTGGTGCCAGATAATCTTCGCTTAATTTCCCACAAAAATGGAAACAAATTTCCACAAACAAAATTGAAGTTTTTGAAAATCCCACCGGGTTTTTCTCAACGGTTTCTGAAGCATTTGGGTGTGCTGCATCCGAATGTGAAGTCAGATTCTTCGGGTCACCCTAGGATTTCTCTCCAGAGGATGGTATGTTGAGAGATATCGGTAGTTGTAAAGCAACCAAGAAGAGAGATAAATTTTCTGGTGAGAAAAAGTGCTCTATTGGCAGAAATCATTCCAAATGTCTTCGTTTCGATAACCTTCAGTCGTTTCTCTTGTTCTTAGACTGTTATAGCTGCCTGACTTTTTGAGTTTTACTTCCATACTTACCCCATATTTCCTACTAATTTTAGGGGATCTCAACGATTAGTTCTCGTCATAGGAAGGCTTTGGAACTTCATAAACCACCAAAGCTGGAGCTCATTCTGCCTCTCAAATTTCGTGATGCCACATTGTTAAGTATACCAACTTTATATGGGTATTATTTTTATTTTTTGCCGACCACTGATCTAAAGGTGTTTTTACTTTTTCAGCTCACTTCATATTCTTATTAGGCCTTTTTTATTTTTTTTTTATTTTCCATAAACTTTTTTTTTTTATTTCCTTATTAATTTCTCGCAACCATGGTTTTTTCAGTTTTGAGTTATCACCTTTAAATTGCCGCTGGCTGGTGAGCACACAATGTTTCTGCTCAGCCATTCATTTTGTTGGAGTTTTTCAGTGATGCTCCAGCATTTAACACCAACTGTAAGGCAATTAGCGTCTCGCCGAAGTATAAAGTAAAAAAAGAAAAGGTTGATGTGATTAATATATGTAGACTATTTTCTTAACTCCTTTTTACTACTTTTTTGAAATATGATAATTATGCACGCTTTCTACAAAAAGCCTAGAATTAGTTACTCAAAGTCATTATTTTCAATTTTGTATGGCTGAAAAAGTAGACAGAATCATGAAAACAATTTATCGGTGTAGAGGAAAAAATAAAAAACAAAAAGATAAAATTAAATAGGAAAATTATAATTTATCATGATAATTTATCAGTGAAAAAAAATTAAAAAATAATAAAAAAATAAAAATCAAATAATTTCAAAAAAATAAAAAAAAAAAAATAAAAAAAAAATAAAAATTATAAAAACGATAGAAGTAAAAAAAAAAATAATAAAAAAATAATAAATAAAAAAATTAAATAAAATATAAATAAAAAATTAAATAAAATGAATTTAAACTAAATTAACATACATATATTAAGTAAAACAAAAATAAAAATTAAACAAAAAAAATTTAAAAAAAGTAAAATAAAACATAAAAAACACAAAAGAAATAAAATAAGGGAAAATAAAACAAAAACAAAAAATTTTAATTTAATAAAAAAAATAAATTTAATTAAAATAAAGAAAATAAAAAAGGGTTAAATAAAACAAAATAAAAAAATTAAAAATAAAGTGAATTTTGAAAATAAAAAAAAAAAAAATTCAAAAAAAAATTAAAAATAAAAAAAAAAAATAAAAAATAAAGTAAATTTTAAAAATTTAAAAAAAGAAATAAAAAAATAAAAAAAAATTAAAAAAAAAAAAAATAAAAATAAAAAAATAAAAAAAAATAAAAGAAAATTGAAAAAATAAAAAAATTGAAGAAATAAAAAAAAATTGAAACAAAAAAAAATAAAATAAAGAAATAAAAAAATAAAAAAATAATAAAAATGTAAATAAAATAAAAAAAATAAAAAAAAAAATTTTAAAAATTTTAAAAAATTAAAAAATTTAAAAAATTTGAAAAAAAAAAAAATTAAAAAAAATTAAAACATAATAAAATGATTAAATAAAATGAATTTAAATTAAATTAAATAATACTTTATAAAAAAAAAAAAAAATAAAAATAAAAAAAAAATAAAAAAATAAAAAAAAATGAAAGAAAATTGAAGAAATAAAAAAATTGAAGAAATAAAAAAAATTTAAACAAAAAAAAAATAAGTAAAATAAATAAAACAAAAAAAAAAAAATAAAATAAAAAAAATAATAAAAAAATAAAAAAATAATAAAAAAATAAAAAAAAATAATAAAAAAAAAAAATAATAAAAAAATAAAAAAAAATAAAACAAAAATTTTTTTTTTAATTTAAAAAAATGTAAAAAAAATTAAAAAAATTAAAAAAAAAAAATAAAAAAATTAAAAAAAATTAAAACATAATAAAATGATTAAATAAAATGAATTTAAATTAAATTAAATAATACTTTATAAAATAAAATTAAATACAACAAATTTAACAAAAATAAATAAATAAAATTTTAAAATTAAACGAAACAAAAAAATTGAATTTTATAAAATAAAATAATATAAAATAAAATATAAAATTAAATAATAAAATAAATTCAATTAAAATAAAAAAAGAAAATAAAATAAAAGAATAAAACAAAATAAATAAAGTGAAATTTAAAAAAACCAAATTCGATCAAATACTTTTTTTTTTTAAATATTTCTTCCATTTTATTGACATACACCGCGATTGTCAGTAATCTACACGGCATTTTTTACAACTCAATGACAAATGATTACCGCAATAGTTGTAGTCATATTAAATATTTAAGCGAAAGTTAGTTAAACACTTATTCAACACCCTTCTATTAAAAAAACATAAATAAAATAAAACAACAACAACACCAACAAATATAATTTAGCAATATTTTGCAGCAACAAGTAAATAGCATTATTATCACCTGAGGCGTATTTAACAACATGCGACAAATACACTGGCTCTACGGCTTATCAACTCAAGCCACTGATCATCCAAACAAGTCGTAGCAATAAAGTGTAGGTTTGAAAAAGTTTGTAAAAATAATAAACGGTTTTCTACTACAGCTTCGGCAACACAGTAGCTACTATAAAAATGGTGCAACCTATAATTAAGTGAATATTAGAAAGCCGACGCTAAGTATTGAGTGACCAGTCAGTCGGACAGACAGACAAACATGCTCACTAAATCGATAAGTCGAAACAGAAGCGATTATTAAATTACGAAAATGTGAAAAAAAGAAAAAAAAACAAAAAACAACAAAAAATGGTAATCATAAAAATAATAATATATGAGTTGTTGGGGTGTAGAAGATGAAAATAACAACAATATAGACAAGTTGTTTCAGGTATGCAGTTGTTTAGCGGTAGCTGGTTAAACCCACACAACTAACTAAAATGCAGGTAGGGAGTTAAAAGTTTTTTGATTGAAGATTAAGATAGGAGAGACATAATTTGGAGAGCAAACAAATTTCGAGTTAAAAAAAAATAAAAGATTTTTGATAATTCGAATAATAGTTTCAAAGTTGAATAGAAAGTCTAAAATAAGAGATAAAAGCATATGTGGTTTTAATTTCAAAAAATTTCTAATAGAAATCCTGCTTAAGATATGTTTGTATTTTAAAATTTAAACAAAGATGTCTTCAGATAGTCCAAAAGTTTTAACAAAAAGGGGCCCATGGAATAGCTGTAAAATTGTACCGAAGTCCATCCTTAATATCCGATACTTGAGAATGTTCTCTGATTTCGGAATAGTTTTAAAAATATGTGCCAAACTTTCTTGGAACAGTCTCAAAATCATTTCTGAAATCATGAAGAGAATATCCCAAATTTTTCTATAAAAGATCTCAAAAATAAGATCCACATAAATCTTAAAAGAGTCCTAGGCATAATTTTAAAATCATAGAAAATTAGTCCCGAAAATCCTTCAAAAAATAGTCCCAATCCGATTACTAGCTGGCACTGGTGTGACTTCACCATAACCTTTAAAACCTTCTGAGATAATCCAAAAGGGATCCGGAAAACTTCACATAAAAAATAGTACAAAAGTGCATCACAATTATGAAGGAGGATAGTATCGAATTGTTCTTGGAACAGTTGGAGCGGTATTCTGTTTCTGGAATTCATCACAAAAGGTCAGTCTGATCCACCCTCATATAACTTTAATATGGATCTGAAATAATATAAAGGATACCCCAAAGTCGTCCTATGAAATATCCACAAAATGGTAAATGCGTTAATTGGGAATGTTTCTTGATCTCGAATATGTTTTGAAATTAGTACCGATTTGTTCTTGAAACAGTTTCAGAAATATATTTGAAGTTAGGCTAAAAAAATACCGAATTTATCCCAAAAGGTTTCGAAAATAAGGCGCTAATAATCTCAAAAAGACGGCGAAATAGTTCTAGATATGACTAGACTACCGAAGACCTCCCTGGAAAATTTTGAAAATTATTCAAAAACAATCAGAAATTGATTTCAAACCGTTTATAAGCCCGAACCCGTTCTTCAAATGTTTGGTGATGATCCAAAGTGCACTTTGATTCAAAAGAGTTCCCAAAAACGTCCCACGAAATATCTGAAAACTGGTACAAAAGTCCTTCGTGAATATTTGGTACATGGGAATGTTCCTTTATCTCGAAAACAGGTACTTAGCAAATAGTATCGAATTGTTCTTGAAACAGTCTCGGTAGTATTCCTGAAATTAGTATTTAGAAACTATCCCGACAGGTCTCAAAAGTCTGGTTATAATCTCCTAAAATCGTAGATATAGTTACGTACTCACACCGAAAAACTTCCTGAAAAATCTTGAAAATCATTCGAAGGCAGTCACGAAGTGATCTCACACATTTTGAAAAAAAAAAAAAAAATCCCGAATGATCTCGAAAAACACAGTCTTCACTAGGACCACTACAAGTTTGGCGATGATGGAACAGTTTTAACAGTTTGCCTGAAAAATTACTAAAAAGTTGTCAAATAGTCTAAAACAGACCACTAAAGTATATTAAAAATATAAATCTTATACCGACACCTTGAGCAAAAAGTCATAAAAATCGTTCAAGAATAAACCCGAACTGCTCAAGTTCTGACCCCGCAATTTATTTCCGAATGGGAACCCTCCAATCAAAATAGTATCGACTTCCTTTTGAGCGAAAACCATCTAAATTTGTTGTTCACCAAAAAGCAATAATTTCTCTAATATTGTTGTCAAACCCATAAACACCTCTTTGACTGCAATAATCCGCGTGAAACGAGTTATTGAATCTATTCAAAAAAATATTAGTTAATTATGCATTCTTATGCAAAACAAGATAGGTGAGAAAAACCCATAATTTGTTTGTGCGAAACATCTCAAATACAGTAGCTCGCTCTAACTAAGCAGATAACTTAAGCTACAAAGATATATGGACGGAATAATTAAACGATAAAAAATATAGCTTATGAAATATTTTGCGAATAACAATCAAATTTGGTTTTTGCTTTCACAAATAACGAAGAATGCGACACAATAAATACCTACCAACTAATTTAAACGGTTGAACTTTTTTTTTTTTTCTATTTCCTTTTTTTCTTTTCCTTTTTTTTCTTTTTTTTTTCTTTTTTTTCTTTTGTGTTTTTTTTGTTTGTTTTTTTTTTTTTTGATCTGGACACGAGAAAAAAAAATGTTGATTCTGTGAAAAAAATATTGTTAGGATAAAGACCATTTTGGTAGATTTTCAGTTGGTTTTTGGTAGAACAAAAAAAAAATAAACCAAAGTGGCAACCCTGACTTTGAGTGCTCATATGAATGCGGGTGTTCACTTGAGGAAATTGGGCAACTCCTTCGTACATGTTTTCGTAAGTGAGAGCAATTTCCGCAATTGTCTGCACATTTTTTAACACGTGTGTTCCAGTTTTTGCGCCATTATTTTGTGGCGAAAGATTTGATCAACAACACAAGAAAATCTAATGCAAATCAAAAAGGGAGTGCTGCAGATTACGAAAATACTAAAAAAAAATTAAAGGAGGCAAAAAGAGGTAGCCCGAAATTTAAATAAGACCAAAAAAAGTGCTTGGAAAATAAATATTGAGGAAATAATGCAGCTGCAGCTTGTGTGACACACACTTAAACCAACAAACTGAGAGTAAGGCAAGAGTGAGTGCTACGTCAAAATTTAAACACAGCATTCAGTGCAGCACTCACTGGCTCAAGTCATCTTCCACTGTGCATTTCGATGCGTTTGCAATAGTTTTTTTTTTTTTTTTGAAATGCACAGTCGTCTGCTGCATCAGTCGAAGTGTGATCTGCTACAAAGTGTAGGAGTCATGCAGCGCGCGTACGCACATCTCGTTCCTTTGCCTTATTCTTCACGTTCGTGGCTGCTATTTACTACAGCAGCGGTTCCTCAATACATTTCTGTTTTTACGACTTGTTGTTATTTTTTCTTTTATTTTATAATATTTTATTTTATTTTATTTTAATCTACTTCTGTTTTTAAATACTTTATTTTATTTAATTTTTTATTTTTATTTTATTTTATTTTATTTTTTTTTTTGTACATTATTTTCATTTAATTTTTTTTTAAATTGTTTTTTATTTTTTTTTTGTCAACTTTTTTATATTTTTTTGTCAATTTTTTATATTTTTTTGTCAATTTTTTATTTTATTTAATTAAATTTTATTTATCTTATTTTATTATATCTAATTTAATTTAATTAATTTTTTTTAATTTTATTTTACTTTATTTTATTTTATTTTTTTTTTTTAATTTTATTTTTTTAATTTTATTTTACCTTATTTTATTTTGTTTTATTTAATTTAATTTTATTTTATTTAATTTTTTTTACTTTATTTTATTTTTCCATTTATTTTATTTTTTTAATTTTCTATTACTTTCTTTTATTAAATTTTTTAATTTTTATTTTATTTTTTGTTTATTTAATTTAATTTAATTTAATTTTATTTTTTTTAATTTTATTTAATTTATTTTTTTTTTAATTATATATTTTTTATGAATTTTTGATACTTAGAGAAAATTGATTTTTTAATTTTATTTTACTTTTGCATTTACTTTATTTTTTTTTTAATTTTATTTAATTTAATTTTTTTTATTATTTTCTATTACTTTATTTTCTTTATTAATTTTTTTATTTTATTTTTTATATTTTATATATTTATTTTTTTATTTTATTTTATTTTGTTTTTGGTTATTTAATTTAATTAAATTTTATTAATTTTTTTTTTAATATTTGGTTTTTTTTAAATTTTTTTTTACTTTATTTTATTTTTCCATTTATTTTATTTTTTTAATTTTCTATTACTTTATTTTATTAATTTTTTTAATTTTTATTATATTTTTTGTTTTTGTTTATTTAATTTAATTTAATTTTATTTTATTTATTTTTTTAATTTTATTTTATTTAGTTTTTTTTTAATTATATATTTTTTAAATTTTATTTTACTTTATTTTATTTTTTCATTTATTTTATTTTTTTTTTAATTTTATTTAATTTTATTTTTTTTTTTTTAATTTTCTATTACTTTACTTTATTTATTTATTTTTATTTTTTATTTTTTTTTATTTTGTTTTTGGTTATTTAATTTAATTTAATTTTATTTATTTTTGTTAATTTTATTTATTTTTTAATTTTATTTTACTTTATTCAATTTTTTCATTTATCTTATTTTTTTTTTAATTTTATTTTTTTAATTTTATTTTATTTTATTTTTTTTTTTTTATTTTTTTTTGTTTTTTATTTTATTTTATTTTGTTTTTGTTTAATTTAATTTAATTTTTTTAATTTTATTTTCTTTTATTTTAGTTTTATTTTATTTTATTTTATTTTATTTTAGTTTAGTTTATTTTATTTAAGTTTATTTTATTTTTTTTTTTCATTCAATTTAATTTAATTTAATTTTGTTTCAATTTATTTATTTTTATTTTATTAAATTTTTTTCTTGGTTTATCATTTAAATTGGAGTGAAGAAAATCTGCGACCTTTCCAAAGCTTTTCTACATTTTTTCTCTCAAAAAATTTATTTTGGTAGTTAAGCCTACCCAACCCAAACAAAAAAGTTTGTGAACCACTGCCACTTTAACACTCAAAAACGATCCGTACCCACACAGCACAATTCCCCATACCCACTCAAATACTTAAACGTGCTGTGCTGCGCATCGCCTTTGTTCCATTGGGAGTAACATGCCACAAACACCTTCGTTGCATAGTCAGTCGCGCTGAGTTTTGAGCCTTACGAAAATATCTTTTCCCTTTTTCGTATGTCTTTCATACACACATCTACCAAAGGGTTTAAAATTGCTTCATTTTTTTAATTTATTTTCCTCCATACATTTTTTCTTCATTGCCAGCTTATCTCGACGAACGTTTATCTCCTTTTTGACTGACAATCACTTCTGTTTGATGATTAGGAGAAATCCACTTTCATATGTGCGGTTTGTGTGTGTGTTTGTGCTAGACTAGAATGATTTGAAGTGCTAGCGTGTGGGTATGAACTGTCAGAGCTCGAAATAGGCAACTTTTTTTTGGATACTTTTTATGGTGGTGTGTTGGGACGAAGGCAGCTGTTTTAATGATATGTTTGGTTGTACTATAGTAAATCTTTAAGTCGTTGAGTTTTCATTTAATTATTTTTATGGAGATTGAGGAAGATATCTATTTATGTTGAACTTGCAATTGTCGCGACACTAATGAGACATTTTAGTGATTAGAAAGTCTTTTGTTTAATAGCGAAGGCAGATGGGAGAAAATTTGTGCTCCCCTCACGAACTTAAAAAAAGATACTAATTTTAGATGTGCTATCAGCATCTTCTCTGTCCTTTATTTACGCTTTGCCATTCTATGTTACCTCTATACAATTAAAATACACCATGTGCCATTCTCTGTTACCTAAATACAATTAAAATATACCCTGTGCCATTCTCTGTTACCTCTATACAATTAAAATACACCCTGTGCCATTCTCTGTTACCTAAATACAATTAAAATACACCCTGTGCCATTCTCTGTTACCTTTATACAATTAAAATACACCCTGTGCCATTCTCTGTTACCTAAATACAATTAAAATACACCCTGTGCCATTCTCTTTACCTATGTACAATAAAAATACACCCTGTGTCATTCTCTGTTACCTCTTTACAATTAAAATACACCCTGTGCCATTCTTTGTTACCTCTATATAATTAAAATACACCCTGTGCCATTCTCTGTTACCTCTATATAGTTAAAATACACCCTGTGTCGTTCTCTTTTACCTCAGTACAATTTAAATACACCCTGTGTCATTGTCTGTTACCTCTATACAATTAAAATACACCCTATGCCATTCTCTATTATATACATTGAATTAAAGGACACCCTGTGGCATTCTATTTCATCTCTAGATTAAAAGACACCCTGCATCACTCTATTATATACATTGAATTAAAGGACACCCTGTGGCATTCTATTTCATCTCTAGATTAAAAGACACCCTGTGGCATTCTATTTCATCTCTAGATTAAAAGACACCCTGTGGCATTCTATTTCATCTCTAGATTAAAAGACACCCTGTGGCATTATATTTCATCTCTAGATTAAAAGACACCCTGTGGCATTCTATTTCATCTCTAGATTAAAAGACACCCTGTGGCATTTTATTTCATCTCTAGATTAAAAGACACCCTGTGGCATTCTATTTCATCTCTAGATTAAAAGACACCCTGCATCACTCTATCATCTCTAGATTAAAAGACACCCTGCATCACTCTATCATCTCTATGGATTAAAAGACACCCTGTATCACTCTCTATCATCCCTATGGATTAGAAGACACCCTGTATCCCTCTCTATCATATCTATGGTTCTATCATCTCTGCCGTCCTCTCTTATCTCTATTCAAATAAAAGGCCTCCTATGTCGTTCTATTTTATCTTTATTAAAAGACACCCTGTATCAATCTCTATCATCCATATGGATTGGAAGACACCCTGTATCACTCTATATCATATCTATGGATCTATCATCTCTGCCGTCCTCTTTTATCTCTATACAAATAAAAGGTCCCCTATGTCGTTCTATTTTAACTTTATTAAAAGACACCCTGTGCCATTCCCTATTATCGCTTTACAATTAAAGGACACCCTGTGCAATTCTATATTATCCCTGTGCCTTTTTTTGGTCGGAACTGTTTTTGTTGTTTTTTTTTTTCAATTAGCTCAGGCTGATGACCATAAGAACTCCGGAAAAACTTTTGCGTGACTCTTTCCCGCTCGAAATAGAGCGATCAGCCAAATACCGTTGTTTTCCACTACTACCTAAGTACATAATTATTTAAAGATTTGTAGAGTGGCTATAAAAACTTCATAACAACGTCTAGTGGCTATTAGACATGGAATATAACGTGATCGTTATGCTCTATAACGTGTCGAGCCACAAACAACACTAATCAATGAAATATGGAGAAATGAGTGCAAAAATATAAATACCACTATGGCAACATGAATAAATGAATATGAAGCAAAGAACAGAAAAAATTGGCAAAAACATGAGCACTCAAGATGTAAAAGTGGACTTAAATTACAATTAAAACGAGCAAATGGCGTTGCTAATAATATATAGTTTATTATGCCCGCAGATGAGTGTGTTGCTGCTGCAGCCAATTGTTGCACCAATAGTTGGCAACAAAGTATGTAATATATGTAATTGTTGCATGCTCATTGCTCCAGAGTGATATTTGCTGTTTTTGTTGAATGCAAAAAAATAATGAACCAGTAGAACAAAGTAGTGATGTTTGGGCGTGAAAGCAGGGGAAAGGGAGTGATATGGAAATAGGAAAAATGGAGAATAAAAAACTGTGCTTAAAAAATCCTCAATGCAGAAAATAAGAAAAAAAGTAAGCGATCTGTTGATTGTATTATTCAGCACGTTTTCCAACACTAACAAGCCTAGTCACCTGTGTTTTGAGTAGTTTGCATTTTTTCGAACTCACAGTGGGCAACTATTTCCTATGTTAGTAGTTATGCTGTGTTAAAAAACACCCTGTGATGTTCTATTATAACTCTTTTCAATAAAAAAAACACCCTGTGATGTTCTATTATATCACTTTTCAATAAAAAAAAACACCCTGTGATGTTCTATTATATCTCTTTTCAATAAAAAAAAAACACCCTGTTATGTTCTATTATATCTCTTTTCAATAAAATAACACCCTGTGATGTTCTATTATATCTCTTTTCAATAAAAAAAACACCCTGCGATGTTCTATTATATCTCTTTTCAATAAAAAAACACCCTGTGATGTTCTATTATATCTCTTTTCAACCAAAAAACACCCTGTGATGTTCTATTATATCTCTCTTCAATCCAAAAGACACCCTCAGTCAGAGAATACACCCTGTGATGTTCTATTATATCTTTCTTCAATCAAAAACACCCTGTGTAGTTGTATACTATCTCTCTGTAATCAAAACACGCCCTGTGATGTTCTTTTATATCTCTCTTTAATCAAAAGACATCCGTGATCTTTTTTCTCTATTTAATTAAAAGACATCCTGTGAAGGTCCATTTCTATCTATCTTCAATCAAAACAGACGTTCTTTTTTGTCTCTCTTCATTCAAAACACCCTGTGATATTCTCTGAAATTGTGGTTTGATAGACAAAATGTCGTGTGTCACTCCAAAATGTTTTAGTGACACTTCTGAATATTACTTTAATAACAAAAGATACTCTGTGACTAAGCTGAAAGTCACTATTATATTAAAATATACCCTGTGACATTTTTGAAAGTCACTTTTATACATATCAAAACAAAACCCCGTAACATCCATGAAAGCATTTGACCTTACGGCAAGTGATTTGACAATCCAAAGAGAATCTGAAAGTCATTTACATAGATGTTCAACTAGGTCGTGTGATACTCCTTGCCATTTAATGAAATGATGTGACATTTTTTGAGATGATGTGATATTATATGATATGATGTGACATTCTAATATGTGACATTCCAATATATTAAAAGGGACCCTATGATATTCAAACATGTCAAATAAAATTTTAAGAAATTAAAGAGTTCCTGTGACATCCACGTATATCATGTGATATCTTAATATATCATGTGGCTCTATATCGTATCAAAGGGGATCCTGTGACATCCTAGTATATCATGTGACTTTAAATGGTGTTAAAAAGGATCCTGGTACATCCAAAAATATAATAAAGTCACATGAAATATTTATAAGGTTTTAAAAGGATCCTGTGACGTCCAAAATATCATATGATAGTTTATGGCACATCATAAGCCGCTCGCTTTTAAACGGAACCTTGTGATGGGAATATATCATGTGATATTCCGTAATATAGAAAATTTTTCTTTCTATCAAAAAATATCACGTTCATGTGATATCATATCTTCGGCATCATGTGACATTCAAAGATGCGCTGTGACTTATTTCGTTTTCAAAAATGGAAGCTGGTAAGACCAAAATAGGCTCTCAAGAAGTGTATCTTTCACGTGCTAGGATTGTTTGATTTCAGAAACGCTCTGGTGACATATCTCATTTGACTATCTATATCAAATGATATCAAAATAGATGATGTGACAGCCAACAGAGCTACTTTATCAATAAAATTTTTGTAAGGAATCATAATTATGTGTATGTAGGTACAATGGTTTTCTCTATTTCCCTTGAGTTTCTTTTTCTTAATCTGCTTACGTTGCCCACTGTATGATCGCCTCGAACAGCACACAAGCAAGGCAGTCCAGATAAAGGTAGCTGAGCAACCCAGCAGCAGCAAACACATACTTACATACTCGCTACAAAAAACTGTCCAAACTATCAGATATAATATTGAGATATGCCAGTCATGCCAACAATTGCCAGATACAAAGCACGAACAATCAAATATACAAGGAAATATACTGAGAATTGTTGTATCTCCAGCTCCATTTGTGTGCTCATACATATATTGAAGCTCGAAGAATACAATAAAGTTAAAAGCTGGAAAAAGAAAAATCAAAAAAAAAAAAGTTAGAAAAGCAAAAAAACTATCAAAGCCAAAACTTGAAAGGAAAAAAAACGCAAAGCAAATGCAAACGCAAAAAATGAAATCCAAGCCAAAGAATTCTCGTGCATTAATTTTTTCCTCAACCAGTATGTGGCAGAAAAGGTGTGATCTTGGTGTGAATGTGAATATGTTTGTACATATGTATCTGCGTATGTGCTCCACTCACAATTCTACCCACAAGCAAACAGAGATAAATGAAAGCCAGCTACGAACACACAAACGTTTGTAGATACATTCTATGTTGTCTCGTTGCTCCATTCAAGTTGAAAAACAATTTATTAACAGCAAAACAATACTGGGCTACATACAAATCGACAAGGAATATAGAAGTACACGCGTGCAAACATATTTACACATATGCGCATATGTAAAAATAACTTGTCTGTTTACTGATACTCAGAGACACATTCAACCAACACGCTCCTCTCACTTATCTATTCTCATAAATCGGTTGTGTTGCAGAGTGTTTTTGCTCCACACTCATGCGCTACATATCTCGTTTGGTTTTGTTGTTGAAAAGAGGGAATATACTGTTTGTTTGTTTGTGTATTGTTTTATTATTCTGCTTGAAAAACAAGTTTGTCATTGAGAGCGCAATCATTTTTATCTCTAGCTCATAGAAAAGGTAACTCACAAATCATGTGGAGTATTTGGGGGTTTTGAGGTACATGGGAAAGAATAAGAAAAACATTTTTAGTTTATTTAAAATAGTTTTTGGTCGAATAAAATTGGACTCTTTTAAAAAGTTCGATGATTTTTTAATAAACAAAATTTTTATCACCAAAAAAGCGTTTTTATTTTTTACAAAAGTACCTCTGTGAACTTAAGAAAAGTCACTTGAATATCAAAATAGAAGCTGTGTCATTTCTGAAAGTTCCATAGATATCAAACGAGGCCCTGTAATACTCCTATCCATCCAAATATATAATGGTAACGTGTGACATTTCTCGATATCATGTGAATACTCGATAATATCAAGAGGTATCCTGTGATTTCCAAATTAATCATGTGCCATTATATTCAAAGGGGTCGTTTGACATCAAAATATAAATAATCTATGATATAAAAAGGAATCATGTGACGTCCCAAAATATCATGTGACATTCTTTGACATATCATATGATAGATAAGGGACAATATTCAAATATATTATTCTCTGATATAATATATTTATGGACTTTCTCGACGATGCTTACTTGACTACCGCCTTTGGGCGAGCTGGACGTTCGGCTTCACTTGTGCTTGCCTTCGGTGATGGTGATGGAAAAAATTGTTATATCTGCTCGCGAAGTACACTTTTCCCATAATTTTTTAAAACTCGGAAATTTGAGCCAATTGCTCATAAGATGAATAAGAACAAAAGGCTTAAAAAACGAACTTAATTTTTTTTAGCTTCTCTGGTAACATGCGTGGTAAAACCGCAGTGAAGAAAAATAATGCATAAAATGATGCAAAATAGCATAGCCAAACATGTAACACCGGAATAGTGGTAAGGCTATTTTCTAAAAAGGAAACTTCAAGCCTTTTTTTTCAAAATTTAAAATTTTCTTTGAAAATCAAATGTGCACAAGACCCGTGATACTTCTGAATGTCGCTTTGATATTCAAACAAACCCTGTGACATGCCTGTAAGTTGCTGCACACCGGAGATATCTAAAAATACCAATGACATTATATCATGAGTCATCCAATGATGCCATTCTATGATATTAAAAGGCAACCAGTGGCATATAAATATATCATGTGACATTATATGATATCTAACAAAAAGGAACATTTGAACTTGAAATATATCGTATGATAATCAAAGGGATCCTCTGACATTCAGATCCATACATCATATGACGTGGCATGATATGACGTTTGGATCCTGTGATATCCAAATATCTCATGTGACTATCTATGGTTTGAAAAGAAGCCAGTTAAATAAATGAAGTGGCGATAATAAAGGAACGTTGTGACCTCTAAATACATCATGATTTTAAAAACGAATATCATGTTGGTATAGTCACATGATAAGGGATTATGTGAAATCCAAAGATATCATATGTCAATAAAAGTGGTCACGTGACCAAATGTCTTTATGAAAAATTCACTGAGACAGAAAAATAGATTATGTGATATGCAAAAGATAGTCAAATTTGCAATTGTGAGAAGATTACACACAAAATTGTGATCAACGCTCACCTGTAGGGAGTCATAAAAGAAATCAAAACAAAAGACTCAAGAAACGAATTTGCATTTTTTTCTGCATAAACAATGAGAAAAAAGTAGAAAAAGTTCAAAATTGTTTAAGTTATTTATAAATGAAATTAGGTTAGATAAGACTCATTCTAACTATCTGACATGGAGATGCCTATAAAACCACTATTTCTATAATATTGATCATGAAAACCAGTATTTTGAAAAGTGTTGCCATTGAAAATTCCCATAATCCTCTTTAATCTTTGGAATTGCCTAAGGGGGGGGATTATCTCCTGTTAATTGTCGATTTGATTCCGAATAATCTGGGAAATTGCGTATTAGGGTAGTCTTTTAAAAGGATTAGGGATTTTTCCGAAGGCGATACTGTTAAGAATACTGGGTGTTTGGTTTAGTATCACTCCGAATTTGGTTTTTTTTAAGAATATTTCGGATATTAAAACTTGGGATCCTTTACTACTTTCGCTTCATTTGAAACGAAGTTTTATTTTCCTAATATTAAACCGTGCAAATTTAGTTATTTTTGATAAAATCGAAAAGTAAATTTTTTTTTAATGAACGTATTTTTAACCTTTAAACTTGTTTCCATGATAAAGGCAATCTAATATTAAAATTTATAAAAAAGGAAAATAATGATATTTTTCGCAGTGTAGCTTATTTGTTTTTCTTTGCTCCCCAAACCCGCCCACATAAGTATCTTCTCTCTCTCTCTCTCTGAGAAGCAATTTGCTTATCTCTCCCGCTCTGCAATCAAAGTCAATTCATAAAATTGCGCTCTACCTCTCGCTCGCCAGCAATGAATAAACGAAATGCGGCGCAATGAACCAACCCGTCCTAGTCAACTACACCTACAGCATACAAAAACAATTTATCTTAACCCAATGTTGTTTGTTGTTGCTTATGTGAGTATCTGAGGTGGTGAGCGAGTAAAATTAAGATTTTATGCTATGCTCAGCACTTTGAGAATTTCATTTTGTGACTTTGTTATGAAGAGATTGCTGCCTGTTGCATTCAGTACCTGATATGTCGTACGTGTGATGAGACATATCTGTCGGTTGTTTGAATTTTATTTTTGAATGAACGGTGCGCATTTATGATATGAAATTTAATTGAATTTTTTAACAAGTTAATGATGATAAAAAAGTGTTTGAGAATTTTATGAGAAAAGTGAAGAAATTTTCGTGAGAATTTTGCGAAAAAAAATTTATTAAAAAAAAATAAAAACAATTGAATTTCGAAGATATGAAAAAAAAATTATGTAGAAAAAAGTGAAAAAAAAATTATGAAAAATATAAAAATTTGAGAAAGTTTTTTTTTTTTGTTGGAAACTTGGTTAAAAAATTTAAAACTCGTATTTTTAGTAATACACGAAAAAGTGTTGAAAAATAAAAGAAAATTATAAAAATAATAATTAAAAATTGTTAAAAAACAAAGAAATAAAGAAAAATTTTTAAAAAAAAATTTTTTTTAACAAAAACTAAAAAATTTTGAAGCAAAAACTAAAAAATTTCATTGAAAAAAGAATTGTTTACAATTTAAAAAAAAAAAAAACAACTTATTGTTGTTACTAAAACCAACCCAAGCGCGTCGCTCCCCAAGTAAAGCTAAAAATAATTTTGCTTCTATTTAAATACGGAAGAAAATAAAAAGAGCTCACATTTCAATATAAACAACAACAAATTGTTTGACATTCTGTAATCGAGAGCGTGAAAAAGGAAATACAATTTTGTGGCTAAAGACTTAAACACAAAAAAAAAACGTGAACAACAACACTCATATGCTTTGCAGCGGCACGAGTTTACCTACTCCTTTGCACTTGTGGGATTAAATTTCACCTGATTTGTATCGCCACCTTTCGCCTATAATTAAACTCAACGTGATCACGCGCTCACACTACGCTACATAGCGCGTAGGTATATGAAATAAAAAGCAACAACAAGAGAGACGAAATTCGTTGGGCAACATCCTTTGCGCGCCGCAAGAAGCAAACATACAACAAAAGCGCATCCATCAAACTCTTCAAAAGCTGTGAAAGAACAGCTTGAAAGGAAAAAAAAAGAGAGCGCCAAGCAAGAAAAAAAGCTCAGCATTGTTATTGTAGCGGAAAAAGCCAGCTCTTATGGCAAGGAAGTTTGCACATTGAAAACTGTTTGGAGGATAAAAGAAAAAGAGGAAAGAAAAAAAGAATCCAGAAAGTGCCCCATCATTTTGTCGACGCCACAAAATCGTCGACCTTCCAGCACCGCGCCTCCTCCACCTCCATCGATAACAACAACATCAACATCGCTCTCCTCGTCGTCCGCGCGCGCCTTGCGTCCACTTGAAATCGGCGACCTTTTCTTGCTTAGCTCATTTAAACGTGCGATCTCTACTCGCCTTTTGTGTGCTAACTGCCTGCGCGTTCCTGGACTCCTTCATACTTGAGAAGTCCAGTGTTAAGCAGACATAGCAAAAACAGCAACAACAACAATCTCGTTCAACGTTGTCGCCAGCCCTGATCAGCAGTGTGCCGAGCAAGCTCTTCTTGTAGATTATTATTGCTACTAACTGCCTATTATTGGATCACTTTATGCTGGTATTGTTTTTGTAGTTGTTGTTGTGGTGATACTACCTTGACTCGTCATCTTCAACGTCCTCTTTAAATGTTGCTTCGTCCATGCATTGGATTCCCTCAAGCTCACAACCTCACAAAGCAGGCTTGATCGAGGTACACTAAATGTGTTTGTAGGTACATCGTCGCATTTTGAAACATAGCATTTATTTATGAGCGCAGCTCTCTGGCGACGTTCAGCCGCGTTAAAAACAACAACAATAAAGTAAAGTAAAAAGAAAACAACAACAAACGCGCGCATGCAACATAAGTGTTATTGGGCAAGCGCAGAACTCAACCAGTTGTGATTGTTAAGAAGATTTGTGTTTGTGAGACTCCTTTGACCATTTGTTGTTGTTGTCGCTCGAAACTACCTTCTCAGCATATTCTGCGAAGGTGCAGCAGTTACGAAAAAGCAACAACAATAGCACGAAACAAAGCGTTAAAGCAAAAAAGGAAAATTAGAGAGCCCAGCGCTAGGCTCCTTCGTGTGCTCGAAAAAGATCTTAAAAATCTTTTGTAAACTGCTTGCCTGCTCGAATCAGGCAATCAGTGCGCGCACATCTACCTTTACGTAGTACATACGTGCAAAAGCAACAACAATTGGAAAGGTTGCCTTAAGCGTAGACAGTAGAAAAGTAGCAGTCGCGTCGCCGTTCACAGTCATGGCGCCGAAATCCAGAAAGAAGAAGGCACATGGTAAATATATGTACAACAACAAAAATAGTAATAATAATAATAACAATAAATTTTAAGCTGTTTTTATGCGTTTTTGGAGTTCAATGTTTTTTCGGTGTTTTTCTTCCACACGTTTTTGTGTTTTTTTCCTTTGCTTCGTTAAATTTTGGTTGATCTTGTCTTACCTTCATTACCTAAGTTTGTTATGTTTTTCAGTTGTTTATGCTTCATAATTGTTGTATTTTAACTTGTCATTTCATATTTCGTTTATAATTATGAGATTCCTGAAAGACTACATGAAAATATTGCAAATATTTTTTGTTGTTGTTTGAAACCATAAAAAGTGAGGTTTTTGACATATTTCTTCGTCTCGATAGTGTTTCTACTGATTTGCCTCAGGTATTCGTAAATATTTGAAGTAAACGTTTTCATGTTTGCTAAAACTTTAGTGGGTAAAGTGACAAAGTTTCCAAACAAACCATCAAGTTAGATTTCGATTGGAGTTACATTAGATTACTGGCTCCATTCTCCAATTTCTAACGTTAGACGACGAGTTGAGAAACACTGCATAGAGATATGTAGCGTTCTCCCCTGCGACATGCTTTAGGTGTTTCCAATCGGAACAAAATTTTGTATGTGACATCTCTGACCATGTTGCTATCGATTCCGAGTATTTCATAAAAACAACAATGGGATAGTCTGAACTTTAACCCCCCTGAGACACGCCTTAGACGTTTCCAATCGGGACCAGATTTTGCATGTGATATCTGATAAAAAGAAAAATCACTTTTATTTTTTTAAACACGCCTAAACCAACTCCAATCAAATTTTTATGAGATATAGACCCCGGTTTTCAGTGCAAGTTTAAACTTTGGTGGGAGTTTAAACTTAGTTTAAACAGTCAATTTGTATGAGATAAACTCGGCTCAACTTTGTCTGAGGTTAACTTGCACTGAAAAACCGGGCCATAGTTGACCGTGGTGCAACCGATTTAGGAGTGAGACTGGAAAAATACTACATTTGATTATAAGGACCACCATAACGCACATCTAATAAGGCGCTTCGATATCCCTTATTCTTCCATTTGTGAACTTAAATATGAATCCCATCTTTTTCAAAAAAAAACTTAGGTTTGGTCTAGATATGCCTCATAGTCTTTCTACTGGTTTTCTTAACAACTTCCCTGTCCCCAAACAAAGCGCATTGGGAATGGGGCATTATATTTTTTTGCATTTTTTAACTAACTAATATGAATATATTCTCAATTTTCAAGTATTCTTGCTCAATGATAGATAGTGGACAAAAAAAATTTTCGAAATTTTTAATTATTCTCGTTCAATCAGAAAAAATTTCGAAATTTTCTTTAATTTTTCTAAAGTTTAGGTCTTTTGATATACGCTCACATAGAATTCACAAATATATAACGACACGTTTAAAGTAAGAAAGCTTCTCTAAGTTTTATAGAGAAATGACTCATATGTGACTCATGAACTTACGTCAATGCGCTCTCGTGAGTCATATATGACTCATTGAACAGGGAAGTTGTAAAAGATCATTATTATTTTTAATAATCGTTTGCATGTTTCCTGAGCATTGGTGGTCGCATTTTTCTTGGAAACGACCACAGACCAGCTGGAGCTGTTAGTTTGCCTTGGATTTCCAACATCGTTACTACCCATCTTCTTAATTTGAAACTATTGTTTTCTTTTGTCTATTTTCCTTTGCCACGGAAGAAATTAAAGAACACAAAATAATGCTCGGTGACCGTCGAGGTACACGTTCTATCCTAACTGCCGATACTTTCTGACCACTCTCTGACTCTGAGTAACTTTCTGACCGCCGAATTGTTTTAAAATAATGATGATGTTTGTATACTTGAAGTCGTTCTCCTTGTTCGTCGCTGGTACCGCCCAAGTTGTCGGGGCAGAAATTTAGATGAGTATAAAGTCAGAATGTGAGAATGAGAACAATAGTCGCTGAGCGTGCACTCTTCCCAAAAACCTTTTTAGTTTTAGTTCGATTCTTTGATGAAGACGTTCTACTTGTTCGTCGCTGGTACCGTCCAAGTTGTCGCGAAAGAAATTTAGATGAGAATGAAGGAAATGGGTTATCAACGACATTCCAGGTTCACTCTACGGTAACTCTGCAAGAGATCTACAATAATTTGTTCACAGTCGTCACTTCTCTTATTGCCAAAGAAGTTTCTGATGCCGTTTTTGAACGACGAAAGATGCTGACTCTTCTGTGAGAGTTAAAAATTACGAAAGGACCTTCATATTGGAATCATGTCTCAGCAAGTGCTCGCCTTTCTGTTATTGCGCGTTTGTTTACGTATTTAGTATTTAAACACGATTAACAAAGCTCCAGCAAGGTACCCTGCAGGCAAAAGAAGGAAAGTGGACCCAGAACTTTAACATGGGGTTGTCATTGGAGGGGACCAATTGCCACCTTATACAGACTTTTGGGGCGAAAATGTGATGGGTTGGAAGATTGATTGGTTGAAAAGGCAAGGAAGCCTTGTGATTGGTTGAAATGCTCAGCTCACTACCGAAAATGCACGAACAAACTCAACGACAAAACCGGGCCAGCTGAAGTGGTGAATACGGACCTACTACTAGGATGACTCTGAGTAATGCAGGTGGTGGAAATTCACACCTTCTGCATTACAATAGGTCGTTCTAGTAGCGGGTACGCTCTCCTTAGTTCAACCGCCCCTTTGGTGGCAATTGTCACCATTTGCCTGAAGGGTACTTGGATATGCACACACGCACATAACCACCTCTTACAATTTAAACCCCACCCCCTACATCTTGCATTTTAAATTTTACATCTTCCACCCTACCACTTACATCTTACATCCCACCCCCTACCTCTTACATCTTATATCTTACACCATACCCACTACCTGTTGTTGTTGTTGTAGCGAGGCGTAGTCCTGCCCAAATGTCAGACAGGGTGACCCGTGTTTTGTTCTTGGCCGGGTCGATATAAGAAACCGGCCCGGGCCGTTTCGGCACGATGGGTACAGCACAAGTACTGGTACCGTTCTCGTAGAACCGGCAATACAAGAAACTAGCTGTATAGGCTATGTAGGTCATAGAGCGTTACCCAGGGTGCACCAGCGGGAAGGCAACCTACTCTTACACCCCCACTACCTCTTAAATCTTACATCTTACACCCTACCCCCTGCGTCTTACATCTTAGATTTTACAACCCACCCCCTACCGCTTCCATCTTACACCCTACCTTATTCCTCTGACATCTTACACCCTACCCCCTACCTCTTACAACTTACATCTTACACCCCTACGTCTTACATCTTACATCAAAATAATACAACACACTACAACAATCGAAAATGTTTGATGTAAATATTTATATACATATAGAAAAGGGTTTTGTTTTGTTTCAAGCTTAAAGTCTCTTGTATACTTAATCTCGATTTGAGATGGTCATGCAGAGCAGCGTGAACGAATAATGCTTTCAAATTCTTTACTCATTATTTTGGAACTCTAACAAATCGTTGAGAGGATCAGTATCTTTTTAGTTGCTGCTTTTTTTATTTTTCTCAAAAGGTGGTTATTGTTGAGGAGTAAGTGAAAGGTAGTGATTAATTTTTGGAGGGTAAATTTTGGTCGGTAATTTTCGGAGTGGTATTTAGATGGGTATATTTTCTGACTGGTGAAAATACAAACAGATTATATACTTCAGCAACTCATTAAACCTTTAAGGTCTTCATCCCAGCAGACGACAAACTTAACCTTACTTATTTCTTATATCATTAATTTTGACTGTTGCCATATAGTAATATGAGCCATTTGAGAAGAAGCTATATTGCCACACTATCAATTACATTTTGTGACATGCAACAAAAACACTTTATGGATCCTCGAAACCCCAAAAGAGTGTGTCATATGACACTTTACATTATAACAAACTAAAAATCACTACATCGTTTTTTTTAGTTCTACTTTTTATACTCGGTAACAATTCTTATCCCATCTTTTTTTGCTTTGTCATCAAAATTCTTGTCCTTTCTCAACATTCACTTTATCATTTTCGCTTTACCAAGTGTCATTACTTATTCGTATACAGATTTGTATGTTACTCATGTTACACACACGCTCGCTCATTCCGTTCGATGATCGTTAGATAGGCAGCTTGCCAGCTTAGCCTGACTCAGCTCGTCATTTGTAGAGATTTTACGATTTGATAAATTGAAATGCGTGTTTTGTTATGGAGAACACATCCTGTTCTTGGAGTTTCTTATGTTTTATGTAGATTTTCTTTGTGTATTAATGTGATATGTATGTTGTATACCCTTAGAATTTTTAATTTACTATTTGGTATGATTTTCTTGGTTTTTTGTCTATCAGGATCAATCTGGAGCTCTTGTTGGAATTTTAAGCATATTTTAAATTTTCTCTTTGAGGAATACTGAAGTGGATTTGATATTTTTAGTTTCTTTAAGTACATTATGTTGTACAAAGTTCAGCGATGGAAGATATGATTTTTTTTTTTGTGAGTTAGCTGTATTGTAAGGTTGTAAATATTTTGTTTGTGTGAGCTGAGTTTTAAGTACTATATTAAACATTCAAAAAAAAAAAACACAGGTTTTTGTTCTGTTGTATTTGTAAGTCGTTGTTGTTGTTGTAGCGAGGTGTAGTCCTGCCTAAATGTCAGACAGGGTCACCCCGAGTGTATTGCTCTTGGCCGGGTCAATATAGGAAAACGGCCCGGGTCGTTTCGGCACGATGGGTACAGCACAAGTACTGGTACCGTTCTCGTAGAACCGGCAATACAAGAAACTAGCCATGTAGGCCATGTAGGTCATTTAGCGTTACCCAGGGTGCACCAACGGGGAGCCGACCTACTCTTACACCCTTCTTTTTTTCTTGTTCTGTTTTTACAAGCTCTGAAATCTATGGTGTATATGTTTTATTTGTCGCTAGTCCAATCAGTGTTCTTAGTCGAGTAAGCCTTTGTTTCGAGAAATTAAAAAAAAAAGATATTTTATTTCATGTACTATAACATATTAAATTATAACATTTTGATTAAACCAATTTTAATACACTTTGCTAATTATTTCTTTTATTCTCTTCTTTCTTTTTAGGTAAGTTCAAGTTACAAAATTATGTGGCTTACATTCGAAGTAGAGCATATTTGTAGTAAAACTTCATTAAATTTCTGAATTTGTAAGTAAATATTAAAATAATAATTTATTGTGTTAAATTACTCAATTTCCGATACCCTAATATGCCTAATAAAAGATCAAGTTCTCTTCAAATCCAGTTTCGTGGGCATATTAAACCTGTTTAAGCTTCACGTGCCATACTTCAAATTGCCCATCTCAAAAATAATAATATCAAAAATATTTACCTCACTTTATCGTCCAGGCACATACATATCTTAAAACATCTTAAAAGAACTCATATAAAATGTAGTTCTCAGTAACCTGCTGTTCCAATTAATAAAGTCAACTTGTTTTAGTTCTTACTCAAGTCATATTTCGAAAATAAAATCACAAAAATAAAAGACGTTACCTTTTTCCTGCTTTCCTCTGCCATTAATTTGGTCCCTCCAATTCTCTACCGAAAGCAAAGGTGTTTCCAATTGTGTCATAAATGCGCCACAGGTGGGCTCCTATATTGGCTGCTTTTGTCTGCTTTCTACACATCTTTGCCAGCATCTGGTCACCACAAGTAACCCCCAACCCAATTTCATACAACTGACATCAACTGAATACACCTACAAAACTTTGACTTTTATAATGATTACAATTTTATATTGGCTGTTTTTTTACAGATGTGTATTTGTAATAGGTACTACTACTAATGTAATAAAGTGGAAGGAGCAGTTTGTTACAAATTATCTGCGTTGACTTTTATGTGTAGCTTCCTTTAATTTATGACTTGTTTTTGTATTCAAAAAAGAAGACAAGAAAACTGCAATATTTTATAGTGATTGTAATGAAGCACAGATGGAGATGTTTTTTTGTTGGAAGAACATATATATATTTTTTTCCATTTTTTTCTAATTTTTTAAACAATTTTTCACGCTTTTTGTATGCAGTACTAAGTGTACTGATGCATGTTAAATAAACTCCAATTATTTTTTTCAAATCACCCTGTACTCAAAACAAAATACCCTGATTGATATTCGATTTTTATGAGTAATATGTTTTTACAAAGCCAAATACCAATGGCTCAGTTCATCCATATTAACTATTAATCTTTTATGTCAAACTCTGCTTTCAAACAATTTTTTTTCATAAGAGGCACCCTGTTTTCAAAATACACTTTTGAAAAACCTCCTCCAGTCATATACGATTTATTTAAAAACATCAAAAAAGGCGTAATTCGTTAATAGATTTGTTTTAACTATGAACCAAATCTTAGTTTTTATGCAAGATTTTATCCTAAGAACAACACCCTGTATTCAGGGCAAAATAGAGAACCACTTAACCTAGTTGATATTGGATCTTTTTTACTTTTTATAAAGATATTAACCAAAGGTAGAGTTCATCTATGAAATATTTCAAAGATAGCTTTTTTTTGTAGCTAAGAACGCCCTGTATTCTAGAAGTACTATTAAAAAGTAAAAAAAAAAATATATATAATGCTTGTAATTTTGACCAGAGTCAGAAATGTGTAGATAATTTAGCTTTTGATTGCGATCTTTTATTATAACAATCTATGGTTAAAAAGAAAAGTTCTAGTTGGAAAACGAATATAGTTTTTTACAGGGTGTCGTAGTTTTTCATTTTTCTTTTTACAATCTGTACTTGGAAAGTCGATTAGTTTTGAATTTTTACCTTACATTTTTTGACGATCCATTACTTTATAGGCTTTTTGTATAGGTCTTGAACGTATATATCTAGTTGTTATATTTGTACCCAAAAACACAGGGCGCCGAAATATTAACTGTTACATTTTTTAATATCTTTATGAGGTGAGGCAAAACTACGGGAATATCTTCCATATATTTTTTATACATACAGGGTGTTGAAATTTTAAAAATTGAATTACTTAAATAATTGAAATTTGGTTTTGATTGCGAGCTTTTAGTATAACAATCGAAAATAAAGTAGAGAAAATCTAGCAGAAAAACAAATATGGTTTTTACAGGGTGTCCAAATGTTAAATTTTTGTTTTTCAAATCTACTGGGAAGTCAATTTAGTTAGATTTTTTTTTAAATTTGTTCGACCATCCACCACTACGGCATTTTGTGTAGTCTTTGAATGTATGTAGTTGTTACTTTTGTATCCAAAAGCATAGGGTGCCGAAGTATTAACTTTTACATTTTTGATATCTTCAAAAGTTGAGGCAATACTGCGGGAACATTTTCATATTTTTTTGATACCTACATACATAGTGATAAACCCTCTTGCGTTGTCCCTTTATTTAGATCTTAGGTTTTGTTTCACAAACACAGAGTGTTGACGTTTTAAATTTTCAATTTCTTGGGTCTTAACAAGGTAGCCCAATACTGTAGGGAATTTTCAACTTTTTTTCTCTCCTCATTTCATTTTGTATGCTTTTACCATGTAGGTTTTAGATTTTTTCCCACAAACACAGAGTGTTTACATTGAAATTTTCTCATGTTTAAAGTCTTAACAACTTTAACTTGACTTTAATTTATAGGACAACCTTCGATTGTTTTGTGAGTTGCTCGTCTGATTTGCCGTATTGATTAGGTAATTTCTGCTGAAATAATATTAATTTCATTTTATTGAAGCTTTTATTGTTAACTTTTATCAGAATTTTTTTTTTTCTAATTTCATTGCGCTATTTTTTTCTGTTATCTGATAACGTCAGTTACCGAACAGGTCGCCAGTTTGCCGAGTTGAGTTTATGTCTGATTGACTGACAGCTACACTTACGCTACAATCAAGTACGTGAACATGTACATACCTAATTGAACTGAGGTGACATTTGTGGGACATGAAGGACGTTGCCGGAATGAATCCGATACTACCACCTTCGGGTACTATTCCGACTGTCATGGGAACAAGCTTTTATAACTACGACCCGAAGGTTCAAGTTTTAGTCACCTCATACTCTGGTACCTTAACAAGGGTTTCTTCTAAGCCCTGTTATCCACTGAGAGAAAAGGGGCTGCTCTGCTATTGTTTGAGGGGCAAATACATTGATTTTTTCACAATTCTTTTAAAAATTAGAACCATTCCACAACATACACTCACCTTAAACATATCAAAATTTTTGCTCGCCCTCACCCTATTTGATTTTAGAGGGTTTCCTCACATTTTTTTTATTTTGTTTATTGCTTTTCATGTTATTCATGTTGATAAGGTCGTGAGACTAGTCTTATCAGAAAGTAAATAAATCAGCTGTGTCAAAACATACATATTTATTTTTATAGAAGTAAACATTGTTTATATATAGATCATTTGAATTACAAATACACCTTCGTTGAATTTGTAATGCCTGGGTTTCAACTGCTTTAAATTATCGCCAACGAGAAATTATGGCATACGAGAAATTATGGCATGTGAGAAATTATCGTTAGTGACTTTATATTGTTTAACAAGAGTTTTTCGAATCGATGTACAGTTCTACTTCTCAGTTCACATTTTGATCCAAATTGATCAAAGTGGCAACGCTGCTTGTCATTCTGTTTTTTGTGGTACTCGAAAGCTCAATTTTTTGTTTATGTATTTTATTTTCGCTGAGTAGAGACTAATGTTTTGTTGCCTTCCGCTGCTCTGCTATTTTGCTTGCTAAATGTTTCCGCAGCAAAGCGCTCAACTCAGCTCAACTTACCAGACTACTTTTTTCAAAAACTAGTGTTAAATTGCTGAGCGCGTAATTTGACCGCTGGCAAAAACAATTCACTAATTTTTGTTGACTTTCAGGTTTTTTCTGTTTTTTTTGTTGAGCTGCGATTATTTTATTGCTTCAAATTACCAAAGTCATATAATTTGTTGTCATTATTAAATGCTCAATCGGTAATTACAGCGCAAGTTGAACATAAGTGTAATCAATTACTGGAAAGTGAGGTAAAAAAAAACAGGAAAGAACAAAAAAATAATAAAAATATAAAATAATTTTTTTTTTCACTCTTGTGGAAGTTTTTGTTTGTTATTTCATCGATTGTTTTTTATATATTTTTTTTTGTTTTTTTATATTTTTTTTTGTTTTTTTTATATTTTTTTTTGTACTTTTTATATTTTTTTTTGTATTTTTTTTGTTTTTTTTTTTTTATATATTTTTTGTTTTTTTTTTATATTTTTTTTTGTTTTTTTATTGTTTTTCTTTCAACTTTTAAATTTTCGTACATTTTTGCGAAATAAGCGGAAAAAAGAGAAAAAAAAATCAAGGGATTTTGCTTGCAGAATATTTTTCGCGTTTTTTTTAAGTTAAAATAAAAGAATTTCAAAAGTTATTGAACTTATTATAAACTGTAATTAAAAAATATAAATTAGCTGTTTCAGGTTTTTTTGAGTCCAGTTTTTACTGAGCTTAAGTTTTTTCCTCAGTGGAGAACCATGAAGTCAGCGTCTTTTAAAGCTGTTCAACTTGTCGGAGTAAAAATAATTATTCGAGGCTAAAACCTCACTGACAATATGTCAATGACCTCATGTTGTTGTTGTTGTTAACAATGCTTTGCCCTGCCTAGAGTGTATGATCATTCCAAAGATCTTCATCAAGCTCTTCTAACGAGAGTCCAAGGAAACGCGAAGTTTCAAAAGGGTTGGACCAGAGGTACAGAGGTGTTAGAAGAGTAGGTTCAATTGAACAATTGAAGAGATGTAGGGTATCATGGGGGGTCCTACCACATGCAGGGCATTTGTTTGAAATGGTATCATTCAGTCTGTAACTGTTGATTTTCGCACAGAGTTCATCAGTATTGGGGCCCTTCCCCGTCGCCATTATTGTACAGTCGTCGGCATATGAAACGATGGTGACGTCCTCTGGTGGTGGGGGCATCTTCGATAGATAGAAGTTAAACAGTGTCTGGGATAGGACACCACCCTGTGGCACCCCCTGTATAATACGTTAATAACCCTTTTTCTAGGCCCCATGTACTACAATGGGCAAATATGCCTGAAGGCTGAATAAAATAAATCTTCTAGCCCATTTCGTTTTGAAAGACAACCACTTCAATCATTCAAAAAGCTCAAATTACCTCTCCATCAAACTTCATGCAACATAACTCATTCATTTTTCTTTTCCCATTTTTGCAAAAGCCTCAAACCGCGTGTGGTCTAACGCTTCCATATAAACTTCAACTCCTTATAAGTATAACGTGAGTTGAAACAAGTGTAAATATTGTTTTGACAAAAAATGCCAGCTACTGTCCATCAAGTGCCCGGTTTCAATGACCAATTGAGGCTTTAGCCATTTCAGTACCGCAATCTCCGCATGAGTTAGTAATTAGACGCTTTGTGCAAAGTGTACCATGACAGTCTTACTAACAATTTTTTCAATCGATTTGATGAGTTGCTTTTAAATAATTTCAAATTTATTTTCATTACGATCACAACAGTAGTGGCGATTTTTTTTTTATTTTCTTTTTTGTTAGATTTGTTGATTTTTTGTTGTGCTTCTTCGTTTTCTTCCTGGTCGCTATGTTATGTGCTTTGCAATTAAAATCAAGCTTAGCTTAAATTCAATCGTCGCTTGGCAAAATGTTCAAATGAATGAATCAAGTAATTGTCTGACAGATTGACAGTTAAGCGGCCAGCTGTCGCGAGCGTTGTGCACATACACAAAACACAAATCTTAGATGGAACGCGTTGAAGTGTACATATTTGATTTGTATTGACTCTGGTTGCTATTTTGTTGAAGTCTCGGCCAATATCGACGTCATGATCAGTTTAGAAATATACATTAGTTACAGTTGCGGCGAAAAATTTAATAGTGGGAATACAAAATTGGGATCACCCTTTTACATTTTTATTTAGGAACACCCTATCTTATATATTTTTTTTTTTTTCAATAGGAAGATCTCTCTTTCTGCCGTATATATGATGAATGCTACTAATTTTTTTACAGCTACTGTACATGCAAAAACGTTTAGGCTGACGTTTAATTATTAGACAATATTTTTTTTTAATAAAAAATAAAACAAAATCAAATAAGTAAAATATCCAAAACACAATAAAATAAAGTAAAAAAAGTAAAAGCAAACGAAAAAAAAAAATAAAAGCAAATGAAATGAAAAAAATTAAAGAGAATGAAAAAAAAATTACAAAAAAAAAAAATAAAAAAATTAAAATTTATTTTTTTTAAATAAATTAAAGAATGAAAAAAATTACAAAAATATGAAATAAAAAAATCGAGAAAAAAATAACAAACAAATAAAACAGAGCAAATTAAAAAAATAAAAGCAAATGAAAAAAACAAATAAAATAAAAAAATTTAAAAGAATAAAAAAAAGCAAATAAAATAAAAAAATGTTAAAGAATAAAAAAAAATGTAAAAGAATAAAAAAAATGTAAAAGAATTAAAAAAATGTAAAAGAATAAACAAAAATGAAAAAAGAAATAAAAATAAAAAAAAAATAAAAAAAAATAAAAAGAAATTAAAAAAAAATTAAAAAAAAAAAAAATTAAAAAAATTAAAAAAAAAATAAAAAAATAAAAATAATAAAAAAAAATAAAAAATTTAAAAAAAAAATTAAAAAAAAAAATAAATAAAAAAATAAAAAATAAATTACAAAAAAATAAAAGAATAAAAAATAAAAATAAAAAAATAAAAAAAAAAATAAAAATAAAAATAAAAAATAAAATACAAAAAATAAAAGAATAAAAAATAAAATAAAAAAAAAAAATAAAAAAAAAATAAAAAATAAAAAATAAATTACAAAAAAATAAAAGAATAAAAAATAAATTGAAGAGAATGAAAAAACCGAACAAAAAATAAAAAAAAAAATAAATAAAAAGTAAAAAAAAAAATAAAATAAAAAAATAAAAAATAAAAATAAAATAAAAATTACAAAAAAAAAAATAAAAAAATAAAAAAAAAATTTAAAAAAAAATAAAAAATAAAACAAAAAAATAAAAAAAATTATATTTGTTGTCGGCCTTTATTTTGAAGTATATTAAGAAATTCTATCGAGCTCTAGGCCATACATATATATAAAATAAAAAACTACAGAATGTAGTCGAAATATCGACACCAACAAAACCGACAAATATATATTATATATGAAAAATGTGTTTTTTGAGAAAAATTTACCTACACGCTGCAGGAACCAGACAAGCCGACATATGTTTCGATGATACTGGAGTTACATCTCTTCAAGGACTTTTCTTCCCGGCATTGTGAGAGTCGAAATCACAACACTGTAGTGACTTGTATGCTAGAAGGTCTAGCACCTTAGGCCACTACCCAGCTTGAAGGTAAACCCTTCTCAGTGTCCATTTATGCATATATTTATACTTCCATATGGAACATTTCTTTAATTTCAATGCTAACTTATATGAAAGATTTGCGAATTTTTAGGACTTGGTGTGAAACCTATGAAAGAATTTTCATACTTAATTAAGCACGAATATTTTTCCATTTATAACATTTTAAACACATTTTTCATACAATCCCGAAAATTGCTAGTAAATACCGTCGGTAGGAAAGACGACCATCGGTCCTTGTGACGTATACTACAGTGGCCAGACACGCGGCAAAGCGCGTGGTGTAGGATTCGTGGTGGGAAAGAGACTTCGCCGTCAAGTATTAGCGTTCACTCCTGTGAACGAGCGTCTCGCTGCGATCCGCATCAAGGCGAGGTTTTTCAACATAACATTTATCTGCGCCTATGCGCCGACTGAGGAGACGGACGACGCAGAGAAGGACTCCTTCTACGATAAACTTGAACAGACTTATGATCGCTGCCCACAGCATGATATCAAAATCGTGCTCGGCGACTTTAATGCCAAGGTGGGCAAGGAAGGAGTCTTTGGTCCCACAGTTGGAAAATTCAGTCTCCACGATATAACATCCCCCAACGGCACTAGGTTGATTGACTTCGCCGCTGCTCGCAATATGGTCATCAGTAGTACCAGGTTCCAGCATAAGCGAATACACCAAGCCACATGGCTGTCCCCTGATCAAAGAACTAGAAACCAGATTGATCATGTCTTGATTGACGGCAGACATAGCTCCACCGTTCTGGACGTGCGTACACTGCGTGGTCCCAATATTGACTCTGACCATTATCTTGTCGCAGCCAAGATACGCACACGCCTCTGTGCAACGAAGAAAGTGCGCACAGTAACGGAAGGAAAGTTTGACGTCGAGAAGCTGCGCATGACACAGACAGCTGATAATTTCACAACTCGACTCTCACACCTGCTAGCAGAGGGCAATCCTCGACCTAACGATGTAACCGAGCAATGGAAGCATATCTCTCACTCATTGCGTACCGCCGCTGAGGCCACTATAGGGTTCCAGCGAGCCCGCAAGAACAACTGGTACGATGAGGAATGCAAAACTGCCTCGAAAAAAAAGGACGCTGCCTACAAGGAGACGTTGCGAACGGGCGCAACCCGCAGTGTATGGCAACAATATCGTGAGGCAAAGAAGGAAGAGAGACGCCTTTTCAGAAAAAAGAAAAGTGAGGCCGAAAGGCGTGAGTGTGAGGAGCTTGAGATGCTGGCTGGCAGGAGTGATGCCCGAAAATTCTATGAAAAGATCCGGCGGATGACGGAAGGTTTTAAGACCGGGGCAAGCTCCTGTAAGGACAATAATGGCGACCTGGTAACCGACGTACAAAGTGTACTTAAATTATGGAGGGAGCACTTCTCCTCACTTCTAAATTGCGAGGGAGACGTCGAACCCGATACCCCAATCCCTGACGATGGAAAAGTCGTCCCACCACCTGACTATGATGAAGTGAGGATAGCTATATCCCGGCTCAAAAACAACAAAGCGCCTGGAAAAGACGGACTACCCGCCGAGCTGTTCAAACACGGAGGCGAAGAGCTGGTAAAAAGCATGCATCAGCTCTTATGCAGAATATGGTCAGACGAATGCATGCCTCCGGATTGGAATTTAAGTGTGCTTTGCCCAATCCACAAGAAAGGCGATCCCGCTAACCGCACCAACTACCGCGGAATTAGTCTTCTTAATATTGCATATAAGGTTCTTTCTAGCGTGTTGTGTGAAAGGCTGAAGCCCATCGTAGACAAACTGATTGGACCTTATCAGTGTGGCTTTAGACCTGGTAAGTCTACCATCGACCAGGTTTTCACGATACGCCAAACCCTGGAGAAGACCCATGATAAAAGAATCGACACACACCATCTCTTTGTCGATTTCAAAGCCGCTTTTGACAGCGCAAAAAGGAGTTGCCTGTATGCCGCCATGTCTGAATTTGACTTCCCTGCAAAGCTTATACGGCTTTGCCAAATGACGTTGAGCAATACCAACAGCTCCGTCAGAATCGGGAAGGACCTCTCTGAGCCATTTGAAACCAAACGAGGCTTCAGACAGGGCGACTCCCTTTCGTGCGATTTCTTCAATCTGATGCTGGAGAAGATAATTCGAGCAGCAGAGCTAAACCGCAATGGTACAATCTTTTACAAGAGCGTGCAATTGCTGGCGTATGCCGATGATATTGATATCATTGGCCTTAACAACCGCGCCGTAAGCGCTGCCTTCTCTGGACTGGATAAGGAAGCGAAAAAAGTGGGTCTTGCCGTGAACGAGGATAAGACGAAGTATTTGCTGTCATCAAAGAAAGAATCGGCGCACCTGCGCCTTGGCAGCCATGTCACTGTTGATAGTTACAAATTTGAAACTGTGAGGGACTTCGTCTATTTGGGAACCAGTATCAACACCGAAAATAATATCAGTCTAGAAATCCAGCGGAGAATCACTCTTGCCAACAAGTGCTACTTTGGACTGAGTAGGCAATTGAGAAGTAAAGTCCTCTCTCGAAGAACAAAGATCACGCTCTATAAGTCTCTCATCATACCTGTCCTGATGTATGGCTCAGATTCATGGACAATGTCAAGAGAAGATGAGATGGCCCTTGGAGTATTTGAGAGAAAAGTTCTCCGGAAGATTTATGGTCCTTCCCGTGATGCCAACGGCGAGTATCGAAGGAAATTTAACGATGAGCTGTACGAGCTCTACGCAGATCTGACCATAGTCCAGCGAATTAAAGCCCAAAGACTCCGCTGGCTGGGCCATGTTATGCGAATGGACAAAGGAGCTCCAGCACAGAAGGTTTTCCTATCGTCGCCTGAATTCGGCAGCAGAGGAAGGGGGAGGCCTCGACTGAGATGGAAACAACAGGTGGAGGATGACTTGAACTCCCTTGGGGTTTCCAATTGGCGTCAGTTATCGCTAAAAAGGAATGACTGGCGTGCTTTGATATGCAACGGCCAAAATCGCTTAGGCGGTTAAGCGCCAATAAATGATGATGATGATTTATAGCAATAGACTACAAGTCAAAAAAGCAACAAAGAGTTATATATTATATATATAAAAACAAACATTTTTGTTGTTTTTTATTTTATATATATGTATGGCCTAGAGCTCGATAGAATTTAAAAATATAAAAAAAAATTTAAAAAATAAAAAAATAGAAAAAAATAAAAAAAAAAATAAAAAAAAATAAAAAAAAGTAAAAAAAATAAAAAAAAGTTAATTGAAGAGAATGAAAAAACCGAAAAAAATTAAAAAAAAAATAAAAATTAAAAAAAAAAAATAAAAATTAAAAAAAAAAATAAAAATTAAAAAAGAAAATAAAAATAAAAAAAAATTTAAATTAAAAAAAAAAAAAAAAAAAAATTAAAAAAAAAAATAAAATAAAAAAATAAAAAATAAAAATAAATTAAAAATTAAAAAAAAAAAATAAAATAAAAAAAATAAAAATAAAAATTAAAAAAATAAATAAAAAAAAAAATAAATAAAAAAAAATAAAATAAAATTCATATTTTTTTAATAAATTAAATTAAGTTTAATTAAATTAAATTCAATCAAATTAAATTAAGTCAAAATAAATTAAGTTAAATAGAAATAAAGTTAATTAAATTGAAATGAATTAAACCAAATTACAGACTCCAAATGCTACACCCTAAAGCGTATATTTGTAATCAACTTACTTACTTACTTAAAATAGCCTTTAACCGCCTAGGCGATTTTGGGCTACTTATTAGGCAACCTAAAAACGTTAGACTCACGACAACTTAATCACTTCTGTGAAAGACATATGGAAGGAGCCGGGATTAGCTGCAAAAAAGTTTATGTAATGCGTGATTTTACTTTCATAGTAAGTAGTTGTCAATTACCATTTTATGGTTAGTACTTAATTAGGCATGCTTTTCAATTAAATGCCAAATTAGTTTAATGCGAAATCGTATACGTTAATTATGTATTTAAATGTAATTTGAGCTTGGCATTTGAATACAAATTTGATTAACTTAAAACATTTAGCTGTAATTACTCGTCTAAGTAGTTGTAATGAGCAATTAAAAGTGGATTTTATAGTGTTTGTGATTATTGGCAGTATTTAGTAACTAGTGGTCGTTAGCAGAGACTTTGCGCAATTTAAAGTGTAGATACTCAAGCTACAACCAAATATAAGCTTCAATTAACGAAAAGGGGGTCGTTGACCCCCAAGTCTAGGTTGTGCTGGCGATGTTAGAATGCTGAGTATGCAGATTTGATCTACTTGGTTAAAAGAGTAATTTATAAGAGTAAAAATTCAGCTTATCGTTTTTGCACCACCCTAATGTAACATTACCTCGGTTTCTTCAAGTCTTATCCGCCACATAAATATGCATGCATGTAAATTTCTTAAACTATATGCCCTGTAGCACCTCCAAACTAATTTTTCTCTTTTGTGTAGCAATTCTACTCGCCAGCATCCAGCACTTTTTTTTTTCAAACTTTTTCTGCCTTTCGAAAGTGTGTTGCACTCGTGTTCCAACGTCGCCACTGATCTGCGTGTAGATTTGTCAAACTACATACATTGAGTTAAACATACCTTCCTATCTACGCCCTTAACATATTCTTCCATTATTCAAAAACATAAAACATTTTTTTGGGATGCCTTTGTCTGCTTACACACAAAGGTGTTATTCCAGCGAATAAAAAAGAGCTTCAACTCTTCGGCGCGCGTCATTTTACAGAGTTGCTTTGAGTTGCAAGTTTTTATTTTTTTCCTGTATATTTTTTTCATATTGTTTTGTTGTTTTCTTTCTCTTCCGCCTGCTCTTTAATTGTTTTGCTTTTTTTGCTCTTATTATTTTTTTGTGTGCTTTTCTTGATGTTGTTTATCAAGTTGATGGGTCTTTATTTTGATTAATCGTCAACAAATTTCAACAGAATTGTTATTTTTAAATGGTTTTCATTTTTGTAACAAATTAAGTGCGTACTCCCTCCAAAACTGCATTACGAATACAATTTATGCTCGTAATATGTTATTTTAGAATTTTTTTCTTTTCTTTTACTAATTAATGAAGTGTAAATTAATGGTAGAGAGGCTGTATGTTACAGCACAGCATCATAGTCTGGGTAGTCTAGAGAAAGTTTTAGAAGAAAAAAAAAATACTCATTTATGTTTGAAATTATATATTAAGGTGGCTTCCCTTTTCCTATCCCTATCACTATCCCTTTCCCCATTACTATCCCTATCCCAAATCGCACGATAAGTAATATCTTTTTTAATAAGTCCGCCCTTGGTCCCTTATCCGGATGCCTGGTCCTTATAAAAACGTCGAGAGTGGAGTTTTTGAAAATTATTTATGATGACGGTATCGATATTTTAACACCTCTATTTTAAGGTTACTCACTTGAAAAAACAATTCTGCTTCACGTCTTGTTCTAGCTCTAGGTGATCGGAACCTTGGGATGTAACTTTAGTCCAGGCCTAGGCAATTAGTGGGACAATTGTCCGAACATCTGAGAACCAAATTCACATAGATTATTACGCTCTTTGCTTGGCCTCTCGAACAATGACATTGTTGCTATGATCGCCTTGACCAATCAATGGATGTCGTTGGTTATGCACGGTTTCGGTACTTGCTAGTGAGCGACGGAGCAAATAGATGCGATGACCGCTCTTTCGCTAACACCACTTCACTTCCAATTGTGCCGGGTCCTGCTTTAGTCTCACTTTTGCTTAGGTTTTAGTCCTCAGCTTAAATATTCCAAATTTTTGTTATTATTCCTTATTTAAAGTTTTACTTTCTCACCTTCCGCATTTTCAATCTTTTTTTAGTTTTGATTAGGGATTAATAATATTTTTGATTTCTAACAACTTTTAATTAAACAGATGCTAGCTAATAGACACAGTTTATTCCATAGAATTTATGAAAATCTGAGTAAATGAAAATTTTTTGAATCATCAGTTTGTGATTAATCAGTTTTCTAAATAATCTGATTAATTATTGACTAATCCAATTCTGATTAATAAAATCCTGAGTAATTACCGTTAATTCCAAAAGAAATTTATGAAATCTGAGTAAATTTTAGCCTTTATTGGAGAGGAGTGATTACTTAATTGTCTAAATAATCAAGTAATTCAGATTATAATTAATCAAAATGTGATTAATCGAGAAATTTATCTCTGTGATTAGTCGATAATGATTATTATCTTATAAATTAATTATTCACGTCTTGGTTGATTGTTATGTTTGATTAATCGTTAAATCTCTACTTTGGGGAATGTTTTCACTAAATTGAAAAAACAAAAAAAATATATTTTGAAAAAAAATTTATAAAATTTTTAAAAAGTCAACGAAAAAAAAAAAGAAAATTTGCTACAAAGTCTACACCATCATACCAATTACATGTATACTTTCTTTCACTTACCTTATTTACAATTAAACTAACAGTATTTGTGGCAAAAAAAAATCATAAAAAGATAATTGTAGTCTAAAAAAGTAACTGGAAAAGATTTCTAACTTTAAAATGCTGTCTTTCATCTTCCTCATTGTTTTGAAGTTAAAGGCAATTTTACTGCATTCACCATTCTAATTGTTGTTTCTGCATGGCTATTATTGGGCAAATGAATTTTTCGAGAGCTGCAAAAATATACATTTGTATGTATGCTTTCTTCTTCTTATTTTGTGAGCGCACACAAAGTCATGGCAACTTGAAAAGAATTCCAGCTGCCTTTTGAATGACACCAGCAGCTGCAACACCCTGCACTGCTGTGCCTGTGGCAACACTTTCAAGTGATGAATCCCAAGTCTCTGAAGACATTGGTGTGACAAAAAGTAAGGAACAATAATACAAATGTTAAAAGAACAACAACACAAAAATAAGAAAATAAATAATAATAAAAATCACCAAAAATGCAATGGCTTTGAAAACTGTGACAGAAAGTAGATGCGATGAATGTATTTGTGCAGGGCTAGGTGTATTTGTATGTATGGGTGTTAGTGATGTGCGAATCCGTGTGGTGCATACGTAAAAAATTGGTTCATTGAGGCTGGTCGAGTCTCAGTTTCGAATCAAATCTCAGTTTTTAAACGAGTCTCAATTTCTAATCGAGTCTAAGTTTCTAATCGAGTTTTAGTTTTTAATTCCTCAAGTCTCAGTTTCTTATCCAATGTCAGTTTAAAATCGAGTCTCACTTCCTAATCGAGTCTCGCATCCTAATCGAGTCTCAGTCTGTAATGCGGTCTCAGTCTGTAATAGGGTCTCAGTCTGTAATAGGGTCTCAGTTTCTAATAGAATGCCAGTTTCTATTCGAGTCTCAGTTCCTATTTGAGTCTCAGTTTTTAACCTAGTCTCAATTTCTAATGGAGCCTCACTATCTAATAGAGTCTCAGTTTCTAATCAAGTCTCAGTTTCTAACCGAGTCTCAGTTTCTAATCGAGTCTTAGTGTCTTATCGAATCTCGGTCTGTGATAGGTTCTCAGTTTCTTATCGAATCTCGGTCTGTGATAGGGTCTCAGTTTCTAACCAAGTCTCAGTTTCTAATGGAACCTCGGTCTGTAATCGGGTCTCAGTTTCTTATCGAGTCTCGTTCTGTAATCGGGTCTTAGTTTCTAACCGAGTCTCAGTTTCTAATCGAGTCTTAGTTTCTAATCGAGTCTCGGTCTGTGATAGGGTCTCCGTTTCTAACCAACTCTCAGTTTCTAACCGAGTCTCGGTCTGTAATCGGGTCTCAGTTTCTAATCGAGTCTTAGTTTCTAACCGAGTGTCAGTTTCTAACCGAGTCTTAGTTTCTAATCGAGTCTCAGTTTCTAACCGAGTCTCAGTTTCTAACCAAGTCTCAATTTCTAATGGAACCTCGGTCTGTAATCGGGTCTCAGTTTCTTATCGAGTCTCGGTCTGTAATCGGGTCTTGGTTTCTAACCGAGTCTCGGTCTATAATCGGGTCTCAGTTTCTAATCGAGTCTCAGTTTCTAACCGAGTGTCAGTTTCTAACCGAGTCCTAGTTTCTAATCGAGTCTCAGTTTCTAACCGAGTGTCAGTTTCTAACCGAGTCCTAGTTTCTAATCGAGTCTCAGTTTCTAACCGAGTCTTAGTTTCTAATCGAGTCTTAGTTTCTAATCGAGTCTCGGTCTGTAATCGGGTCTCAGTTTCTAACCGAGTCCTAGTTTCTAACCGAGTCTCAGTTTCTATTCGAGTCTCGGTCTGTAATCGGCTCTTAGTTTCTAATCGAGTCCCAGTTTATTGGTACTTCTCGTTCGTTTGTAATAAAGTCTTAGGTTCTTAGTACGTCCGGTAATACGTGTACCTCCAAATCCGGTTCCCCTGCCTTGTGCATCACCAACACATGCACGCGAATTCAGTAAGAAATGTCTGCCTGCCTACGACCAGCAAAGCATACACTTTGCACCGAAAATGAAAGGCATGACGAATTGCTGGAAGAACTGCGCGGCAGAAACAAAAAAAAAAAGAAAGAAGAAATATCTGCAAAAAAATCGCAGACGACGAAAACACGAAAACAGCAGTGCAATGATCTGTTAAAGAATACACTCATCATAAAAATTGTTTGTTCTTCTTATTTCGCATTACTGCGTCTTTTCACAATTTCTTTTTAAAAACCGTGCAGATTCACGTTATGGCAGTGAAGTGACTCAAAAAAAAACAAAAAAAACATGAAAGAAATGGTGCTGCTTGCTTTAAGTGCATCTGCATGTAGCATGTACGGCACATGTGTGCACATTTAATATGCTACTCATTGCTCTGGGTACTGTGAAAATTTCACAGGATATGCGTTTGAAGCGTTTTAATGCGGTTAAATGCTTCACTGCACAAACGGAAAGTTTTTATGGATGTTTTAGTTTGGAAATAAATCTGGGTTGGAAGTTTTCACTCACTCACGGTGGTGCGAGATAAGTGCACTTTTCCGGGAATCATTTGGGGTTAAGCGAAATAATTCACTTATATATTAGACGATTGCTTAAAACTACGATTAATCGATTAATACGTATCTTAGCTCCAAGTCTTCTAGCAATCTCAAAGAATAATCTGCAACTATTTATTTTTGCACATAGAACTCGAGTACACTCGCGCACAGTTCCAAGAGTTTAGCAAATGCAATTTAATAAATAATTAATATTTACTTAGGTGATTATTTACATATTTACTTACGTAATGATGCTATGGTCAGCGCGCGCACTTACGCTAAGAATTTCAGTTAAGCGTTTAGGCTGCGCGCAAATGGTTTGTCATTAGATTTTAATGCACCTCGCACAAAGATCAAAAGGCGCATCTACTATTTCTGAAGTAAACGAGCAGCGCTTACTTACGCGCAATTCGAATGCGTTTCCACTTTACTAAGATTTTTCTTTCTTTTCGTGAAACCCTAAGCGGTTTTATTTTTCATTATTGATTATTTACATTAACTTTTTATGAATTGAAAAAAATTCTCCTTACTGCACACGCTTTTTTGCACATTAATGCACCAGTGCGCGCGCTGTAATTTTTCAATGCTTTTTACGAGCGCATTAAAGTCAAACATTGACATTTAAGTAAAGGAAAAAGTTATTGGTTAAGTTAAGTTGTCGGTGAGAGGTTCTTATTAACGCTGACTGCTCTGAGTGGTGATGCAGCGTGCAGTTGGTTGAGCGCGCTGTGTGGTGTGTGGCGTGTCGTTATGCAAAAAAGTGGTTATAAGGAAATGCAAGCAAAAATATAACAAGAAAAAGCGTTAATGCATGTTATTTTTACTGCGCTTTTTGTGCTTGTGATTTGCACTTAAGTAGCTCTACATACAATTCTAGCAAGTAATTGCTATTGAAAGGGAGCGGGCGCGCGCGGTAACAGCGCATTGGCTACAAGTTGTCTGCTGAATGCTTGCGTGTTGAGCGCTACTACTCCACAACATGCATCCGCTACTCCGCAACGCCTTACACCCATTTTTCGCGCACTCAAGCGACCACACATACACCGCGCTTCACTAACGCGCTGATGCATACCACTGACCGCCAACTTCTTACTTATCGCATGCCGCGCTGCGCGCTGCTTCATTGCTTTAGTAATGCGCTCTCACCATTGTTTCGTGCAAATTTTTTCCTCGCGCAACAGTTTCTTTTGTTTAATTTATCGCCATTTTTATTGTTTTATTTTATTTCATTAATTTTTTTCCTTTCATTGAAATGACAGACTGCTTGGCGTTTGCAAAGCACAAAGGTGCATCAAAAGGGGGGTTAGAGAGCGCGCGCGCGCACTGCAAAGGTTAGCGCTCATTCATTCATACAACGCGTTATGGCATTTGTGGGATTTCAGTTTATTTACATTTATTTATTTACTGTATTATTCGCAGACCAGCAAACTATATTTCCTTTAGACATGCAAGCTTAAATGTGACTTTTTTTTCGCAATAAACTAACATGCAATGGCAGTAGTTATAGCTATAAAAAACAAGAAAAAATAAAAAGCGCGCACTGAAATTAAAACCATTAAATGTTATACGCCCACGCGCGTTTACACAAAAAAATCATTTAACTCAGCGCGCGTTGTATACGCGCGTTCTATACTGCTTAACAACCGCGTGCGCTCGCCTAGCTCACCGAATTTGCAGAATTTTTTTTTGCACAAACTCGCAATCAGTTAATTTATTTTTCACCGCAGTAGATAAATGCGTGTATATTTTTTCATAGCTTTTTTTTTACTTTGCAAAATACTGCACAAGCAAAATTTTACCACCGCGCAGCAGAGCGCACGTCATAGCGCGCGCTGCCACACCTTACATGGTTAGCTTAGAGCGGACGCGCGTTCGACTTTGCCTATGTAAATAAACAAACTAGAAATTTTTGCTGATTGTACAGACTCGTTGGCTATTTTTACGCGCTCACGTATACAACAAACTTTTTCTTCATTTGTATTGGTATTGCCATAAATGCCAAAAAGTTTGACTCATCGTCGTTGCGCGCGTATATGGTCGCTGCGCGCTAGCCGCTTTGCCGCCATAGTCACGCTGTCTGTTGGTCATATGAGATACGCGACTACAAATTTGTTGTATGTAGTAGCGTTTGCGGTATATTTGATCACTAGCTCGTGCAACGCATTACTCAATTTAATTGTGGTTATGTACATAGCGGCAAATATTGAAAAAATATCAACAACAGCAGCAATCGTGCGGCGCGCATTCACTTTTGCGACGAATATGGCATTTTTTCAGCTTGACAACATTTTAAATTTTTTTCTTTTACAAAACAAATTTCAATAATATTTCTTTCTTGTTAAGTTTTGGGCGGTTTACACTCTTTACTGCACTGACAGCTGCTGTTATTGATTGTATGTCTTAAGAGTGCGCGCTCACTGCACTCATGTCACATTTATTGCTGTCAACAATTAAAAAAAAAAAAAACATAAAATAAATTTTGACCATATTTATAGTAAGATAGATTGTATACATATTTATTGTAAATTTATTTGTTGTATTTTAGTGCAAAATGACACATTGCCTTTTTTAGTTAGCTCGCTAGTCAGTTACTCGCTTACCGCTCACTCACTCGTTAGCGCACTCGCTGACACACTCTCTAGCGCTTTACTCACCCATTCATTCAATCGCTTTCAGGTTAATTTTTTTGGCAGCGTTGGACATTTTGAGGACAGCCCATGTTGGGCGGTGTTGCACAATAGAAAACGAAAAGTATAAGTAAAACAAAAATGAGATATATAAATATTTTAAATTTAATATAATTTAAATGCATAAACAAGTGTGCAAGCAATAAATTATTTTTTGCCCATAAATAATTTTGTGATTCCTTTCAAAGTATGTAAATTAAGTCGTTTTACCCTCTGCGTGTCGGTTATCGTTCGTTGGTGTACGTATTTGGGACTGAGTTCATAGAGGGCGATTCGTTTACTGGCTCTCGTTGCTCGGTACTCTCAAAAATTCAGCTATCTCCCAACGAGTACATGGTTTTCCTAAAGTAGGAGTCGTTTCCTGGACACTCTCTGCCTGATGCTCTTAAAACTGCCCCACGATATTCATTTCCTGACAACTCGCTGCTCTCTACTCATACACCATTTCTTATGATAACAATCAACGAGCTAGCTCTCAAGGAGTTTTTTACAGCGGGACTTTTTTCCGCTGGGTATAAGATCAAACAACGAGTTATGTATATGTCAATGAGTTTTCCTTACTTTCATACAACGAGTACCCTGTGGCAATTCGCTCCTCGTGGCAATTCAATACCACTTGTCATACGAGTTAAAAACGAGTTATTCGTCGATAAGTCTCTGAGTATGTTCATCATCTATAGCGACTAATGCTTATAAGCTACCCTTAACCCTTATCGTGTACACCACATAAAATTCACCTCACCCCCTTAACTTGGAGGAAAAACTACCCTCAACATGCTAAAAAAGATTTCTTATCAACATTCACACAATTAAAACGTCAATATTTGATATGAAATTATCTCCACCTCCTCAATTTCCACCCTTTACAACAGTGCAAGGCTTGAAAGTCATTTACATAAACTTATTTGAATTATGAGGCAAAACTGCTTTAAAGTCATTACATACTTTCATGTAAATTGGCATGGAAAATGTCTTCAACCCTCTAAGTGTTTCTTCTACGTAGACACTTTATGGAAATCGAATCATAGTCAAGTCCATTTTTCAATGAAATAAGGCTCCCCTCTTGTTTTAAAGTAAAATTATGGTTTAATGCCCAATGAAATTCGCTACAGAGCCATCTAAAATGTAATAAATATCTCCATCGCTTTTCAAACACTCCCTTTTCCATTCTTTTGAAAATGTTGTCCCCTTTTTTGTGATGTATCCTGCTTTACACAGCAGTTAGTGCTTACATGCAATGATTACAGAGCCATTCAAACTGCAATTAATTAATCTCAAACTGTCTAGGGTGTTTCGTAGTTAAGAGCGCATAGGAAGATTCGAACTGCGTCTACGCAGCGCAGTTTTCAGAAAAGAGCTACAGTGCCATTCAAAAACGCAATCAACCATTCCAGCGCTTTTCAAACTTTCCAAGGAATTTGGGACTTGATTACTTCAATTTAAGTGCTTAATAACTTGAACATAAAGCTGTCCACTGGCTCAATGTAAAATAGGTAGGTTACAGCGCTTTCCAAAGTTCAATCAATCAATCCAGAGTTTATCAAACTGTTCAAAATATATGATATTTAAATCTCTTTTTAGCAGAGCTTTACGGCATCTAAACTTCGTCGGAGGACTAACTGTTTCTATCCTAATATACATACAATATATATATATGGGACAAAAAAGTCTACTAGCTCAATGCCTGAGGAAAAAATGTTACAGGGCCATTCAAAATTAAATCACTCATTCCAACGTTTTTCAAACTGTTTGTCCATAAAAGCCCAATTTACAGAACTTTGGCGGCATTGAGGAATACATGGATATGGGACATTTAATGCCTAAGGAAAAAAGTTACAGAGTGACCAAAAATTCAATCAATAATTCCAGCGTTTCACAAACTGTCTAAGGTGTTTTGTACTTAAAGCTTATTTTAAAGAACTTGGACGAGTTTTTAACATCTGCTGTGAAGTAAGAGTAATTTTCATACTTGCACTTGCCGCAGTCCACTAGTTTAATGCCCAAGAAATAAGGCTACATTGACATCCAAATTTTAATCAATAATTCCAGAGTTTTCAAAACTGTCTAAGGTATTTTATTAGTTAAAGAGAACATGGGCGATATCGAAAGTTATTCTAAGGAGTAGGCACATATGGGGCGTTTAGGTTTATTGACGAAGGTTGTAGGCTGCAGAGCAATATAAAATCAATCATTCCAGCAGTTTTCAAACTGTCTTTAGATATTTGGTTTTGAAAACTTTTTAGAAGAACTTAGAGGGCGCCTAGCAGTTGTAATGCTTTAGGAAGAGTGCCCCTAAGCGATCCAAAAATAATACATAGTTCCAGTGTTTCTCAAACTATCAGCTCGTTCAGGCTTGTTGTGATTTTGGCTTCATCCCGTTCAACTCGCCCTGATATATTAATATTGCTGTATTTCCTGGAATGGCTTGAGCTCCTCTTCTGAATATTCAGATTTTATAATAACCAGGAATAATCGCAGAAACATTACAAAACATATTCAATAACACCTACTACATAGGTAGTAATCAGGAACTTATGTGTAATAGTCATTGCATATAATAAGCCGCATTACCAGTGTAGGGTCTTATTCGTGTTCGCAATCATGATCAGCCAATAAATGCAACATAGTAAAGAGGTAAAAATACGAATGAATGTTGCACCTATGCACACATGTGTTTATGTTGCTAAAGTGGTGTTGTGCTTTGCATATTGAATAGTTTATCCGGAAGATTAGCAGGAAATCCATCATCCGTTGTGTGGAGGTAGATGGTAAACAATTGCAATGTATGAAGAAGAAGCATGCAATTGCAGAGCTAACAATAATTGTGTAGGTGGTTAAATGGTTTATCTAAATTTAAAGACCAGTATGTGACCACGCAAATCAAGTAAATATATTGGCAAAAGAAGGCGAAGAAGAAGATAAAAGAAACACAGCACAGATGAAGTGACTGAACTCCTACGAATTTTTGCTGCACATGCAGTGAGGCTAAACTTAAAGCTGCGGTCGAAGAAATAGAGCTCTGATTTCCTTGAAAACATTTTTCTTGAGCCTAGTTTCGAGAAATATTTTATTTGCGAAAAGAGTTCCAAACAATCACGAGAGAACTTATATAGAAGTGGTCCAAAAAAAACTCCTAAAAATTTTCCTAATTTATTCCAAAACTAGTCTCAATGGTTAAAATTGATTGCAAATGGTCAAAAATTGATTCCAAATAATAGTTTGAAAATAATCCAGAAACACTTATAAGGTCATTCTGCGAAAATACTGAGCTGGTATCATAACCTCATCAAAATATTTTCGAATATATACCGGATTTATTCTATATAGTAAACTTATCCCGAGATCATCCCGAAATGTGTGAAATTTTTTGCGAAATTCTATGTTCTTTCGTAAAGAATTTCATACATTTGGGGATCAGTTCGGGATGATCTCGGATAAGTTTACTGGCAGCAAATATCCCCAACAAAACTCCGAAGAAATCCTAAAATGTTAAAACCTGATTCGAAAAAGACCTCAAAAAAGTTCGAAAGCGGTCAAATCTGATTCCAAAAAACAAGCTGAACTGGTACTCAAATGATACGAAGCTATAGTGAATGTAGTATCAAAACAGCCAAAACCCCAATTCATTCCGAAAACTTTTCCGGAAATAGTTTGAAAATAATCCAGAAACACTTTTCCTAAAATATGCCGAATTTATCCCAACTTATCCCAAGATTATTCCGAACTGGTCCGAAAATGTCTGAAAGTCTTTGTGAAATTCGATGTTGTTTCGGGAAGGTTTTCACACATTTTGGGATCAGTTCGGGATGATCCCCGGATAAGTTTACTGGCAGCATAATGCTGTTAAAGTATTTCCGAAAATATCCCCAAAAAGACTCCGAAGAAATTTTAGGATTCGAGAAAGACCTCAAAAGAGTCTAAAAACGGTAAAATCTGATTCCAAAAAAAAAAAACGAAACAAGTCCTTAAATGGCACGAAGCTATAGCGAATGTAGTCCAAAAAGAGTCAAAAACTGTCTCCGAAAATATTGCAGAGGTCTCTTCGAAGTATCACGATCTAATCCTCAATTGTTACGAAGTTGGTTCTAAAACACTCAGAAAAAACTATATGGAGAAATGTTACAAATTGCCAGGAAAGTAATAATCCCAGCCATAGCTCAAAATCGATTAAAACAAAAAAAATTACTTCGTTTGCTCCTCTCTCTCTCTCAAAACGGATGCCATCTGTCATTTGTAAACACATACATACATTTTTATACTTCTAAGTACATCTGTAAGCGCAAATACTTATGCACAGCTTCGCATTGAAATCAATATGAATTTTTGCCATTTTGTTTATTTTAGTTTTGCATATTATTTGCTTTTTTTTTATCTACCCATAACTCTTAGTCATATCCGATGCATACATATATACGAAAGCCTGTAGTATAAGTACACACAAAAAAAGCTTTTATGCTTGAGCAAACACAAATTTTTTTTCGCATTATTTGCAAATGTGCCACAAAAAAACTTAGCCCGTGTGGCAGGCATCGCTTTTTGTATGCTTCCAAGGCGTTGGGTGACATCCAACTCTAGCTATTGCAACAATAATTCACTCATTCATTCATCGATATTGTTTGTTGTTGTTTGTTGGTGATGGCGATGATGGCCTCTTTCGTGTTGCATTTCCTTTTACAGCATGTGGGTGGGCTCCTTTTTCTTTTTGAGCGCAAGCCAATACATCAAATACGCCAACACATTTGAAAGAATTATTGGTTGTGGTGAAGTTGGTGTCACCTTACTCAAATTTGTGTAAAATATGAAGAACACGTGCCTCTTTCCGAAAATATCCAAAAAAAAGTTCTAAAATAGTACAAAGTTGTTTCGAAATAACTCCGAAAATAACTTCAAAATTGTAAAAAACTAGTTTCGAAAATAAAGTTATTACGAAAAAATTTCGAACTAACTAGTCCCAAAATGGTGCGAAAATATATGGAAAATAGTCCCGGAATTATTTCGAAAAAATTCCAAACTTATGCTGAAACCCTACCAAAGTCACTGAACAAGCATGGTACGACGCCCACTTTTAAAGTTTAACCACACTATTTTAGCTGTTTACCTTACCGAAAGTGGGCGTGGTCGGAACGCTGCCACGCCCCCTTTTAAAAATGTATCACCCCCCCTTTTATCCTGCCAAATTATATCATTTTAGCCATTTCCGTTACCGAATTATGTCAATTTAGGTGATTTTCGAAATTTTCGATATCGAAAGTTGGCGTGGTTGAAGGGAGATTTTATCCAATTTCATCAGGTATACTCCCAACATTACTAGTATGCTTTGTGCCAATTTTCAAGGTTCTGCCGTAATCGGTTTAAAAGTTACGACCGGTCGAATTTTCAAAAATGAATTTTCAAATGAGAGGTATTTTCAGCGACAGGGTTGCCACCTTACCGCAGTATATTTTTATAAATTTTGGATGAAATTTGGCATAGGGTTACCATTTCACCGTATTGTATTCATTTAGAGATCATTTTGGGGCTATTTTGTGATCTTTTTGGGTTTAATTTTGGATCATTTTGGGATAATTTTTAAGGTTATTTTCGGATCATTTAACGGTTTTTTGTGGTCATTTTGGGATAATTTTGGGGTTATTTTCGCATCATTTTGAGATCATTTAAGGGTCTTTTTGTGGTCATTTTGGGATCATATTTGATTTTTTTTTGGGATCATTTTGGGATAATTTTTGGATAGTTTTGGCATACTTTTGGTGCTATTTTGGTATCAATTTGGGTTCAATTTTTGGGTCATTTTGGGGTTCGTTTCAGATCATTTTGAGATTATTTAAGGGTATATTTGTGAAGGAAATTTGGCATTGAGATAGTATGGTTGATTCTAAAATTATCCACTTTGGCGCCTTACAGGGTTGCCACCTATCTAGTTTTTTCCCAAATATTGAGGTATGTAGATATGCCAACTAAAGTATTTTCAAGTAGGGCTATTTTCGGATAATTTTGAGATCATTTAAGGGTATTTTTGTGGTCATTTTGGGATAATATTCGTATAATTTTGGTGTAATTTTGGGATCATTTTGGCGTCATTTTGTAACGCTTGACCGATTTGGGGCGGTTTACAGGGTTGCAACCTATCTAAATTTTTCTTAAATATTTTCGCATATAAAAAAAAATTGAGATTAAATAATAAATATAGTCCCACTGACAACTGTGATTGAAAAATCCCATCACTTATGAATGCAATTTTCACCTCATTTTCTACCCACACATATCTGTCATTTGTGCCTCTATTTTGACACTCTCCCACAAATATGTCATGCGAGAACTATCTGTCTCATGCAGTCACCACGTAACAGTAGGCCAGTCATTCACATAAACTCTTTAGACAATCACTTAGTCAAACAGTCAGTCAGTCAGTCAAACAATCAGTCCATCACTCAGTTAGAAAACAATTTCTCTAATATATCCGCTTTAAAGCTGTCGCACATCAATCCTATTAGATTTTATGAACCACTTGAGGTACAGAATTGCTAATGAATTTGGCGAGAAATCGCGTAAGAAAATTCAACTTTTTTTTGAATGAATGATTGTGTGCGAATGTGACACTGAAATGAAGGCGATGATGATGACGATGATGACAAATCCACGTACCTATAACACCGGAACTTGCAAGCCCAAATGAGTTTGCCTGAAGATTGACTTAAACGCATTAACAAATTGATTGAATATCGGAAACAATTTCCAACGTAAATTAAGCATAAATAATGCAATGAAATATTTGCAAATAAGGCGTTTGAGTTATAGCAAAATTTCTATTATATATCAGAGGAAAACGTTGAATTTATTGAAATTGTTAGTAGCGAAATGACTAAATCAGGGGTCGCCAAGGTTTTTAACCTACAGCATGCTTATGCCCATAACGGTATTCCAAGAATAAATTTGCAATGATTTTTCGTATTTTTCTTGCGATTCTGCATTATTTTTGTGAGCCACATGATGTTGTTGTAGAGCCACAGTGAGCAAAAAGAGCCACTAGGTGGCGATGGCTGGACTAAATAAATGAGAGGCGTGTTGACTGTTGATGAATGATGCTTGTGGGTGGTGATTTCATTTAATTCATTAACACATTTGCATTTGAATAAATATTAGTTAATTAATTTATTTAAATTTGCCAAGTATTTTATATCTAGTATAAACTTATAAATAAAAATATTTTCGCATAAGCTAATTAGTTTTCTTCACAGAAATACCGTTGTATTTGCATCACTCTGCTTCAATGAGCCAAATTGTCTGGCTGGTTGTCCTTTGTGACTGCTCAACCATGCTGCCAGACTATTTTTGGCTTATAAAATACTGAATCATACATGCATTTTCGTAGAGACATTTTTGCCTGCGTGACAGTCATCCATCCCACCAACCAGACAGACAGTCTAATAATAGTTTGCGCAATTAGTTGTAATGTTTTTCGCTTTAATTTTGTTCAGATTTCCTAGTTACAGCTGTTCATTTAATTGGCTAAAATGTAAAAATTTTACGCTATCCGATTTTTTTTTTTTTTCTTTGATTTAATTATTTTAGGATTTTTGAAGGAATAAGTCTTTGAAGATATGAAAAAAGTTTTTTTTTCAGAGCTTATTTAAATTAAATTTGATCTGAAAAAAAAGATATGAAAATTAGTAGTAGTTAGTGTTGTCAGTGTTGATCTGCTTATTACCTTAAGAAAATTTCACGGGAAAAAGTTCTTGATCATTGCTTGAACATTTTTTTATATGGGCCTTTCGCATTTTTTGGGAGCTGAGTAGTAGGCTTAAGTGACAACACTAAATAAAAAAGCTTCGAATATTGGTCCTTATCCTTGAAGAAAATTTCTTTCAAATCGATCGTGGCGTTCCCGAGATAGTAGAGGTAGGCAGACATATATGTATACATAAGTATAGGCTTGTCACAAAGAACCCTCAACAATAACTAACTTATTTATTGCTTGAACGTTTTTCATATGGGGCTTTGGCATTTTTTGGGAGCTGGTCCTTATCCTTGAAGAAAATTTCATTCAAATCGATCATGCCCTTCTCGAGATAGTAGAGGTAAGCAAACGTACATAATACATGCATGTATACATAAGTATGGGCTTGTCACAGAGAACCCTCGACAGGAGTTAATTTAATCATTGCTTGAACATTTTTTTTAAATGGAGCTTTCGCATTTTTTGGAAGCTGGTCCTCATCCTTGAAAATTTCATTCAAATCGATCATGCCGTTCTCGAGATAGTAGAGGTAGGCAGACATACATAATACATATATGTATACATAAGTATAGGCTTGTCACAAAGAACCCTCAACAATAACTAACTTATTTATTGCTTGAACATTTTTTTTATATGGGGCTTTTCTTTTTTTTGGGAGCTGAGTAGTAGGCTTAAGTGACAACACTAAATAAAAAAGCTTAGAACATTGGTTCTTTTCCTTGAAGAAAATTTCAGTCGAATCGATCGTTCCGTTCCCGAGTTAGTAGAGGTAGGCAAGAACTAATTAAATAATTTCCAGACCATTTTTTATATGGGACTTTCGCATTTTTTGGGAGCTGAGTAGTAGGCTTAAGTAACAACACTAAATAAAAAAGCTTAGAATATTGGTTCTTATCATTGAACAAAATTTCATTCAAATTGATCGTGCCGTTCCCGAGATAGTAGAGGTAGGCAAACATACATAAATAATAAGTATAGGCTTGTCAGAGAGAACCCTCAACAGACATTAACTAATTTGGTCTTACCTTGATATAAAAACGTCTTTATTCAGTTATACTGAAGTATACATATATATTACTGATCAAATTATAAATGAAACTAATGAATAACGAAACTAATTAAATATTTATTCTCTTTTCTTTTTAGGTAAGTTCAAAAATCATCTAAAAAACAGCTCAGTACATAGTCATGTTTGTAAGTAAATTTTTTATGCAAAATCACAACATTAATTACTCTTCAAACGAAATCAATTGAGCCGCTGAATGGGTGGTCGCTAGCTCCAGTCTCAACTCTAGTACCTCAAGTACTACATTGCCAATATTACGCTCAACACTACCACACATGTTGTTGATGCTCTGTCGCATATAATTAACATTTTCGATTAAAATTCTTGCTCGAATGTGTGTGTGTTAAAATTTTCATTTTATCAATCGCATATCGTCAATGTGAATACTCAACTCAATTGTTTCTTTGATTGGGCTGAAATCAACGTAATTAGCGAACATTTGTTTCACATTCATTTGCAATTAACAATTATGCGATGGGTTGATAGGTTTGTTGGGTAATAAGAGGGAAGAGTAGGAGATTTTTTTTTATCTCTTGACATATTTGTGTTCGAACATGTACTACATGCCATATGCATTTGACTTTTGTGAAGCGGCAATTTTGCGAGCAATTAAGTAGATCCGGTGGCTGTGGCCGCCCTGCGCTGTTGCATTCCAAAGCACCTACGCTTTTTTGAAAAAAAAAAAAAAAAAAAATTATAAAGCAAGAGTAGCACAAAAATGTACAATTTACAATCAGGCCATTTTAATTAAAACTTATTGAATAGTCGTTTTGCATATATTGACTTAGCCGCTCATTAGATTGAGGTCAATGAGGGATTTGCTGTAATTAAAGTCTTTGTTATGTGAAATTGTATGGGAATCAATTTTAATTGTTTGAATTATTGCGGATGATAGAAGAGGTTAATTAATTGCTAAAATAAAATGCAAATATATAGAAATATGTTTTCAATATTATCTGGCAACCCTACTCAAAATAATCCTAAGTAGCTAGACCTAAATAAAATAGCTTAGAATATAGTACGCTTTCTACAAAGAAAATTTCGTTCAAATCTGTCGTGTCGTTTCCGAGATAGTAGAGGTAGGTAAACATACAAAAATATATACAGGCTTGTCACAGAGAACCCTGATGAAGATTTAACTATGTAACTATATCGGAATTGAGCCAAAAACGAGTTTATTCAGTGCTCCTCACCTCAAACTTCCAATGAAGTATCTATTTCATAATTATTTTTTCACATCCTTACTATAAGTCTCTCATCATACCAGTCCTGATGTACGGCTCGGAATCATGTACAGTATCAAGAGAAGATGAGATGGCCCTTGCAATATTAGAGAGAAAAGTTTTGCGGAAAATTTATGGTCCTTTCTGTGATGCCAACGGCGAGTATCGAAGGAATTTTGACGATGAGCTGTACGAGCTTTACGCAGACCTGACCATAGTTCAGCGAATTAAAGCCCAAAGGCTCCGCTGGCTGGGTCATGTTATGCCAATGGACAAAGAAGCTCCAGCACAGAAGGTTTTCCTATCGACACCCGAACTCGGCAGCAGAGGAAGGCGGAGGCCTCGACTCATATGGAAACAACAAGTGAAGAATGAGGTGAACTCCCTTGGGGCTTCCATTTGGCGTCAGTTATCACTAAAACGGAATAACTGGCGTGCTTTGATACGAAACGGCCAAAATTGCCTAGGCAGTTGAGTGTCAATAAATGACCCAAGTCAAAATTAGATTGGGGCTTTCAGAGCCTGCCACTCGTAGGCTTGAGTCGGATCACTAATTTACGGCGTTTTAAACCTCTTAAGTGCCATAGCAGTCATCTAATCACTTTTTGTACCACTCCTTCCGATTCTGAATAAGTCACGAATCTTTCAAAGAGTTCTTCTCTTTAATACCTCAAGTGTTGTCCTATCCATCACATAGGTAAAGCTGGCGACATCGACACTTTTTCATTTACTTTCTGAAGACCGAACCCACATCCTTTAAAAACACGTTCTGAGTCGTATTCCTTAAGAAATCATCTGTAAAACTGTCCATACAAACTTTCCGAGTCCAAACCAATATCGGAACAATTAGAAGCAAACACCAAAGGTATTCGAATATATATTTTTTGAGAAGCTGCTAAGCATCAATCTGGTGTTCTTACATCGTTAAGTGAGCATTTTTCTTGACTTATGAGAATTTTTCATTTAGTATCGCTGTCACTAGAATTCGTAGATGCTATATTTTATATTAAAATCCGATTTTTTGAAAAAAAAAAAAAAAAAAAAAATTATTTTAAATGTCCTGGCTCAGCATAACATACATACATACATAACTCCCTCTCCTCTCTACCTGCTCTTAAATCCCTGTTGTTGGCCTCTCTTCTCTTAAAACGATCAATATCTTTGTTTAGTTTTATGATCTGCCAACGCTGCCCAATCTTGACACTCTTTAAAAACTCCATATGTGCTATGTCGTTCAAACTTGGTCAACAAAACCTTCAATATCAACTTATACCAGCGATTACTCATCTCTTGGGACCACTTTAAAGTAACTTAAAATAATAAAAAGGCCATGAACCAACAAAAAGAGACACAAAAAAGCTTATCTTTTGTAGATGTTATGAGAAACTAGAAATAAATAAATACAAATATTTAACATGCAACCAAATCATTTATGGTTACATGTCTTTATTAAAGAAAAATCGCCAATTTGTTGAAACATTTATGGCCAAGCCATTAAAAATCGAGATGCTTCAATTACAACTACATTACGGCTCAAACCAACGCTCAGCTACTTGTGAAAAGATTAAATAGAAATTGTACATTTATATTTGTTCAACTAACTTGGCATGTGACTATAAATTAAAATTGCTATATTTGTAAGCTAAACAAGTTACGGGCAAAATCGCAAAAACGACTAAGCTAAACGCTTTTTTAAATGATGCTGCACAACGATCACTTGAGCGAAGCGATCGCGATCCAAACGATGATCCAGCGGATATGCGATTAACTAACTACACACTTCAACGTCATTTGGAATGTTGTGTGAGAAATCTCAATGAAATGTTTAAAAGCATTCAATTGCACAGCTAATCGATGAGTGTGAGATAAAGCGTTAAATAAAAAAAAAAGAAAATTTATTAACAAATAAAGAAAAGTCAGTGATCGAGGCGCATTAGTGATCATGTGAACGAGATTCCAATAGGTTGATTTGTGACTTGTAAAATTTCCAAATAATTATTAATGTTAACTAAGCTAAATAGTAGCAAAAAGTTGCTTAATTAATAATACAATAATAATTTTACTATTGAATTGTAGATTTTTTTCTCTGAAATTAACAAAAAAAAAAAAATCACTATTCTTATTTATGTGAGTTTGAATGGGATTTTAGTAGCAATGGACGCTGCTTTATTCATTCCGTGCTTTGTTTGTGTTGTTATTCAAGTCGTTTTTTATTAAGTCCCCACTTGCATATTTACATTAGACTGTTTTGCACAAAAAAAAAAAAAAAAAAAAAAAAAAAAAAAATTTTTTCCAAACATCTTACTCATTCGACTACTGAAAAAAGTTCTCAAAAGGTTGTTTCAATTATCTGCCCTGAATTTACACACGCAACTGCTGGCGGAGAGTTCTAAATAAAGATTACAAGTAAAGTCCTCCCAAACCCGGACTGTTCAGTTTAAAATTTTTTTTTTGCGAAAATCAGTAAATTGTTGACTCGATTGTGTTTTCCTTCAAATTCGGTACGTAGGTAGAATTATGCGAAGGCGAAGAATGATAGGAAGGAGAGATGTAAAAGGGGTTGTAAATTGCGGTTAGCTGGCAACCCTAAGTCGCAACCCTGCTTCAAATTATCATATTTGGAACACGGTCGAAAATACCTTCCATCTAATACCCATACTTGCATATCTAGCTCTACATTTAATAAAGATTGGGATAGGTGGCAACCATGTAAACAGTCCGAAGTGGCAACACCCATGCATGCAATCTTAGAATGAATCAAATTGTCTATATGCCACATTTTATCCTAATCGGTCAAGCAGTTCCCGAGATATACGAAAAGATAAATGAATTGCTGTTAGGTGGCCACCCTAAGTGGTAAGCCTGCTTGAAATTGTCATATTTAGAATACGGCCGAAACCCCCTTTCTTTTGATACCCATATTGGCATATCTAGCTCTATATTTAAAAAAAAATGGGATAGGTGGGGTTAGGTGGCAACCCTGCTTCAAATTATCATATTTGGAACACGGTCGAAAATACCTTTCATCTAATACCAATACTTGCATATCTAGCTCTATATTTAATAAAGATTAGGAGAGGTGGCAACCCTGCAAACTGCCCTAAGTGGCAACACCCATGCATGTAATCGTAGAATGATTCAAGTTGTCTATATGCACAATTTTATTCAAAGCGGTCAAGCAGTTCCCGAGATATACGAAAAAATAAATGAATTGCTGTTAGGTGGCAACCCTAAGTGGTAAGCCTGCTTGAAATTATCTTATTTGGAATACGGTCGAAAATGCCTTTCATTTGATACCAATATTGGCATATCTAGCTCTACAGTCAAAAAAAGTTGGGATAGGTGGCAACCCTGTAAACAGCCATGAATTCTGCTCGACCTAACTATTATAATTTGTGCAATGTTAGCTAGATCCAAGAATTTCTCCTCCTATTTGATTTGATTTGCACAGCTAAAAATTGTGAAAATCGCCTACGCCTGAAAGTCTGCAACATACGCCTGAAAGCCGGCTACAATTTCTATTTCCGTTGTATAATTTCCGTTGCACCATCAGCCATTTTCTTAAATTTTACTCTCAATTAAAACTTCATATCTCCGCCTAAGAAGTGACTTCAAAAATAGTTCCAAAGTCCCTCTCAACTTAAACAAAACTTTTGTTTTTTCTAGAACGGTCTAATGTACAGCGATAATATATACTCTAACATGCATGCTTTAATTATCGTTTATAGAGAGAAAAAAGGCGATAACTTAGAAACTAGTTTACCTTGTCATCTGTTCAAATGGAAATAAAAAAAAAGTAAAATACATTTATTTAAGCGAGTTGGTGCTAGTTTCGAGTAAACCAACGCTTCGAAGCTTTTCAATTAAAACTCTACAGAAAAAAGTTAAAAAATACATGAGTAAACAACAGAAAAATGGGTTTGAAGAAAAACTGTTTCCAATAAGATATTTGTTGAGAAGATTTTCTAAACCTTCAGAGAGGTTTAAACCGGCTTGATTCAAAATAAATCGAGATGGAACTGAGGGCAGAAGTACCGGTACAATATCACTTTATAATCTTGAAAAAAATAAGCGAGTTCCAAAAAGTTCCTTTTTTCTTTTCTAAGAGAGCTAGTAAAAAACGCCTCCTTTCTTTTCTAAGCGACTTACCAATAAAAACCTCTGTCCTTCTCTAACCGAGTTACAAAAAAAGCTTTGTCATTCTCTAAGCGAGTTACACTTTCTAAGCTCGTTACAATAAAATGCGAGTGACAATCAAATGGCTCTGTTCTTTTTTAAGCGAGTTACAAAAAACTGAACTAATATCCAGCTATAGCTATTTAAAAGCGTGATTTGCAAAAACGAGCAGTGATCTACATTGTAAGTAGTTTAGTGATTTTAGATCAATTATCTACTCAATCGATATTCTAATAACAGTTTATTGTTATTTAAATTCTAAAGCTTAATCATTAAATCGAAACGCTTGTCATTGATCCTAAACGTCAGTTAGATTTAACGATGATCGTAAAAAGTTATACAAAATGTGGCTATTGGGTGACAAAGTTCATTTGACTAATTTATGGCAGGCGAGCTATAAAAATTAGAATATTATGAGCTGCGTATTATTACTGATTGATGACAAGATCAGTGCAATTTTATTATATTCATTTTTTTAATTTTTTTAGGTGAGTTCTTTAAACCTTTAAAATTTTTTATATCTTTTTTATAGATATCTTTTATAAATATTTTTTTAAATAATTTTTTTAATTTTTTGGTAGTTTTTTTTGAAAATTTTTATAATATTTTTCTAAATTTTCTTAATATTTTTTTTTTAATATTTTACTTAAAATTTTGAAATATTTTTTTTATATATTTGTTAAATTTTTTATATTTTATAATATCGTTTTTAAATTTTTTTAATACTTTTTTTAATTTTTTTCTTAATTTTTTTTTTAAATTTTTGTAATAGAAAATTTTTAAAACTTTTTTTTAGATTTCTTTTATATTTTATACTTTTTAAATTTGTTATTTATAAATAGTTTCTTAAATTAAATTTTTTTTTTAATTTTAAAATATTTTTTTTTTATATGTATATTTGTTAATTTTTTTTTTATTTCATAATATCATTTTTAAATTATTTTTAATATGTTTTGTTTTTTTAATTTTTTTTTTAATTTTTAAATTTAAAAAAATTTTTATTTTTACTTTTTGTAATACAAATTTTTCAATTTTTTTATATTTTTTTTATATTTTTAATTTCGTTTTTTTTTTATTTGTTATTGTTATATACTTTGTTTTTAATTTTTTTAATTTTTTCTTAATTTTGTTTTTTAATTTTTGAAATACAAAATTTTTAAAAAATCTTTTTTTCATTTCTTTTATATTTTGTCCTTTTTAAATTTGTTATTTTTAAATACTTTTTTAAATTTTTCAATTTTTTTTTTAATTTAAAAAAAAATTTTTTTGTTTATTAAAAAATTTTTTTATTTTTAATTTTTTAATTTTTTTTTTTATTTTTTAAATTTAACATTTTTTGTTTAGTTTTTGTAATACAAATTTAAACATTTTTTTCGTTTTTTTTTTTTAATTATATATACTTTTTTAAGTTTCAATAAACTTCGTTAACCACGCCCTAAAAATTATCTTCCCCAAAAAGTCAACATTTCCATAAAATTCCTTTATAATAAATAAATTTCTGAACTTCTCAGCATATCATAAATAACTTTGGTTGTTGTGACTCACAAAATTCACATTCTGTACACGCAAATCACATTGGTCATACGCAAATAGTTGGCTAAAAATATGCATAAAAAAACAAGCAAGCAAAAAAAAAAACAAAAAATAAGACAAATATTTTAAGTAGCCGTTTGTTTTTCAAATCTTTTCATCTTCTTGCCTTTAATTAAAAAATTATTGCTAGCAGTGTTGAATTTTTCATGCTGTCGTCATAAATAACAGATGACAACCGAAAAAGAATTACATTTAAAATTAGCCACAGTAAAAAATATGCGATGTAGCAATTAAAAAATTATACTCCGACAATTTTTTTCTTTGCGTAAAAGACGATTTTTAGTATTTATGTTAGTTGTGGGCAGGAATATTTTTATGTTTTTGTTTTTTATTTGATATTTAAGGTTCTATTATTTCTTTACTTTTTTCACCGTAACCATAAACGAAAACTTAACCATAACCGTAACCGAAAACTTAACCACAACCGTAACCGAAAACTTGACCGTAATTGTAACCTTAACCTGAACCATATTAACAAAAAATTTGGCCTTAATCGAAAAGTTAACCTTTGCGATAACCGTAGTCCTAACAGTAACAAAAAAATTGATCGCATTTGTAAACTTAACCGTAAGCTTAATATTCACCTTAACCTACCTTTACTTTTAACTTAAACATTAGCCTTATTTTTAACATTTACCTTGACCGTAACTTTAAACTTCATCTTGGGTTTAACCCAATCTCATCATTGCTAAAATTTTTTATTTTTTCAACATAACGTAAACCTTAACCTAACCTTCACTGTTCAGTTTAGAACATAACAGGAAACTAATCGTCATCCTAACTGCACCCTTAAGCTTAACCTCAGCGGCAAGTTTATTCTTAAACTTTATTTTAACGTAACCGAAACCTTTAACCTAACTTTACCGTAGCCGTAACCTTAAAAATCTACTTAACCCTTAACTCAGCTGCAACATTTATCTTAATCTTAACCTAATATCAACCTCAGCCCTATTCTAAACCGTAACTTTCACGTTAACATTAAACTTAACCGTGTCCTTAAACTTAATCGTAATCGTACGTTTAAACTTAACCTTATACTGAACATTCACCTAAACCTTGACCGTAACTCTAATGTTAACCTTAACCTTAACAAGAATCGCAATAATAATTCTAGAAATTGGTTAAAAATACAGTTAAGGGTCTCCACAGCTATAATTACGTCTAAAGCTACATTTATCTTGCCATAAACCGTAACCTTATACTTAACCTTATTCTGAACATTTGTCTCTAAATTGGTTAAAAATGTAGTTAACCTTAACCTGAAATTGGTTAAAAATGTAGTTAAGGGTCTCCACAGCTACAATTACGTCTAAAGCTACAGTTTTTCTCTGCTGTAAACCGTGACCTTCAACTTAACCTCATTCTGAACATTCACCTAAACCTTGACCGTGACTCTAATGTTCACCTTAACCTTAAAAATAATCGCAATAATAATTCTAGAAATTAGTTAAAAATGCACTTAAGGGTCTTCAGAGCTACAATTAAGTCTAAAGCTACAGTTTTTTCTGCCATAAACCGTGACCTTATACTTAAACTTATTCTGAACATTCACATAACCTTGACTGCAACCCTAATGTTTACCTTAACCTCTAAATTGGTTTAAAATGTAGCTAACCTTAACCTCTAAATTGGTTAAAAATGTAGTTAAGGGTCACCAAAGCTACAATTACTTCTACGGTTACAGTTTTTTTGCCATAAACCGTGACCTTATACTTAAACTTATTCTGAACATTCACCTGAACCTTAACCGTAACCCTAATGCCAACCTTAACCTCTAAATTGGTTAAAAATGTAGTTCACATTAACCTTAAATTGGTTAAAAATGTTGTTAAGGGTCTCCACAGCTACAACTACGTCTGCGGCTACAGTTTCTTTGCCATAAACCGTGACCTTAAACTTAATCTTATTCTGAACATTCACCTGAACCTTAACCGTAACCCTAATGCCAACCTTAACCTCTAAATTGGTTAAAAATATAGTTAACATTAACCTTAAATTGGTTAAAAATGCAGTTAAGGGTCTTCACAGCTACATTTACGTCTACGGTTACAGTTTATTTGCCATAGACCGTGACCTTAAACTAAACCTTCTTCTGAACATTCACCTGAACCTTAACCGTAACCCTAATGTCAACCTTAATCTCTAAATTGGTTAAAAATGTAGTAAACATTAACCTCTAAATTGGTTAAAAATGTAGTTAACATTAACCCCAAATTGGTTAAAAATGCAGTTAAGGGTCTTCACAGCTACAATTACACACGACTACGGTTACAGTTTCTTTGCCATAACAATTTTTTTTTGCCAATAAAAAATTATTTTAAAATTTATTATTGTTATTTTTTTAATTTTATTCAATATCCTATACCCACTTGTCGCAAACGAATATCTATAATTACTCCATAGGGGGTTTCGTTCTATTACTCATATTCGTAAATCAAGCATGACATTTTTAATTATTAGCTACGATTGCAGAAATAATAAATTACAAAAAAAAAATCTGAATACAAAAACAATTCATGCGCGTATTTATGAAAAGTATTTATTGATTGGTGGGCGTTGACAAAGTCGTCTTTTTGATTATTTATTTTATTACTTTATTTATTGCCTCATATGTTTTCTTTGATTTCTGGTTAAGCGATAAAATATTTTTGCTTTTTTAAATAATTAAAAAAAAAAAAATTTAAAAAAAAAAAAATTATTTAAAAATCTTTTGGAATTTTCATACTTTTGAAATATATATTTTTAACATTTTTTCTGTTTATAGTTGTTTGTGTATTTAACTAAAAATAAATCGAAAATTAATTGCTAAATTTTTTTTTTTATATATTTCTTGGGACAATACCTTCAATATTTCTTGCTCCCTTTGTTTTTCTCAGTAAAATACACTCCTTAAAATGATTTCGACTAATTCTTCAATGCTAGCATTTTAGGTACATGCATTCATATTTCTTTAAACTTTTGTTGTTGCTTTCAAATCATTGCATTGTAGTTGTTGTTGCACAAACAAAATTTAACGCTCACTCAGCATGTTGTCCTTTTTCGCACCCAAAATCATTTAACAGTTCCACCTTTTCGTTGGAAATGAAGCAGACACAAAACGAATTGAAACTGACAATATGCTGCTTGAGTTGTTTGTGAGCGAGGTGGGATACAGTGGAGGGTGTAGAAATTGAGACAAATAAGATCTTATTTGAATTTAATAATTTTCCAAAAAAAAATTGTGAAACTTCGAAACTCGGTTACCACAGTTTAACCGATTTTTGTGTGTTTATCGGTCTGTTTGCTCGCGCATCACTCGAAATCTGATGTATAGAATTGAATGCAGCTCTCACCGGTGTATTGCTAGACGTCCAACTTTTACTTTAAGATCCATTTAATATTTTCTTTCCGATGTATACAGTGGTGGCAATAAAAATTGGCTCATAATATTTTTATAGAACAATCCTTTTACACTTCTTTTCTAAACAGTGACTCCCGAGCTTGATAAAAATACCTAATTGCTTCAACAATAAAACTTATTTTTCCCTCCTCCCAACTTTCATGTCCACCACTGTACTTTACTCAAGTTCTTCATACATTGCCTCGTAAGCCACATTGTGCTGCTTGGTTTTTTGCCTGCCAGGCCTTTTGTGATTTTCTGCCTGTCGATGCTGTCTCGTCAAAATGCTGACCCATAAGGGTGTGTACTAAACCCAAAAAGAAAAAAAATCGTGCACACTCCTGTGGCGTAAAAACTGACTTAGAATTGGCATTAGAAATATTTTGGTTTTATTCTCTTTTTTTAATATTTGATTACTGACATAAGGTTGGCATTTAATTTATATTCAAATGATATATTTGGAGCAATTTGTTAACGAATCTTAATTATGTTCAACACAGCCCAGGTATTTAAAAAGGTGTATTTTTTTTACAAGTTTTGAAGTGAAGCTTCTTAGACTGCAGTTAAACCACAAAGCAGTTAAGATTGTGGGTAAAATTTTTAAATTTTAGTTTTTATTATTTCTTATTATCACAGCTAGCCTTTTTAAAACTCGTTTTCACCCATATTTAGACTTTTGTATGCTATTATTGAAATTGGGTCTAAATGGGTTAAAACACTTTTGTTCCTTTTTCTTGTTCTCATTTCTATACCTCCTGAACTTTCTGTCATCCAAGTTTACGTATATATTTTATCGATAAAAATACCTCAACAACAATCGTAAAAAAGTCCTTCAAATTTAACCCCAAATCTCTATTTTGAAGTAAAACTTCTTAGGCTCGGATTTTTAGTGCAAGTTTAAACCACAGTAAAAGTTGGCTAGAGTTTATCCCTGCCTCTTTGGCCTTAGACAGCTAGGTGATATATGTATAAATTGTTAGCAAAAACTTCCGAGGATTGTCTGAAGCTGCTTAGACTTTCCAACTTTTTATAATTTGATCTAGGCCTCAATGGGTTAAAACATGCCCTTTTATCTAGTTTTTTTTTTTGTTGCTCTGTTTTCTATACAATTTGCAGCTCCTTCACTTTCACTTTCTGCTGTCCAAATCACTTTATTAATCGATAAAAATAACTTAGCAACAATCGTAAAAAAGTATTTAAAATTAACCCTCTAATCTCCTTATCAAATTGCTGTATGAAACTTGTGCTTAAATAATAAAAAAATCGTAAACATTTTTTTATATAATTTTTTTTATTAATACATAATTAAATATGCATATTCATATTTATGTATTACTAATTTAAGAAAAAAAAAAAAAAAAAAAAAAAACAACATAAGCAGTTGCATATGCATCCCCGATATCAGCCTATGTATACTTTAGTATTTTTATCGCTTTACGCAACCTCAATAAAGTAAACCTGCATAAATTTTATGGTTTATGCTGTTCTGATCATAAAAAATACATACATACATATGTACATACGTGCATAAATATTTACCGAAACAAATGTGCTTATTTTTGTCTGTCAGAAGTCCAAGTGGAAATTTATATATTTTTATGACTTCGTACCTTAATGTTTACGTTATGTAGGTAAATAGTGTATAAGAACTTATATACGTATGTACGTGTGTACTTCAGAGGCATTTAAAAAATTTTATAAATATGTATTAGGCCCTATCAAAAGCAATAAGTACGGGATTAAACACCAATACGAAATATTTGGAAAACATTTTTTTTTCTGGTCACCATAAAATGTCGTTTGAAATTTTTCTTTGCAGTAAAATGTATTCTAAACTTTAAGTTGGACATCTAGCAATACATCGGTGAAAATTTCATTCGATTCTATGCAGCAGTTTTTGAGTGATGCTCGAACAAACATGCAGACAAAAATAGCAAAAACTGTTGTTTTGGTTTCTTATTCAGTTTTATTTTAATAAAGATCACACTTTTTGATCGAGCAATGAGAACCGAAGGTATTTATAATAAAGATTGAGTTCGTTTAAAATGTGTTGTTTTTTTTTGATACGGTCTAATTTACATACAAAGTTATGTGCATTTATGTAAATATATTACCATCATGAAACACATGTTGCCTTTGGCAGTTTAACTTATGATTTTTCACAGTATTCCTTATCAGCGACAGACTGGCATTAGACTTGCAATTAAAGGTGCTTCAAAAACTCGCAAATGCATGCACCTACATAGTAATAGACCCTGCTAGAAAATAAGTTTAGGTACCGGGTTTTTGTTACAAGTTCACACAGAGAAAATTGAGCTGGTACCTAATTGATAAGAATTGACTGTAATTTAGGTCATATCAACAATAATATGGTTACATTAACCAAAATATGGGTTGATTCAATCAGAATATGGGTTGATTCAACTAAAATCGTGGTAAATTCTTATTCATTACCAGCTCATTTCTCTCTGTGTTGGGTTCGATTCTGAGATTTCCCATATGAACGTGAGCAGAGGCGATATATTGACTCTCTGTTACAATATCAAAATAACTTGCAGTTTTTCGAAACATCTCTGGCGAGCGGCTCAATCTGGTAGTAGACCATCTTCAGGGGCATCTTTAATGCTTAGTGCATATCCTGTAGAAGTTCGACTTTTTTTTTTTTTTGGTGTGAAGACTGATTTGTAATTTTACTGCTGGGTATATTTATATTATATATGCAATTGTTATCTGCATAATAAAGTATTGCTATATTTTTTTTATCGGGCATTTTGAAGGGTATATGTCAAGATTTTTGCACTTTTTACTATGTTTTTATATTCGTAGAAATATATGTATAAATCAGAGGCGGATCCACGGGGGTGGTTTTCAGGTTCAATTCTTTTCCTTCGGGATCCAAAAAGTCATACTTTTTACAGTAATATAGCAAAAAATATTGTAAAAATTACTCAAAGAATATAGTAAAAATTGCACAAAAATCTAGTAAAAATGACACCAAAATATAGTAAAAAATACTCAAAAAATTTAGTAAAAATTACACAAAAAAGAAGTAAAATTTATACAAAAAATATAGTAAACATTTAAACAAAAATATATTAAATTACTCAAAAAATATAGTAAAAAATACATAAAAAATATAGTAAAATGTATACAAATAATGAAGTAAAAAATTACGCAAAAAATATAGTAATAAAATTGAACAAAAAATATAGTAAAAATTTACACAAAAAATATAGTAAAAAATACTCAAAAAATATAGAAAAAATTACATAAAAATGTCCACGGATAAAAAAATGGAACCCCTTCTTCCGAAAATCCTGGAACCACCACTGGTATAAATATATATTTACTATGTTTGCACTGACCCGCTTATCAGTTACACGTAGAAGTAACACCTTTGTGCTATGAATTTATTGAAAATAAAAACAATTACTACATACATAGGTAGGTATGTGCATTAGAGCGTATCGCCAAAAAAATTTTAAAATGTTCCCCCCGTGTTGCAATGTTTACTTTATGGAGATTTCAAAAATGAAAAAAAAAATTTTTTTTCGGCACCCTGTAAAAACAGTGAAGTTTGTTTTTTGCTTATAACTTTTCTATTTGGTTTTTGATTTCAACAAATATATATATATTGTTTTAAAGGTTTTAACCCGTGTCATATTTCGTCCATATAAGCCATTAACCTGCGACACCAACTTTAGCTTTTATTCGAATTTATTTAAAGCCAACACCCTGTATTAAAAAAAAAATTAAGAAAGTAAATATAGCTTTAATTTTCTATGCCATTCTCAAAATACCAAGCGATTTGTTCACGTAGTAAGTGATTCTTGTACAGAAGTTGCCGACGAGGAACGCCTAGGTTATATGTATATTCTAGGTTATATGTATAAACTAAGTAGCCGAGAACTTTACAGCAAATTAGAGTCAACGAAAGATTTAGCATAAATGCATTAAATTTATTTCGTCATTATATGCAGGTAAATATTCTTTTTTTCCTCTTAGTTTTGAGGAAACAATTTTTTTTTTTTTCAAATACAGGGTGTTGGTTTTAGTAAAAAATTGATTAAAAGCTGAACTTGGCACGATGGGCTTAAAGTTTCTGTGGATGAAATATTGTCTCGGTGAATACCTTTCTAAAACTGTAGCACTTTTGAAAATCGAACGTAAAATATAGAAATTATAGAAAAAAAAAACAAATTTCGCTCTTTTTACAGGGTGACAAAAAAATTAAATTTTTTTTTTTGAAAACCTCATAAGGTACGTTTCAAACTGAGGGGGGGAGGGGGGGAAGGACATTTTCAACTTTTTTTTTCCTCCTTACACCGTGATACGCTCTAATTTGCATACTTTTTTTTATAAAAATATTAATAGAAACGGAATAAAACGAAAATTATCGGCTATTCACAATTCTACTTGCTCAAAGAGTATGATTAACCAGCTACGGAACTCTTACTGTTGAGATAACCTATTTTTTCAGATAGTGATTTCATATCCGCTTGAACGTTTTCTGAACTGTTTTTTTTTGTGGAAAATTCGAATTAAAATCATTAAATCTGGCAACTCTGACAATTTGCCTTACTTTTAGAAAGCGCTGGAATTAAATGAGCAAAGCTGCTTTTTTTTTATATATAATAAGTATAATGGTCAACTAATAATATTTTTCATACTAATCGCATGTCCGTACTCTGAGCTCTTCGTCACAAACCAATTTCAATTCAGACCAAATTCCTTCTCTTATAGCTCATCAAATTATTCTTCCTTTTCAACTACTTGCTTTTCTTTATAAATATCTATAGATACATTCTTTTATCTAGCTGTCCAAATAACCATCGCGCTGTCCATCTATCCGTCCATCCATCCAAGCTAAGCAGTGCCTCTGTCCATCTATGTCTAAATGCTGTTTATATGTCAAATATTCAACATTTTGATGTGCGATGAATATCACAACCTTGCCAATGATGCTAACAACTTCCTTGTTGGATTGGCTATGTGCTATAGCGTAGTTCATATAAACTTTTATTGTGTGTTAGAATGTTCTTTAGTTCAACTATTGCTGTTCTTATAACTTGTACTATGCCCAGCTCCTTCTCGCATTTATCATAATCATATCGTAGGCACGTTAAATGTTTTGCATAGTAATTACATGATTATGTATGTATTATGTAAAACGTGCTTATGATGTTTGCATATTTAATTTTTTACATATTATTTTTGTCTTTCAGTTATGTTAATGTTTGTTATGATGCGATGTTATATGAGAATATTGTCAAGATACCGTGAAAAAAATCTGTTATGAGTAGAATGTTTGCGGGACTAGTCGATGAAGATCGTTATTTTTGTTTCAGACCCAATATATCGTATGATTTCAGGACTGATGGTTTCTCCTATACTTAACAGTTTACTAGTTTTAAAAATGAAATAAAAACTCAACCCTAGTCTTTTCAGCTTCTTTTAAAAATTTCATATTCTTTTTATTCCCAAAACTCAGCAAAATCCATTGAACCCGGTTAGGTACTCTCATTCATCATCATTATTATTTCAACTATAATTAAATATTTGCATATATTTATTTATTTTTCCCAGCATCCGTTTCAATCTTACTCAACTAATCGTTATTATTGCTTATTTTATTTTTGTTGCGCAAATGTTTTCTCTTGAATTCTTAATTATTATGAAAGCTAGTTCGATAATTAACAGACCATCCCATCACAAACCATCTATTAGTTGAGTAAATAATTTGTTAGAAAGCAAATATTGTGTTATTTGGATTCGTTCATGCAATCATTTGCATCTAGTCTATCTTCATCTATCTCAAGATCGCCAAAGGCTTTCAACTAATTAATAACTCAACTTTGTTGTTCTTTACTTTATTAGAATTGCCAAATTAGTTATATCCGTAACTAATTTTTTTCAGTCATTATTTTTAAATCGCTTTTTGTGTTTGTTCTGCAATATATTTTGTGGTTAGTTTTTTGTTTTAGCTATGATTTAATGTTAACGGAAATGGGTTTTGTTTGAGTGATTGGAGCTTTTGAGATGTTATGTAAATATGTATACAGTCTGTAAGGATATGTAAAAAGTCTATCTGTTGCTGTTGATGTAACTTTCTGAGGGCAGAATAAAATGAGTAAGTTTATCGAATGGTCTTTAAAAACCTTTAATTATCCATATATTTTGAAAAATCTTTAGGAACACTCTTGTGATGGTTTCAGATTCCTAGAGAACTTCTTTTGCTCGAATAGTAACTTTAGTACCTGGGTGACTGAGCTTGCTTTACTTTACTTATCCCAAATTATCCCAAAGTTACCCAAAAATAATCTCAAAATGATCCCAAAATTACCCTAAAATGATCCCAAAATAATTCCCAAATGACCCCAAAAACAAAAAAAAAAAAAAAAAAAAAAAAAACCTTTAGTATACCGTAAAATGATCGCAAAATTATTAAAATTGTTCCCAAAATAATCCTAAAATAATCCCAAAATGACCCCAAAAATACCCTCAAATGACCCAAAAATTATCCAAAAATGATCCCAAAATGACTCTAAAATGGTCCGAAAATTACTCCAAACTTGTCCCAAATTAATCCAAAATTGAACCCAAAATGATCTGAAAATAGCCCCAAAATTATTCCAAAGTGAACCCTAAATGATCTCAATATGATCCCGAGATAGTCTGCATATACAAATATACATTAGGTAAAATAAATAAAACGCGGTCATGTGGCAACTCTAGGGGATACCCTGCTTTAAATTGTCATATTTGGAATACGGTTGAAAATACCTTTCATTTAATACCCATATTGGCATATGTTGCTCCATAATTAAAAAAAAAAAACACATAGGTGGCAACCCTGGAACCCGCCCCGAGTGGAAACCCCCGAATGGATAGTCTTAGAATCAGCCATACTATCTATATTCAAAATTTCATCCAAATCGGTCAAGCGGTTCCCGAGATAGTCTGGATATGCAAATAAGCAAGTTTAGCTCCATTAAAGTTATAAGATTTAATGGCCTCAGGGGATAGAAGGATATAATAATGGGAATTATGTAGAAAAAGAAAAGAATATAGAAAAAAAAGCAAGTAGAAAAAGAAAATGATACATATGAATAAAAGTTATGGGTAAAGAAAAAAATATGGGTAGAAAAACGACATTCCGAAATTCTATGGTTACGGTTCTGGTTAAGGTTACGTTGTGGCAAGGATAACGATTAACTCTTGCTGTTAATTAATTAATGATTTTACAAGTTTCTGATGAGCTTATGGTTACGGTTAAAGATGAATATGTTTAGTGTTACGGTTTAAGATTGTGACACAACTTTTTGTTAAAGCTTTCAGGGTTACACTTACGGCTAGGACTAGCCTATGGAAACGGCTACCGTTATGGTTATGGTTACGGTTATAGTCACGGTTCTGTACATTTTTTCGGTACATGTTTTTATTTATGGATAATCTCGTCAATATTTAGAAACCATTCCAGAATCCCAGTGATTCGGAATTAGTTTACGGACCGGGCACATCATGGGTTAACAATTTTACTATACACTTTAGGTATAAACAATATATTCCCTTCGAAGATTATGTCACCAGATATTACTTTTTTGCGCTAAGCAATCTCACTAATTTGAAAATTTTCTCTTTTTCTTTTCAGGTAAGTTCAATAATGCAGATTTTCGAGTCAATAGCTGACATTAGTAGTGTTCAGAACTAGCGGTATGTGGATATACATATGTATTGATAAGGGTCATCAAGCGGATTCTAACATTGGGCATTCCAAGTAATAAAAAAAAGGTGTTTCCATTGACAGGCATATACTTATGATGGAACCTGTGTTATTAGTAGAGATCTAGTCTTTCGAAAACCCCAGCCAAAAACTAAGCAGAACTAAGTAGACGAAGTAGACAAAAAAAAGAAAAGGAAGTAGATAAAAACTGAATGAATAGGAAGCAGTAACAAACTGAGAGCGTAATATAATTTACAACTTTAATAGGTTCAATGATAAAAAAATAAATATACTACAAAAACAAAAAACCTAATTTACTTTTAAAATGAACTTTTGCTCTTAATCTAAAAAAAAAAAAAAAAAAAAAATTGGAATGAATTTTGTCAACCAACGGTTAAACCAGTAATAACAACAACAAACCAGTTGAGGCTGCTTAATTTAAAATGCAAATCTCTAAACACCCACCTTTAAATTTTTTTTTTTTTTTTTTTTTTTTTTTTTGTTATTCGCTTTTGAGATTTTAGATAGCCAGTTGAAGCTTAACAAGCGACTAGCCGTATATGAATTAAGTCGACAATTGGTGAGTAAAAAACTTGGTTAAAAATAGAGCACACAATAAAATAAAATTACAATTTCAAGTATTATGAAGCGATAAAAAATTAAAAAAATAATAAAAAATAAATATTGACGACAACCGTAAACGAAGCAGTAAAGTTTTCTATTAAGATAAGAACACATGAAAAATGACAAGCGAGCTTGGAAAATATTACAACCATTTTTTTTGTAGTTTATGACAGTTTACGATTTTTTTTTTGGTTTTCTTTTTTAATGTCACAACTAAATACAAAAATTATCTTGAAGTATATGGAGTGCTTTTAAGTAAGGCACTTAAAAAATTTGGTTTTAGAGTCGTGATTACAAAAACTTGTAATTGAGATCTTTTTTAAGTCATAATGAAGTTTTAAGCGACAAGCTGACTGTAAAAAAGGTAAAAAGTACAATAAAAAAATTATAAAAATATAAAATAAAATAAAATAAAGTAGATTAATATAAAGTAAAATAGAGTAAAATGAAGCTACGGTTCGAACTCTAGTATCTATTAACCCTCCGATTAGTGAGAAGGTCCCTAGGGACCTTTTTGCCTTTTCATACTGAAATTACCCCTACTTCGGCCACTACAACCCCCCCCTAAAGTTACTCTGTATTCCAAGAGAATTTTGTTGCGCATCTTTTGGGAAAAAAATCAAGCCAATCGGATCATTACTTTAGGAGTTATTGAGGTTTTAGTAAACCTAGTACGCGGATTAGTGAATAGGTCCGTAGGGACCTTGTACTGAATTTCACTAATAAATGCATGTTTTTGGGCATCATTATAATTTTTTATTGTTTCAACACATAATTTACTTGTTCTGAAGGTGCAGTGAAATAACGCCCGGGGAAATAACGCCCAGGGAAATAACGCCCGGGGAAATAACGCCCGCCGACAAAAGGAAATAGCGCCCGCGGGCGTTATTTCCAAATAAAAGGAAATAGCGCCCGCGGGCTTTATTTCTTTTTCAAAAGGGAAATAGCGCCCGGGGAAATAACGCCCGGGGAAATAACGCCCGGGGAAATAACGCCCGCCGACAAAAGGAAATAGCGCCCGCGGGCGTTATTTCCAAATAAAAGGAAATAGCGCCCGGGGAAATAACGCCCGGGGAAATAACGCCCGGGGAAATAACGCCCGCCGACAAAAGGAAATAGCGCCCGCGGGCGTTATTTCTTTTTCAAAAGGGAAATAGCGCCCGGGGAAATAACGCCCAGGGAAATAACGCCCGGGGAAATAACGCCCGCCGACAAAAGGAAATAGCGCCCGCGGGCGTTATTTTTTTCAAAAGGGAATATTGCTTTCAAGGAAAGGCACAATATTCTAATTCTAAACCAAATCAGTCAAAGTTTAGACAGCGACGAGTAAAATCGTGTTATTTTTTTCAAAAGGGAATATTGCTTTCAAGGAAAGGCACAATATTCTAATTCTAAACCAAATCAGTCAAAGTTTAGACAGCGACGAGTAAAATCGTGTGTGATAGAAACAAAAATATAAACATGGCAGATGCAAGTGATTTGGACGTTGCTGAAATGGTTGTACGCCGTGGTAGACGTTACCAGCAAATGACTGTGGATGAAAGGCGTGCAGTTGATAGTAGATTTGCTGATTTTATGGACGAAGACATGGATGAAGATATTGATATTGCCGCAATGGATAATTATGAAGTTGAGGGTGATGAAGATCGCACATACCAACCTGTTGAAGAGTCAGATGCCGAAACTGAAGGATACGTCGAGCTAAATGAAGATACTGATGACGACGATGATGAAGAGGAAGAAAATGATGGACAGGAAACGAATGAATGTTTCTATATTGGTAAAGATGGCACGATGGCCGTTGGCTATGTTTTTTAATATGCTGGACGTCGCTGCATTGGCTGCTTTTACGATTTACAACGAAATGCAGCCTATAAAAAGGAGTGACAGGCGGCGGTCGTTCTTGTTACTGCTAACGAAACAATTGGCCATACCAAATATCGAAGAACGTGCCCTGAACAACCGTATAACCTCATATCCAAGGATACGCAATGCGATGGAAGCATTCGATATCAGGGTAAGAAAAACATCTTCAAATTCAAGAATAGAATATATATTTATTTGTTTTTTATTTTTCTTTTCATTTCAGGTATTACCAAGACCGTTGGAAGGTAATGCACCGTCGTTTGCGCCTAGGTCAAATAGACCGTCATGTCGCCTTTGCCGTTCTGAGTACGAGCGGCAGCGGAAAACTCGGTCATACTGCTTCGGCTGCGCCAACGCTGTTTGCGGAGAACATAGCACAGTTTTACATCGCTGCAACACTTGCGCACAGGGCGACGGACAAGAAGTACACGCTCAACAACAATAATTTTTAAACTTTTTTATAATAGTCTTAAGAAAACTCAAGCAAAAAAACAAAAAAAAAAAAAAAAAAAATTAAAAAAATTATTTTTGTATGTAGAATTTAGTTATAAACAATAAAAACAAACAAAAAATTCCAAAAAAAAATTTTTTATATGAAAAAAACATGATTTACAAAAAAGGTCCGTAGGGACCTTTTCACTAATCCGTGAAGTTCAGAACTGTCACTAATCGGAGGGTTAATATGCGTATACAAATTTTATATATGAAATGTTTTTTTGCGTAGGTATTCAATCACCATTTTTCCTTCCACAATTTACATAAATAACCGATGACTGTCACAGTGGGGGTCCCAAATGTGTGATTTGAATTAGCTTGAACGACTTGCTTGACTAGTTAACCAGTTTACAGTCCTTGCTCAAGTCGTAGTATGAAAAAACAAAAAAAAAGGGGGCCAACAAAGCCCTCAAATATTATGCGCAACAGGTTTTTTTTTTTTTTGTTTTTTTGTTTTTTTTTTTTGCTGTCTAGCTTGTTTGACATTCTTTAATGGAAATTTTAATTAAGTGCGACACAGTGTAGCTATGCGTTGATTGATAAGAATTGTATAGTAGGTTTATAGAGAGCACATAGTGTAACTTGTTAAAAAAATGTTGGAAAAAAACCAAAAAATAACTACAGCTAGGCAGCACAACCTGTCTAATCTGTGTGCGCGACATGATCGACATTTGTGGCAAATTGCTGTATTTTTGCTATTGATTTGCATGCTTACGTCCGGTCGATTGAATATTGTTGTTGCTATTTTTTTTTTTTTTATTTTTTTTTTTTTTTTTTGTTTTTTTTTCGATTTTAAACGTTAATCAAAAAGTTGTTACAAAAATGGTTTAATTAAATTTACAAAGTAATAAACAAGTTTAGCTTGGACTTGGGTTAGAGGCCAGTTGAGTTTAATCAGTTTGAAATCATTGAATGTACGCTGCTTGTCACTACCGGAAAACATAGATTTGTTTTGCTAAAATAGACACTAGCAACTACTAATTAATTTTTTATTTTTTTTATTTTTTTTGAAAAAGGAAGAATTTTTGATAATGAAAGAATTTATATAAAAATGTTAGAGATGATATAAAAATGGGGATGGGCTGACTATGAGTATGGATAAATTACTGAATCATGTAATACAGTAGAATCTGAATGTAGTGAACCCCCGCTATAATGAACTCCTCCCTCGATATAGTGAACAGCCAAAGCTTTACATGGAGTACTCTAAATAATGAACAATCGAAAGCCTCTAAATAGTAAATAAAGCCCAAAGTCAAAAATAAAACGACAAAAAAAGTTACTTAGGAAGGCATGTTCTGCTATTTGGTTCTAATTTTTAATTTTCTGTTTTCAGGCTCAAACCAGAACTCACAGCCAAAAAAAATGCCTTTTAAGTAAATAAAATAATTTTTAAATGAAAAATGTCAACCTCAGTATAGTGACCAACCTGGATTATGTGAAAAGGTTTAGCAAAAAATAGTTCACTATATACAGATTCTACTGTACTTTCATTAAACATATTTTTGTTTTTAATATTTCGCTTTAAAAATAGTGCTATGTTACTGTGTGTCAAGAACATGTCAATATAAAATTTGAATTAGTGAAATCCGCCCAGTAGATTGGCTGTTTTTGCGTTACAAACACTAAAAATCGGAATTTTTGTAACGACATAATAGCCAAACTACTGGACCGATTTTACTAATTCCACTTTTAAAATAATATATTCGTGCCTCACTAAAACATTGGCGTGTTTTTAAGTTGAAATGTTAATAACAGTGATTCCCAACCACCTTATAAAAGCTTGCCAGTCTTTTCAAATGACTTTAATTTTTAAATACTCCTATGTTACTGTGTGTCAAGAACATGTTAATTTAAAATTTGAATTGATGAAATCGGTTCAGTAGATTGGTGGTTTTGTCGTTACAAACACCAAAAATCGGAATTTTTGTAACGACATAATAGCCAAACTACTGGACCGATTTTACTAATTCCACTTTTAAAATGATATATTCGTATCTCACTAAAACATAGGCGTGTTTTTAAGTTGAAATGTTAATAACAGTAATTCTCAACCACCTTATAAAAGCTTGCCAGTCTTCTCAAATAACTTTAATTTTTAAATACTCCTATGTTACTGTGTGTCAAGAACATGTTAATTTAAAATTTTAATTGATGCAATCGGTTCAGTAGATTGGTGGTTTTGTCGTTACAAACACCAAAAATCGGAATTTTTGTAACGACATAATAGCCAAACTACTGGACCGATTTTACTAATTCCACTTTTAAAATGATATATTCGTATCTCACTAAAACATAGGCGTGTTTTTAAGTTGAAATGTTAATAACAGTAATTCTCAACCACCTTATAAAAGCTTGCCAGTCTGCTCAGCTGGATTTGTTTTTAGTTTACAAATATTTATTCACAGCCATCTGACTTCTTACGCCTCCTATAGTTGGTGTTGAAAGTTTGTGACCCTATTTAACCAACTGAGCAAATATTTTTTTTTAATTTTATATTTTATCTATTTTTTTCTAAAGCTTAATGCATTACAAACTCAAGCACAAACATAAATAGAGATAATTCAAATATGAATATTTTTTTTTTTTTTTTTGATAAAAATATAAAAACGCAAATATTTAGATTGAAATGTTAATGCTTCTGTGCTTTCATTGCTTAACCCAAACATTTATTGTGGGCGTTTAGTTTCATTATTATTTGTTTTGTGCATTTTGTAAACAACATTTCATTTGCATATCTAATATTTTTTTTGTTGTTTTTTGTTTTTTTGTTTTTGTACTGATAAAAATATGAAAAAGTTGTCTCAGCGCGTTTATGCAGTGGGTGCTACTCTGCCACTTGTATGTTTGCTTTTTGTTCATTTGAATGCCTGGATGAGTAGCTAAGACCTACGGATTTACCGAGGCTTAACAGAGGGCGCCAGTCTTATTTATTTATTTTTATTTTTTTTTTCGTAGCAAGTGAATTACTTAAAAAATGTTAAGATTATAATCTCCTTAAAAATTTTTGTGGGCCCAATTTTCATTATTTTTTTAACAAAAAAAATATTTTAGAAAATACACAGTTTTTTAGGTCTTAAAAATGAAATTAAATAAAATTAAAAAAAAAAAATCAAAATTAAGTTAAATTAAATTAAATAAAATTAAATTTAAATTAATTAAATAAAATTGAATAAAAAAAAAATAAAAATTAAAAATAAATTAAACAAAAGATCCTTCAACAAGTTCGAAATTGCAATCATCGTAATTGCTATTGTTTGTAGCATTTTTCACCTTGTGTTTTTTTTGCAAAAAACTCAAAAGAATAATTTGATAAAAAATAGTTTACGGGTCAAGAGTCCACTATAATTTCCAAAACTTCACATTATAATGACCAATAATAACAACAACATAAATAAAATTTAATTTAAAAAAATTTTAATATTTTTTTTTTTTTTTTTACCTCCATAAAAGTTCTTTAAAAATGCGACTGCTCATATTAATTGTGCGAAAACATAAATATTTTTGCCAAAAATTCTCTTTTTGTGCTAATAAAATACTAAATTACTTTAATTAAATTACCGCAATTAACACTGCCAAAACATATGCATTCAGGTGTTATGGCATGCAATTTTTTTGTGGAAAAGCAAAAAAAAATTATTTTCATCAGCAATAAAATATGCTTTTTTATGTTCAAGTAGACAGCTAACTATATTTTTCGCGCTTTACATACATAAAAATGTAGCAAATATGTTTTGCTCACCTATTTAACGCAAACAAATAAACAGTTGCGATGAAAATTTTAGTAGAGCATAGGTAGATGGAAAAATTATTCTAAAAATGTTAGTTTTTTTGTATTTTGTGATAACGCAATATTTCTTTGAATTAAATGTGGTCTTAAATCTGAAGTTAGGTGACTAGTAATAAGTCAGTGAAAATTACATTCAATTCTAAGCAGCCGTTTTTGAGTGATGCGCGTACAAACAAACAAAATTTCAAAAATCAGTTTTCTTTTACTCTTATACACCCAATGCATTCATTATTGTAAAATATGTTGAACATACCGCTTCCTGTTACTATTTTAATTAAATCCTTAATCGCTACAAAAATTTTGCACACAACTGTACTTGTTTGACGTTTTTATTTGTATGGCAAATTGCGAGTGGTAATATGAATAGTGCAATAAATTGCGAATGTTTTAATTTGCATAGATGCAGGTGTTGCCATATTATTGACTTTGTTGTAGTTAGTTGTTGCTTTAGCGGGTAGTTAGTTAAAGTATTTTTTTTATGAGCTAAAATGATTTCATTATTGCCAAGTGCTTAGATTTTATTATAATATCTTTTATATTTTTCTTATTCACAAAATGATTGCTGCCATTCACAAACGTGAATCACTCAATTACATACCTACAGTTGAATGTAATTTGTAATTTATAATCACAAACATATGTTTGCGTTCAAAACATTTGCATAAATGGCGTTTCTAATGAGATGCAGATTTTATGCGCTCACTCATTCGTTCATACATTTTGGTTTTTTATGCAGCTGAAAAGAACATTCGATGCAAAATCACGATCTCTGGCTTTTTAAAAGCTTTTGTGGGCTGCTGACATAAATGAAAGTTTGCTATTCTATAGGAATGTTTTTGCTAATGCAAATGTTTTTTTCAAGATTAAGTGCAAGATAAAAAGGGAGCTGCATTTTAGAAGCTGAAAAATTTCCATACATACAGTGGCCGACCAATTATGAGCACATCCGGAAATATATTTTATTTTTTAAATTATTTTTTTTAATTTTTTTTTGTGAACTTTGAAAATTTTGTGCACTTTTGACCAGTCGAATAATTTTTATCAAATTATTCTTTTGATTTTTTATCGCAAATAAGTTGAAAAATGCTGAAAACAATACCAACTACGTTGATTGCAATTTCGATCTTGTTGAAGGATCTCGTCAAGCCGCTTTGTATTGTTGCTTAGAAATATTTCATCACCTTTACTGGTCAACGAACCGAAGGAGATTTATGAAATTTCTAAACCGCGTGTGTGTCACCATTACACCAAACAGTGCTTAGGCAAATTGCAACCATATTTTTGCACTTTTGTTGTTGTTATTTTTATTTAACTTTGTTATTCTTACCTAAGAAAAAATTTCCAAGCAACAATACAGAGCGGTTTGACAAGATCCTTCAACAAGATCGAAATTGCAATTATCGTAGTTGGTATTGGTTGTAGCACTTTTCAACTTGTTTTCGCCGCTCAAAAGAATAATTTTTTTCTTTTATTTTATTTTTTATTTGATATTTATTTATTCAATTTTTTTAATTGTATTATATTTTATAGTACTTGGTTTTATTTTTTAATTTAATATTAGTTTATTTCATTTGGCTTTTTTTTATATTTATTTTTTTTTAAATTTTTTATTTTTTTTTATATTTTTTATTTTTTTATATTTTTAATTTTTTTTATATTTTTTTTTATTTTTAATTTAATTTTTTTTAATTCATTTAATTTTTGCATTTTTATTTATTTAATTAAGAGTTATTTTATTTTTATTGATTTTTTTCACACCAATTGCACATTAATTTTGATACGAAAGTAAAGTGAACAAAAAAAAAAAAAAAAATTAAGTAAAAAAAAAATTTAATAAAAAAAAAAAATTTAAGTAAAAAAAATATATTTAAAAAAATGAAGCAAAAAAAGTTAAGTAAAAAAAATATATTTAAAAAAATGAAGCAAAAAAAGTTAGCTTCATTTTTTTAAATATATTTTTTTTACTTAAATTTTTTTTTTTATAAAATTTTTTTTTTTACTTAATTTTTTTTTTTTTTGTTCACTTTACTTTCGTATCAAAATTAATGTGCAGTTGGTGTTATCTCTTTGAAAATTACACGAATTTTTGATAATTTGTTTGTTATTAAATTGCAAACGTTAACAGACGAGGAACGCCCATTTCGTTTTGCGCTGATAAGAGTTTTTTTTTTTACTATTTACCAAAGTCTATCAACTGTGTGATTATAATTGTTATTTCTATGAAAAAATAAAATGCAATTAGAGAAATTGAAAACAAATTTCCTTCAGGCACGAACACGAATGAAAGGAGATAATGGAAATTTGAAAGCGTTATACAAAGAAGTGTAAATAAAACAAGTGGGGATGGTAGTTGGAAAGCTTTTTTAAAGCTTTTTTAAATTTTTTTTTTTTTTTTTTTTTTTTTTTTTTTTTTTTTGTTAATTGTTTTCCTATCATTTATCAGTTGTTGTTATAAACAGCTTTGTGTGTCTAACTACGATATCAAAGGTGGGCTGTCACGTTCTAGTGTTTACATAAAAAATGGAATTTTACTAAATAATTTTGCACGTTTTTCGCTGTTAAATATAAAAAAATCACGATTTAGTAAAGCAATTATTTTGCGCAATGTTTTTAATAAATTTCAGATAGCAAAGAACATTTTAAAAATGGCATTTAGCTGGAAATTTTCACTTTGACATTTCTACATATCTCTCTTTTCTCGCTGAGAACTCTTATTTTTTCTTCTATTCTTCTTCTTCTATTCTACAAAATTCAAACTTGAAATTTCGTGTAAGCAAAACTCCCCATCCCTGGCGCCGATTCTTTTAATTCAAACTTAAACAGATCATACTTCAACCACAATAGGACATAGGATATTTTTTCTTAGTAAAAAATGTAAAAAAAAAAAATATCTTTTATTCAAATTAAATATTTGTAGTATGTTTCATTAAATTTCAAATAACATACGACAATCTTTTATTCGATTTACCAATAATTCTACACACAGAATAATTTTTGTCAACATGAACCATGTTAAACTTACAAGAAAGATCCTGTTAAATTTGCATGAGATAATGAGGCAGATAGTGTTGTTTTAACAGGAAGTCATGTTAATTCAACAGGGATTGGTGTTAATTTAACAGGAAGTCATGTTAATTTAACACGAAGTTAAGTTATTCAACATGAGCTTCATGTTAAAATAACATAATCCATAGTGTTGAAAAATAATAACATAAAAAAGTGTTAAAAAGTGTTGATTTTATGTGAAAATTTCCCTGTGCGGACACTCAGAGAAAAATTCACAGTTATATCAACAGTCCTCAGTCTTAACAGAATACCAAAAACTGTTGAATTGACGGAAATCTGGTCAATTAATGTAGATTTACAGTGAATCCAACAGATTTAACAATCATTTAACAGCGAAGACACTCTCACAACAGATTTCTGTAGTTAATCGAACAGATTTAAATAAATCAAGCAGATTTAACACTCTCACAACAGATTTCTGCAGTTAATCCAACAGATTTAAGTTAATCCAACAGATTTAAGTTAATCCAACAGATTTAAGTTAATCCAACAGATTTAACACTCTCACAACAGACTTCTGCAGTTAATCCAACAGATTTAACACTCTCACAACAGACTTCTGCAATATCCAACAGATTTAACACTCTCACAACAGACTTCTGCAGTTAATCCAACAGATTTAACACTCTCACAACAGACTTCTGCAATATCCAACAGATTTAACAGTAATTCAACAGCGAAGATACTCCCATTACTGTCATAGAACAAAGCTGCAATTTGACGCCATCAAACATAAGTACGCGATGGCCTGATGGTTAGCATCTCCGTTCAGCAGTCAAAGCAGCGTGAGCTCGATCCTCTGTGGAGGCAACAAAGCAACGTGGGAAAGTGTCATTTAGAACAAAGCTGTAATTAGACGCTGGGAAGCATAAGTAAGCGATGGTATAACCCTTTCCGACCGTGTACGCACAATTGTGCGTGTAAGTTTAAATCCTAATATTTCCGAAAATATCTGCGCTAGTGCAATTTAACCTGATACACATAATTGTGCGGGCTATTTTCTTAATAAAAACACAACAAACAGTTATTGGTGTCCGTTATTTTTCTCGAATTTCGCTATTTAGATGTTGCATTTTAATCATTTGCAAAAATGAGTCGAAAGAGTAAGTTAAACAAATTGTTTAAATTATATAGGCCGTGAAATTTATATAAAAAAAGTTGTTATGATAATAATAACAAAAGAAGTTTTAATTGAAAAGTGAAATTAAGTGTGTTTTTGTGATGTGAATTTTTGTACAGCCAGTTTAGTTTGAAGTGACACAATTGTGCGTGTTAGGACTTGTTTAACAAAATATTTTTGTTTGTTTTTTAATTTTCAATCAGGGCAATTGACTGAAGACGAAATTTTGGGTGCACTATTAGAGTCGGATTTGGAGGACTTTAGTAGCGATGATGATCTGGGAGATGCTACTTGGGAGTTACCTGGCGCGCACAGTGAATCTGAAAATGATGAAGGTGATGACAGTGACGAAGGGCATGAAGAAGGTACTGCGGAACCATCAAATGAGAGTGAAAACAGCAATCGACTCGAAATTTGGAGGAAAAGACCATTTCATATACATCTGGAAGACAGTGCTCCCATTTCTATGGAAGCTAACGTAGACGTGGAGTCCCCTAAATATTATTTCTATAAATATTTTAGTGACGAATTTTTTAGAAACGTTGCGGAATACACAAACCGATACCATATGTTTTCGAAAGGAAAACCACTGGGAGCTACAATCGGAGAAATAAAGAATTTCTTTGGCATAAATATTGCGATGGGCTGCATACGTTACCCAAGATTGCGCATGTATTGGGAGACCAAAACGAGACTTCCAATTGTTGCTGATACAATGAGCCGTGATCGCTTTTTTCTTTTGCGAATGTGCCTCCATGTTATGGACGAAAATGAAATGACAGAAGCAGAGAAACAATCAAATGTTTTTTGGAGGATTAATCCATTAATTGAGGTTGTCAGATCGGCATGTCGGAATATTCCTAGAAAGCCAAATGATAATTATTCCATAGACGAGCAAATGATCCCATTTACTGGTCGTTGCCCCGTGAGACAAAGCCTTCCTAACAAACCAAGAGGAGTGGGATTAAAGAACGAAGTATTAACGACATCTGAAGGGTTGGTGCTCGATTTTGAAATCTACCAAGGAAAGACGACACCACTTTCCAATACGAACTTAGGGGTAGGTCCAGCTTTTGTTTTACGTTTGGTTGAAACACTTCCAGAAGGTTCAAAAGTGTTTTTCGACCGCTACTTTACGACAATACCTCTCCTTCAGGCGTTACTAAACCGTGGTATTTATGCTACAGGGACTATAATGAGAAACAGAATAAAACACATCCACCTTACCAATGAAAGGCAAATGAAGAGGGGTGATATGGAAGAATTTTGTCATAGCGAGGATAATATTGTCGTGGTCCAGTGGAAGGATTCCAAAGCGGTACTCTTAGCATCATCAGCTTATGGTTGCGGACCAGTTTCCAATGTAAAACGATGGGAAAAAAAGGAAAAGAGGTACGTTGAAGTACCCGCCCCAAGGATAGTGCGAGAGTACAACAAGTCTATGGGAGGCGTAGATATTTGTGATCAATTAATGGAGGCATACCGTTCATTTTTTAAAACTCGTAAGTGGACGTTGAAAGTTGTCATTCATTTTATTGATCTTGCTTGCTGCAACTCTTGGCTACAGTACAGAGAACATTGTAAAATAAATTCGAAATCCCGTGCAGATTCCCATGACTTACTCAGTTTTAGATTAGCATTAGCTGAGCAACTGATAGCTGTTGAGAAAAGGCCACGTGAAGAGTATATCTCCGATACCGAAGAAGAAGAATCTCCAAGTGTATCTAAAAAATATCGACCATCTGAACAGCCATGCATTGATAAGAGGCTTGATAGGTACAATCACATACCAGAAGAGCATGATTTGTCATCAGCAAGATGTTGCAGGCGTGTTGGTTGTAAGTCCCGCACACGTTTATTTTGTACCAAATGTAAAGTTTATTTGTGCTTAAATAAAAGACAAAATTGTTTTGCGAAATATCATTCAGAAAAATAATAAAAGTATCTAATAAAAATAAAATAAATGAGCATTTCTAAAAACTTTTATTTGTATTTATTTATAGATTTTTATTTACATTCAGACCGAAACGCAACAATTGTGCGTATCCTGGAAATAAAGGATACACTGATAATTTGGTGAAAAAAACTTTTTGGCTTTTTTCTACACTGGCCAAAGTAATAGGATCCAAAAATTCTTACAAATTGGTAGGCTAGATTTGCTATAGGTCGGAAAGGGATAATGGTTATACAGTAGACACCTGGGTTGAGTGTTCAAGAGTCCTGAGTTCCGATTCTCGGTGAATTCACAATATAAGAACTCTGAAAAAAAAAATTTGTTTTTGTTTTGAAAGAAAAAAAAAAAAAAAAAAAATGATATTGCTTCACCGAGAATCGAACTCGGAATACCTAAAACAACAAAATTTTCTGTTAAAACAACAGCTAAAACTGTTCACGAACGAACAGCATCTGTTGTTTCAACAGATATATCGTTTGGATGGTTTTTGAATGTGAAATCTGTTGTTTTAACCTGTAATCCAGTTCGTTCTACTGTATTTTTTCTCTGTGTGTAGGCATTGTTAGATCGCGTACAGCGAAATCTCATTTACCCAACTATGTGAGAGGGTTGTTGTTAAGGTTCGAGATAGGTATTGTTACAAATAGCGATAGAAAAAGGATACAGTCAGGCAGATATATTTTTGGCAAGACCACGTCTGCCGGTCAGCTAGTTATTCATATTTTAGTAGGTATGTATGTGTTTAACAAGTGTAAAAGACATAGATTTCATTCATGGTCTAAACTCATTCATTGTCAAATCCTAAATATGTATTTTAGTTCGTGAAATCACAAGTTTTCCTATTACCTACATACAGGGTTGAGTTATGTAGTTTTGGGCGTCTTGTATGCGTGGGCTTAAATATTTATGTATGGGAAAATTTATATACATATATATTTACTATGTGGGCTTGTTATATGATCTTTATGTGCATTTGAGTGTGTGCATTCATTTATTTTTGTGCCCATTTATGCACAGCTAAGACGTAAATCCGCAAATGCAAACTTCCGCTCAACAACAAACAAAACAAAAAAAAAAAAAAAAAAAAATACAAAATACAAAATACAAAATGAATGAAGATTAATAGATTTATACAGAAATATACAAATAATTACAAATGTATGTTTATAGATGTGAATTTTACTAAAGAAAAAAAAAAAAAAAAAAAAAATCGTTCACAACCATTACATCACAAAATGAATTAAATTGATCCGATGACAAAAATACAGACATTTTTTACTTTTACAAACATCAATGAAAATTTTCGCTCTTACAATAAGAAAAAAATTTTAAAGAGAAAAAAAAAAATAGCAACAAAATAATTTTCGCTTAGCCAATAAAAATTTCATTTTCTTAGCCAAAATAAATGCATCAATTTAGCCAAATTGTTTAAATAGCACAAAGAGTACATTTGCTTAAAAGGATAAAGAGGTTGTGAGACTAATTTGGATTTAAAACCAACACGGTATAAATATATTTTTTACTTTATTTTAACGGTATTCATTTAACTTTGCAATAATTGCGAAGTTACAAAGTTGCCACTACCGTTAAATGAGTAATGGCAAGCCAGCTTTTCATTTCTCTAAAGCTTCCCTCGGAATTCTTCGTTTCATTTGTAGACTTTTTTGGGACTTTTTTGGTATTTCTGAAAATTTTTTTATTATCATTTTTGGACATTTGGTTATACATATGTTCCGAAATTTCTTCGGGACCATTCTGGACTTTTCTGACATCATTTTGGAACTTTTTCGACACCATTTCAGGATGGTGTTTAGGGACTGTTTTGGAACCATTTCGGGACTGATTTTTGGGATCATTTCGGGATGGTTTTCGGAAACTATTTTGGGACAATTTCAGTACTTTTTCACGATATCGACCATATATTTTGGGGATCATTTCCTACCTTTTTTTACATCATATTTGGAATTTTTAGGGACCATTTCCGCATGACTTTTTTCGGGACCACTTTCCCCAAAAAGTCCCTAAATGTTCCCTAGACTAATCATCCCGCAACATATCCAGAAAAAGTTCTGAAATTATTCCAAAAAAGTTCCAAAATGGTCGCAAAATAGTTTCGAAATGGTTTCAAAATAGTCCCGAAACCCATCCCGAAATGATCCCAACAAAATCCGAAACATATCCCAAAAAAAGATTGAAATTATGCCAAAAAAGTCCACAAATGATCCAAAAATAGTCCGGAAAACCATCCAGCTCAGTGCTAATTTATCTTCTAAAAGAAAGCAGTAAAAACAGCTGTTTTTTTTGCATTTCCGTTCATTAACCGTACATACCGTCTCACTCCAAATTAGTAGATAATAAATAATACTCATAGTTCAGCAAGAAATAAATCTTCAAAAATCAAAAAAAATGTAGTACAGCAAATGGCTATGACGTAAAAGCCCTCCATGATTTTGGAAGCCATTCAATATTTATATAAGCTCTTCTAACAGCAAACAAATATATGAATAGAAAAATGTTCAAATACATAATAGATGTAGATATGTACACAGTTTCCTCCACATCTAATGCTGCTGCTCTCTCACACATCCGACAAACTACTACGTCACTTCACTTTCCAAACTGTATGTGGGTGGATGGATAGATGGATGCTTGGGTTGTGAAGTATTTAAATACGTTTTGTTTTGTTTTTTTTTTCGTTGCCGTCATATCCCCAGCTCCTCGCATATATACAAACGTATATATCTGCTCGTATTGAATAAATTAGTATGTATGTGTTGGCTTGTGCCAGATTGCTTTGGTGGGCGGTTTATTTTCGTTTTCATGCTAATGAATGTGCACCCAGAGACTTAAATCTTTAACCACTATTTTTATGCACACACGCACACACACACACACACAAAAAGATGCAAACCATAAAATACTAGCAACATTTAATATTCATACTATTTCATGATTTTTAATTTTGTCTAAGCTCTTTTTTGTTTGCATGATTTTTGTCTACCCAACTCGCTTATGATATGTATGAAATTTTATTGCTTTTTGCTGATGATTTTTTATTGCCTTTTTTTTGTGTGGTGTTTTTTTTTTTTGTTTATGTGGTTGCGTGGTAAAAGTTATGTAGCAATAACTTAATTTAATGTGGAGCATAAATTTTATTTTCGTTGTAGGACTCGCGAAGATAATGATTTATTTTGTGGGTGAATATACATGCCTTAACATAAATTTATGATGTGTACACAATTAATTAGATAGAAGGAGGGGATTGAAAGTTCTGCGTATTCAGCTTAAGAAAGCTCGTTGAAAGTATAAAGAAGTTATAAGCGTAAATTGTACAATAGACCGGATGTTGCGTATACGCCATGGTGCTGCGAAATTCTATACCAAAACACGTATGCATAATCACGGTTGCCACTTGCACAAAAAAAAAACTACCAAAATCTGAAAAAAACTACCAAATTTGAAAAAGTAAAAAAAAAAACTAGCAAATCAGAAAAAACTACCAGATTCGAAAAAGTAAAAAAAAAACGACCAAATCAGAGAAAAGTACCAAATTCGAAAAGTAAAAAAAAACCTACCAAATCAGAAAAAAACTACCAAATTTGAAAAAGTAAAAAAAAAAAAACTACCAAATCAGAAAAAAACTAACAGATTCGAAAAAGTAAAAAAAACTACCAAATTCAAAAAAGTAAAAAAAAACTACCAAATCAGTCAAAAACTACCAAATTCGAAAAAGTAAAAAAAAACTACCAAGTTCGGTGGAAAACTACAAAATTCGAAAAAGTAAAAAAAACTACCAAATTCGAAAAAGTAAAAAAACTACAAAAACAGAAAAAACTACCAAATTAAAAAAAAAAACTACTAAATTCGAAACAGTAAAAAAACTACCAAATCAGAAAAAAAACAGATTCGAAAAAGTAAAAAAAAACTACCAAACCAGAAAAAAACTACCAAATCAGAAATAAATTACCAAATTCGAAAAAGTAAAAAAAAAAACTACCAAATCAGAAAAAAAACTACCAAATTCGAAAAAATAAGAAAAACTACCAAATCAGAAAAAAGTAACAAATTCGAAAAAGTTAAAAAAAAACAACCAAATAGAAAAAAACTACCAAATTCAAAAAAGTAAAAAAAACGACTAAATCAGAAAAAAAGCTACCAAAATTCGAAAAAGTAAAAAAAACTACCAAACCAGAAAAAAACTACCAAACTCGAAAAAGTAAAAATAAAACTACAAAATAAGAAAAAAACTACCAAAATCAAAAAAATAAAAAAAAACTACCAAATCATAAAAAACTACCACATTCGAAAAAGTAAGAAAAACTACCAAATCAGAAAAAAAACTACCAAATTCGAAAAAGTAAAAAAAACTACTAAACCAGAAAAAAAAAGCTACCAAAATTCGAAAAAGTGAAAAAAACTACCAAATCAGAAAAAAACTACCAGATTCGAAAAAGTAAAAAAAAAAAACCAAATCAGAAAAAAACTACCAAATTCAAAAAAGTAAAAAAAACTACCGAATCGGAAAAAAACTACCAAATTCGAAAAAGGTAAAAAAACTACTAAATCAGAAAAAAAGCTACCAAAATTCGAAAAAGTAAAAAAAAACTACCAAATCAGAAAAAACTACGGAATTCGAAAAAGTAAAAAAAAACTACAAAATCAGAAAAACTACCAAATTCGAAAAAGTAAAAAAAAAACTACCAAGTTTGGTGGAAAACTACCAAATTCGAAAAAGTAAGAAAAACTACCAAATCAGAAAAAACTACCAAATTCGAAAAAGTAAGAAAAACTACCAAATCAGAAAAAACTACCAAATTCGAAAAAGTAAAAAAAATATCAAATCAGAAAAAATACCAAATTCGAAGAAGTAAAAAAAAACTACCAAATCAGAAAAAACTACCAAATTCGAAAAAGTTTGGTGGAAAACTACCAACTGCTGCAACTGTGTTAGGCATGCTTGGATGAATATATTATTATATATATTGCTCACTGAGATTAAAAATACGTTTTCCCAAAATTTTCATTTTGGCACATTTATGAATCTAGCCAGCCATCGACCATATAATCTTCAATCTAAATAAAATAAAAAAATTAAACAAAATGAACCAATTTTTTCAAAACTAATTTTTTTAGGTTTTTTTTTACTTTTTAATCCATTTCAACGCGTCACTCAACAATTTTTCCTTTACATTTAATTTAATTTAATAAAATTACATATTTCGTTAAATTTAAATTTAATTCAACAAATTCATAATAATTTAGAGCCACACTAATAATTTCTAAAGAATTGTTTTCTTTTTACATTAGGATGAAATAAAAAATTCCAGCGAAATATGAATCCAATATATGTATACAATTCCATGTCAATAAACGATGTCTAGAAATAAGTAAAAAAAATGAGTATGTATAGGTTTGAAAAATAATGTGGGAAATTATGCGTAAATCACAAAGCTTAGCCAAACTGGCAGCACAACAAGTGCAGGAATTTGATTCTATTTGCAAATTTATTTATAAACAGAAATTATAAAAACAACAAAATTTGTATGTACATATGTAAATAAACATTAAAAAATAATCAGCACATTAGCACGTATGAGTAGCAAAAGTAAATAAGTAAAGACACGCACTAACGACGCTTGTACTCGCTTCTAAACGCTTGAGCTCCAACGATAAAGACCCCAGTGGGAATTGAGAAGCATATATTAAACGTTTGCCTACGAGATTGAATTCTCTTCAAGCTGTTATAACTAAAAACAAGTAAGGAAGTCTAAGTTCGGGTAAAACTAACATTAAATACCTACCCAGCGGTAGTTTTTGATAGTGACCAGGAGGATTTACCTACTAAATTGTACTATTTTAGCTACTTACCTTAACGAATTATTTCAATTTATGTAATTTTCCATATCGAAAGTGGGCGTGGTCGAAAAACGATTTCGTCCAACTTATCTGGTATACTTCCTATAATGCTAGTATCTACCGTAATCAGTTTGAAAGTTATGACCAGTCGAATTTTCAAAAATGTTTCCCATAAAAAAAAAATGTATCAAAAATTTATAAAAGAATATCTAGTGAACCCCCTCTACCAAATTATATCATTTTAGCCATTTCCGTTACCGAATTATGTCAGTTTAGGTGATTTTCGAAATTTTCGATATCGAAAAAGGGGGCGTGGTTCATCTAGTATACTCCCAACAATGCTTTGTGCCAAATTTTATCTTTCTACCTTAATCAGTTTAAAAGTTATTACCCGTTGAATTTTCGAAAATTCGTCGCTTAAAAAAGGGCTGTGCCACGCCCACTTTAAACAAATTTATCAAAAAATCTTAATAGAATGACCAGTGGGACTCACCCATCAAATTACTTCTTTTTAGCCATTTCCGCTAGCGAGATATGTCAATTTATGTGATTTTCGAATTATTCGATATCGGAAAAGGGGACGTGGTTATCATCCGATTTCTCCCATTTTTTGAAAGCAACTTACCATGGCTAGAACATAACTGTATAGCAAAATTCATGCAAATATCTAATTTATTTCTCATGTTATGTCAATTTAGGTGATTTTCGAAATTTTCGATATCGAAAAAGGGAGCGTGGTTATCATACGATCTCACCCATTTTTAATAGAAACCTACCTTGACCAGAAAGTAACCTGTATACCCAATTTCAGGCAAATATCTCAATTTTTACTTAAGCTTCGTCAATTTATGTGATTTTCGAAATTTTCGATATCGAAAAAGGGACCGTTGTTATCATACGATTTCACCCATTTTTAATGGCGACCTACCTTGGCCAGAAAGTAACCTGTATACCAAATTTCATGCACATACGTCTTAATTTTTACTCAAGTTATGTCAATTTAGGTGATTTTCGAAATTTTCTATATCGAAAAAAGGAGCGTGGTTATCTTCCGATTTTTCCCATTTTCAAAAGCAACCTGCTTTGGCTAGTAAATAGCCTGTATACTAAAATTCATGGAAATATCTAAATTTTTGCTCAAGTTATGTCAATTTATGTGATATTCGAAATTTTCGATATCGAAGAAGGGGACGTGGTTATCATTCGATTTCACCAATTTTCCACAGCAACATACCTTGACCAGAAAGTGACCTGTATACCAGATTTCATGCAAATACATATCTAAATTTTTACTCAAGTTATGTGATTTATGTGATTTTCGAAATTTTCGATATCGAAAAAGGAGGCGTGGCGAATAGTAGCCTACCTTGGCAAAAAATTAACATGTATACATGTATTTTCATGAAAATATGTATCTCAATTTATCGTGTACACGGATAGACGCACAGACATGCTACATGTACTAGTACTAGTACGCTGGGTATAATAAAATCGAGCACAACGCTGCAGCGTAGAAAAAGATTTAAAAATAACATATTGAACAAATTCCGCTGATAATAATAATGACTTTATTTTTATGAATGAAAAACGCGTATTGGTAATTTACAACCGGATTTTATTGCGTTCAAGTCGAACACGAACGTGCCAAAGCCAACAACAAAAAGTCGTAGAGTCAGAGCAAACGATTGAAATACATACATTTTGCATGATGAATAATGTGACTTGAGATTGTGGAGAGGAGGCGTTTCAGTGAAAGGCATGCAGCAGTGAGTGGGGGTATTTGTGTAGAAACAATTTATGAGAAAAATCAGCAAAAAAAAATACACAGCAAAATTGAAAATAAAAGTAGTAAAAATTAATAAAATATCACTTGCACGCTAAGTGTTGCTGCCTCTGAAGCCTCCAGTGCAACTTTGTTGAACCAATAGTGCTTCAAGCAGTTAAAATTGATTTGTTGCTTTGTGTTGTTGTTGTTGTTGTTGCAAGTTTTGCTAGAGTGACAATAATTAAATTGTAACTCAAAGTATGCATGAATCGTCAATATGTACTCGCATGCAATAAAAATTTTGTTTGTTTGTTGTTTTTGATGGCCAATTTTTATGTTCACTTAAGAAGTGGCATATGTTACATTATCTGCGAATGTACATATGTACTATAACAACAAAAGCAAACAAATTCCATATTGTAGACATAATGACACTTACATACTTGCTTTGATATTTTATTGGCTTGTTTGAGCAAATATTGGCTTTGAGATGCATCTAATTCTGTTTGTTATGTTATAGAGACAGTGGGTCAAAGTGGGTTAAAAAAGACAAGTGAGGATTGACGGGTTGTGTGTGAGGAGATTGCGTTGTGGGTTCAAAGAAATGATGTCCTAAAAATCTACCAGAAAATACTTTGGTCTAGATGACTGCAGTCGTATAAGGATTTACAACGAATTTTACTTTATTTAGAAAAAAAAAAAAATACTTTTCTTTCCACCACTGTCTACAGCAGGAATAAAACACTTGTATGCAATAAAATGCACACTAACTCTTAAGCTGAGCGTCTGGCAATGCATGGGTAAAATATTATCCAATTCAAAGCATCACTTGTTGTGTGATGCTCAAACAAACATACAGACAAACAGACAAAAAATAAAAAAATAAAAACCGTTGTTTTGGCTTCTTTTACACTTATAAAGACCATCGGGATGACTTTTTCTGTAACCATTTCATAACATGTAGAATTTTTGAAAATTATAGAAATGCTTAGAAAAATGTTTAAATAAAATTCAAACTTTACGTTCATTACTTTGAGTCACTGTATACCAAATTTAACCATCTACAAATGTACGGTTTTAATGCTCGTTCGTTAGTTTATTTGTTTACTATTTGAAAGCCTCTCCTTCGCATAGTGTCAATTACATTGAAGCTATAAAAACGACACTTTAGCCTGAAACACCTACACTACATCACTTACTCAGAGTAATAAATGCATACAGACACACATGTAATTATGCAAGCCAATGTTGCAAGATTGCCACTTAAGATAATGTCACATTAGACTGTTGATAAGCGTAACGTAATTAAGTTAGAAACTCGTAAAAATTTTATTAGTTTGCTTGCTCTCAACTTTTTTGTGAGACGCTTTTGACTTGAGGAAACTACTATTGAAGTTAATTGGAAATGATTGATACATTGTTTTTAATGACTTGTGACAATATCAATTAATTTCGTGTAAGTCACTTCCTTATGAGGTCATAACATAAGTGACTAAGAGAGGGGGCAGCGCACAAAGCAGCCCTCATTCTAGAAATGGTGAGTTTTGTGTGACCTCTCTGAGAACTTTTTCATGACTCGATTTGCGTGAAAAAAAAAAAATGAAAACTAAATGATATTCAGTACAAAAACAAAAAAAAAAATAAGTAAATAAAATAATTTAAAGTAGAAAACCAAAAAAAAAAATAAAATAATATAAAGTAGAAAAACAAAAAAAAAATTAAAGAATATAAAGTAGAAAAACAAAAAAAAAAAAAAATAAAATAAAATAAAATCACCTGAATTAAAAAAATTAAGGAAAACAAAATTTAAAAAATAAATTAATATAAAGAAGAAAAACAAAAAAAAAAAAACAATATAAAGAGAAAAATTAAATAATATAAAGTAGAAAACCAAAAAAAAATAAAGAATATAAAGTAGAAAAATCACCTGAATTGGAAAAATAAAAGAAAACAAAATTTAAAAAATAAACTAATATAAAGAAGAAAAACAGAAAAAAATTATGAAGTAGAAAAACAAAAAAAAAAAAAATAATATAAAGTAGAAAAACAAAAAAAAAATTAAGAATATAAAGTAGGAAAAAAAAACTAGGAATATAAAGTAGAAAAACAAAAAAAAATTTAAGAATATAAAGTAGAAAAACAAAAAAAAAAAATTAAAGAATATAAAGTAGAAAAACAAAAACAAAAAAAAAATAAAATAAAATAAAATCACCTGAATTAAAAAAATAAAGGAAAAAAAATTTAAAAAATAAATTAATATAAAGAAGAAAAACAAAAAAAAAAAACAATATAAAGAGAAAAATTTAATAATGTAAAGTAGAAAACCAAAAAAAAAATAAAGAATATAAAGTAGAAAAATCACCTGAATTGGAAAAATAAAAGAAAACAAAATTTAAAAAATAAACTAATATAAAGAAGAAAAACAGAAAAAAATTATGAAGTAGAAAAACCAAAAAAAAAATAAAATAATATAAAGTAGAAAAACAAAAAAAAAATTAAGAATATAAAGTAGAAAAAAAAAACTAGGAATATAAAGTAGAAAAACAAAAAAAAAAAAAATTAAAAATAAAATAAAATCACCTGAAAAAAATAAAGGAAAACAAAATTAAAAAAAAAAGAAAAAAAAATTACAAAAGAAAAAAAATTAAAAAAGAAAAAAAAATTAAAAAAGAAAAAAAAAAATTAAAAAAAAAGAAAAAAAATAATAAAAAAAAAAATAAAATAAAAAAAGAAAAAAAAAATAAAAAAAAATTAAAAGAAAAAAAATAAAATGAAATGAAATAAAATAAAATTGAGTGAAAAACAAAATCAAACATAATAAACAAAAAATAAAATAAATAAATAAACTAAAATAGCATAAAGTAACATAAATTTAATAAAATAAGTAAATAAAATAAAAAGAAAAAAATTAAATAAAATACAACACAAAAATGGAGTAAAATAAAATAAAAAATAAAACTATATAAAATAAAAAAACTAAGTTAATTTAAATTAATTTAAATAAAAGAAAATATTAGAAAATTAATTAAAATAATTTAAAAGAAATAAATTGAATTAAAATAAAACGAAATTGAATAAATTCAATAAAAATAAATAAAAAATAAAGTAAAATAAAATAAAATAAAGTAAAATAAAATAAAAGAAATTAAAAGAAAATCAAGGAAAACCAAATAAATTAAAAATAGGATAAAATGACGGAAAATCATTTACAAAAAATAGAATAAAAAATATTTTAATTTAAAACATTTTTAAAATGAAAAAAAAAAAATATGAAAAATAATTTCTCCTCTGCCTACATAAATTCTTCACCACGTAGAGCTTATCCTCAAAATTTGTGAGTTTGAACTCTTATAGGCATTAAGTAGTACTTGGTAGTTTGAAATGTATAAAAGAATTGGCACTACCCGTACGCCACCTATCGGAATAATTTTTTTGTTATATTGCGTTGGGGTAGAAAACTAAACGATGTAAAAATTTTAAAAACCTACCTTAACGGGTTGAAAAATCATTTCCTTAATAGAACGACTCAGGCGCCACCTAGCGGGTCCAATTTTTTGTTTAAACATTTGGAAATTGATCAAGTAATATACACGCTAAATATCAGCCAAATCGGTTCATAATTAAAATTTTAATTTTTTATTACTCCGATCTTAGCTCCACCTAGCGGAATTTTTTTTGAGGAAAATATTTCTTTTCATGGTAATAATACATGTTCAGAATTTCAGCTAAATCGGACAATAATTGCGATTTTTGGAAATATCGCGACCCACGCGCCACCTATCGGATTTTTTTTTTTAATAATATTACATTGTTATTGCGACCTGAACTGTGGTGAAAATTTCAAGAGCCTAACTAAACAGGAAGTTGGTTTAAGATCTAATGCAAAAATCAGCGGACAGAAACGACGAAAGTGAAACATTTTAATAAAATGAAATAAATTAAAATTTTTTTAGATTTTTTTTTTAGATTTTTTTTTTAGATTTTTTTGTAAATATGTAGTAAAAAATGTGTTAGCAACATTTTCAATTTTAAATTGTTTTCTATAAAAACATGTATTACCTATGTATGTGATAGATACAAATCTGCATGTATGCAACTATTTTGGCACACAATAATTTTTTAATCGCTATAAAATTAATTGCCGGATGCTGTTGCTGATATGTACGTGTGCCACCAACTGTTTTTGTACATAGCTGCAATATCAGGCAGCAGCGATCAAGTATGCAATTCAACAGCAACAAACGGCCAATCAGTTCTGCCAATGAATCAACAATTGATGAATAATTTTTGTACAGTAGTAATTATATGTTTTTATACGCCTGTTGTCACATAGCAAAGATCTGTGAAATAGATAGAAAAAATTAAATTTTTGTATAAGTTTTTTTTATATTCAATTTGCGGGATATGTACAGTTGTGGGAAGAGTTTTAGTAGTGTGTAAAGGTATAAAAGAAACTACTTAAAAATTCTTGAACCATCAGCAATCAATTTTTGCATCATCACTACCAAAATTTTGCACGCAACTGTAATTACTACTTCAGTGCCATACTCAGCTCAAGTTAACAGCATCAAGATAAGGCTCAAATAAGTCATGCATACTTATTACTCATATAAGTATGTTAATTAGCATATGTTATGAACAAAGCAATGTTTTCTTTTTGAAACACCCTAACACCACTTCAACTAAGTGCTAATGACTGCTGAGCTGCTGCTGCTATAGCCTATTTGGTATGTCAGCAATTTCAATGGAACTTCGATAATGATTTAATTGCAACTTAATAGCATACAATTTCAAATGGTAAATAAATATATATACATATATGCATAGATACATACAACTCTGAAATGTGTATAGATAAATCTAGGAAAAATAAAAATTTTCAAACTACAAATTTTTTATCTATGCTTTATTTGAGCTTTGTGCCTATTTGTAAATGGATGCATATCCAAATATGCAACAACAAAGAAGATAGACAAAAAAATTGCATTCAGTTGCTGCAGCAGTTGATTGGACTACATTTGTATACCCTTCATGAAACAAAAAAAAAAAAAAATATTGGTTTTATTGGTTTTATTTTGTTTTACTTTTTTAGTTTAGTTTACTTTATTCTTTATTTTTTTATTTTATTTTTATTTTACTGTATTTTTTTTTCATTTTGTATTAATTTGTTTTATATTATTTTATTTTATTTTATACTATTTTATTTCATGATACACTGCTAAAAAATTTAACCTAAATCAATTTTTCAAACTTTTTTGTACAATATTTCAAACCGTCCAAATACCTACAAAGATTTTCAATTTTTTTTGGTTTCGATTTAAGATCTAAATAAAAAAGCAATCTAATTTTTTTTTTTTGGTTTGTTTGAATGTAATTGAATTTTGCCCACAAAAACTTCATGTGCGTCATAGCTCAGCGGTAGAGCAGTCGGCTGTGACTCCTGAGCGTTTTCGTTCGAATCCTGCCAAGTGTCACATTTTTTTTTTTATGTTATTTTATTCTTAAAACTTTAGAACAGACGGGCATGACGCGGGGAGTCTTGGTTCGAATTCCCGCCAACGGACAAAAATTTATTTTATCTTAAAACAAAATTGTTAAAACATTTCTGGTTTATAATTGAAACCCGATTCATTTAGCCAATTTCCTAGAAAACTCAAATTTTTAACCGTGTATTAATGGAATTCATTTAACTTCGTAAAGTTATCACTTCCTTCAAATGAGTGCCCAACGGCAAAGCATACAGACCAGCTTGTCATGTCTTACAAGCATGGCTCGGAGTTTTTCGTTTCATTTGTGGACTTTTTCGGGTTAATTTCTGGACGTTTTCTAAATAACTTTTGGACTTTTTCGGTATCATTTCGGGATATGTTCCGAAGTTTTTCGGGACCATTCTGGACTTTTCTAGGATTATTTTGGAACTTTTTCGGCGCCATTTCGGGATGGTTTTCGGGACTTTTTTTTGATAATTTCGGGACTTTTTTTGGGATCATTTCGGGATAGTTTTCGGAACTATTTTGGGCTCTTTTCGGGACTTTGTTGGGATAATTTCAGTACTTTTTCGGGATTATTTACTAACTTATTTTAGATGATTTATGGAATTTTTAGGAATCATTTCCGTATTACTGTTTTCAGGACCAATTTTCCCAAACGGTCGCGAAAAAGTCCTAAAAACTTCCCTAAAAGCATTCCGTAATGTTATTTGTATTGTATTTGTATTGTATTTGTATTGTATTTGTATTGTATTTGTATTGTATTTGTATTGTATTTGTATTGTATTTGTATTGTATTTGTATTGTATTTGTATTGTATTTGTATTGTATTTGTATTGTATTTGTATTGTATTTGTATTGTATTTGTATTGTATTTGTATTGTATTTGTATTGTATTTGTATTGTATTTGTATTGTATTTGTATTGTATTTGTATTGTATTTGTATTGTATTTGTATTGTATTTGTATTGTATTTGTATTGTATTTGTATTGTATTTGTATTGTATTTGTATTGTATTTGTATTGTATTTGTATTGTATTTGTATTGTATTTGTATTGTATTTGTATTGTATTTGTATTGTATTTGTATTGTATTTGTATTGTATTTGTATTGTATTTGTATTGTATTTGTATTGTATTTGTATTGTATTTTTATTGTATTTGTATTGTATTTGTATTGTATTTGTATTGTATTGTATTTGTATTGTATTTGTATTGTATTCTATTTTGTTGTACTTCATTTATTTATTTTTATTTTTTTTTTTTTTTTTCATTTTAATTAATTTTTTTTTATTCTTCTTTTTTTTGCTTCATTATTTTATTCTATTTTCCTTTTTTTATTCATTTTCATTTTTATTTTCTTGATTCATTTAAATTCAATTCAATTTATTTTGTTCTATTTTCATTTATTTAATTTTGCTCTTATTCATGAAAGGTGTAAAGCTTTTGGCGTCAACGAGGACAGCGCTCTCCTTACTTGTTTCTTTTTTTTACAAACTTGTGTGTGTGTGTGTGTGACTGTGTGCCTTGCCTACAGCCATATTAAGTAAGCTTTTGTATCTAAAAATGATTTGGTTTTGGAATGCGACATTTTTTCTACTAGGTAGGTAGGTAGGTAGAAGTGGCTGCCGCAAAGGCACACCTAGGCCAGTAATAAAAGGCCCGTTGTGATACCACCAAACACTAGGAAAGTCAGTCCCGGGGCCCGGCCATATGGAAAATCCCAGTGCTGTTGGGACTCTCCATATAGCCGAAACCCGGGACTGACACTCCTAACCGACACCGCTACCCCTCCTCGAACCATTTTGATAACTTGATGAAGGCCATCAAGTCCTTTATGTCTAGCTCCGCGACCTGGCTTAAGCTAACCAGGAAGGGAACTCCCAGAGAGCGCCTTCTCGCTCCGCTTAAGGCCGGGCAGTTGCAGATGAGATGCTCCACCGTTTCCTCTTCCTCATCATCTTTGCAACTCCTGCAGCATCGTCGGTAGGGAACGCCTAGCCTTGCTGCGTGCCTACCAATAAGGCAGTGCCCGGTTAAAACACCTATTAATATGGAGATTTCCTTCCTTTTTAGGGCGTATATGTGTCTAGATCTTTTAAGATCGCATTTTGGCCAGGTTTGCTTGGATATCCGGCACCCTGGGGCTTGTAGCCATCTTTCGTTGGCTTCGCGGAGTGTATGCTCCTTCAGCATTAGCTTGCACGTGGCATACGGCATACCTATGCGCTCTTTATCTTGAAGAATCTGCTTGGTCGTGCCCTGCCTGGCAAGTTCGTCTGCCCTACAGTTTCCCTCAATGTCCCTGTGTCCCGGGACCCATGTGAGGTTCACGCGGTTCTGTTGGGCCATCTCTTGAAGAGATCGACGACAGCTGAGCGTCAGTTCAGAGTTGAACGAGTAAGAGCCAAGGGATTTGATGGCCGCTTGGCTGTCGCTGAAAATACAGATATCCTGTCCGATGGTGCGTTTACCTATCCAAGTCACGGCGTCCATGATTGCAGAAACTTCAGCCTGGAAGACGCTGCAGTGATCAGGTAGTCTAAAGGAGAGTTCTAGGTCCAAATCCCTTGAGTAAACCCCTCCTCCGACTCTGCCGTCTAACTTCGAGCCGTCGGTGTATATAAAAGTGCCGCCATTAGTAGCGGGACACCGATCTATGTTCTCCCAGTCTTCCCTGCTGGGAATGTTTATTCTAAAACAACAATCTCCGACTGTTGTGGTCGCACACCGATCTGTGCTCAGAGGGAGAAAGCTGTAAGATCTTAGAATACAGGAGTGTCCAATAGTGCTTGCGCCCCAGACGGACGTTTCCCTTAGACGCAGAGCCGATGCCGCTGCTGCCCGGTACCCTTCCAGATCGAGTGGCAAAAAGCCAAGAATGGCCTGGAGAGCTTCATTGGGCGTTGTTCTTAACGCCCCGCTTATACAGATCATGCTCGATCTGTGGACTTTTCCTAACAGATTTAGGTTTGTTGCCTTTCCTAGCGCAGGCCACCATACCACGACTCCATACAGCAAAATTGGCTGTATTATCGCAGTGTAGATCCATCTGCAAATTTTGGGGCTGAGCCCCCATTTTTTGCCAATGGCTCTTTTACACGTGTAAAGTGCAATGCACGCTTTCCTCTGGCGCTGGATGACATTCTCCTTCCAGTTAAGCTTTCTATCTAGAACTGTGCCTAGGAATTTGGCTTTATCAGCTAAGTTCAGGCGCACGCCATCTAGTTCTGGTAGGTTCAGCGGTGGTATCTTGTACCGCCTGGTATAAAGGACAAGCTCCACCTTTCCCGGGTTGATGCTAAGTCCGCAGCGAGAGGACCATGAAGAAACTTCTCGCAGTGCTACTTGCATCAAGTCACACAGGGTTTGTGGGAATTTGCCCCTATATGCAATAGCTAAATCGTCTGCATATGCCACTATCTTCCCGCCCCCCCACCTTGTGTCTCGTAGCAGCGAGTTTACGGTGAGGTTCCATAGGAGCGGGGAGAGAACACCACCCTGAGGCGTTCCTCTTGTGACATAGCGTGAAAGATCAACTGTTCCCAGTGAAGAAACTATTTTCCTTCCCTTTAGTAGTTGATCAATTAGTCCAATAAGAGACCTATTTATGCCCAGGTTTGTTAAAGCAGTGTTAATAGCCTCCGGCCTTATATTGTTGAAAGCCCCTTCGATGTCCAGAAAGGCCACGAGACAGTACTCCTTTTCGTGCAATGATTTTTCAACAATAGAGACTAGGCTGTGGAGCGCAGTTTCCGTTGATTTACCTTTGGTGTATGCATGTTGATAGCTAGAAATAAGGTTGCTATCAATAGTAGAGGAGAGATAATCGCTAATTATCCTCTCGAAGGTTTTAAGTGCAAAAGACGAGAGACTGATCGGTCTGTAGTCTTTAGGCTCATAGTGTGAGGCCTTCCCAGCCTTTGGAATAAAGACTACCGTGGCGCTTCTCCAGGAGCACGGAATGTAATTAAGAGCCAGGCAGGCTGAATAGAGAACTACCAGCCATTTAGCTGATATTTCCAGCGTGTTTATAAGTTGTGCGGGGAAAATCCCGTCTGGCCCGGCTGCCTTGAACGGCTCAAAGCTTTTGATTGCCCACCTTACCCTTTCCTCCGTAATGGGTATGTTTACCGCCAGGTTTGTTGCAGATGCTACAGGTGCATCATACAAGTTCCCCGGAAAGTGTGTGTTCAGGAGCAGCTCCAGGGTTTCCCCTTCCGTGCTGGTCCAAGATCCGTCAGGCTTCCGTAAATAGCTAATGGCTGTTTGAGTTTTTGATAGCACTCGTCTAAGTCTCGCTGTATCATCGACTTTTTCGACCCCGGTGCAGAAATTTCTCCACGAAGTTCTCTTCGCTTGCCTTAGAGCCTTTTTATAGGCCCTCAGTTTAGCTTTATATTCGAGCCATTCAGGCTCCGTACCGATGCTCTTGGCCTTGTTAAATTGCTTCCTGCATGATATACGGAACGAATCCAGGTCGTAAGACCACCAGTGGGGTCTATGTTTGCCGCGTGGTTTTGGTACTGGACAAGCCTGCTCTAGGGCATTTGAGAGCGCCGTTGTAAAGGTCGTTACCAGATCATCCAGTTCTCCCACTGATGAGGGGGCTTGTGGAGGTAATACTGGTAGGTCCCTAGCTAATATTTGGTTATGTAGCTGCCAGTTAGTGTTGCGTGGATTTCGTTTCATGACTGGCTGCTCAACAATAAAGTCTAACACAATTTCTATGTACCGATGGTCAGAAAATGAATGCTCATCAAGAACACGCCATTTTCTGACCCACTCATAAGCACCTTCGCTACAAACAGTGAGGTCTATAACCTCCCTACGAGCTTTAGTTATAAAAGTAGGCTCGTTACCCACGTTACAAACCACCAAGTTAGTTGTTAGTAGGTAGTCAAACAGAGACTCGCCCCTAGCGTTAATATCGGAGCTTCCCCACTGGACGTGATGAGCATTAGCGTCAGCTCCAATAATAAGATGGCCCGTACAGAAATTATCCACCAGATCTTTCACCTCCTTTTGTGGAGGAGGTTCTTCGGCGTCATAGGGCATATAGACCGACGCCATCGTTAGGCTGGTGCTGCCGACTGTTAAGCTGGCAGCTGTAGCGTCACCATTTGAGTAGTTGGGTAATAGAAAGGTGTTTAGCTCAGACTTTACCAAAATACATGTTCTGACCTTGCCCTCATCATTGGCTTGGATGAGCTTATACCCCTTAGTCCCCAATCCACAGATCCTAGAGCTATTGACCCAGGGCTCTTGGATAAGGACCACGTCTACGTCGCCTTTAGAAAGACGACTGCTTAAAACAGCCGAGGCTGCTTTAGATTTGTGCAGATTTATCTGAAGCACCACCAACATGAGAGAGCTCAGACATCCCTGCCGCCAGCGTGTCGTCGAGGTCTGGCCTGTTCCGGGGGCTGTCTCTCAACGAGGAGTTGTTCAGAGCACCTGCACGATTTGGCGTGGCGGGAACCCTGCTGTCTGAAGCAGCATCAACGTTAGTGTGCTCAGGTTTAGCCACGATCGTGACGTCGAGGCCTTCTTCGTCAAGCAGGCTTTCTTCTATCGCCGAGTTGTTCGCAGCACCATCGCAATTTGACGTGGCGGATAACATACTTTCCGCGTCGGACTCCTCTGCTTTCCCTTCCGATGCCTCGATCTCCGAGTCCTCCGGAGCGTCCGGAATAGCAGCGCGCTGTGCATCGCCACGGTATACGTGGATCACGATCTGACCCAAGCCGTAATGCACTCGTCCGTTGCACCGTTTAAGGGGCTCGAGCGCCTCCTTATTCAGAGTGATAACCACCTGTCTATTGGGCCCAACCACATCATCGACCAGATTGACGCCCCAATCCTGCGTCGGGAGAGACGGATTCCAGACCTGCAGCATCTCAAGAATATTCTCGGGTTCTGCAGGGACGGCAGGAATCCATGCCCTTGCCCTTGGCCGAGCAGGAATGTCCTTCCAGTCGACGACATCTAGTCTTGCCCCTGGATAGACTTCACCCAGTCTTGCAACTGCTGCCTTATACAGTGCGACAGTTCTTGCATCCTCGCACGCGAATATTTTGATCTGACCTTGGTGCCAGCCCGCGTCAGTACCTCGCGGCGGACTACCCGGAGACTCACGCATTAAGTGGAGGAGGGCCCTGCCCATTTCATTCCGGACATACAGCCACTGGTCTTTGGGGATGGACCAGCGGTCGTTACCTCGGTCAATGAAACCTATAAGGATTCTGTCCTTGGTTACTTCAGCAAAGCTGAGTTTTCCCACTACGGGGTTGACCTGATGCCGCTTCGGATGGGGGTCTACCTCTCCGTCCGATCTCTGGCGTTTGAAGGGATTACCGTTCACCCTCTTAGGCACATAGGGCCTCTGGAAATTTGGTATCAGAGCTTTCGCTTCCTCCACCATCTTCCTTTCTTCCGGCGACAGCTTCTCCTGCGATGCTCCCTCATATCTTTTAAGGATCCTTGCGGCCTTTCTTTTATCCCAGTACGCAAAGCGTCGGGGAGATGCCTCTTTGGGGGGATTCAGACTCGTAGTTGCCATCGCGGTCTCTCCCTTTACGGCGTCGTCCTTCTCTTTCGAAACTCTGAAGCCAGGTCGTGAGACCATTGCCCCAGATGTGAAGAGATTGGGTTTCGTACCAGCGCTTGATGGAAGCTTAGCTTCCGCCGTTTTCAGTTTGGGGGATGACTGACCCGTAGTTTCCATCGTTGTCGGCCTCCCAGTTAACTTTGAGGCGGAGTTTGTCCTCCGGCGTTGTGTTTTCGCTTGCTCCAGCATAGTTCTTCTCTGCTGCGGAGTAAACGAAGTCGTTAATTGCTTTGTATTTTGTGTGTTCTTCATCTTGTTCGTACGACCCCTCGCCGGACAAGGCCAGCTTAGGGTCAAGGGTAGTGTAAGGGGAAGTGTGTCGTCCGCCGCGGCAGAGCCCCATACCGCGGTAAGACCATAGTTACTCCCTGAGGCGGCCCGGTATCAGTGAGGCTCCGTTCGACTACAGCCACGATTTGCCTCCCGGCTGCAAACGTCCAATGGGCACGGTATCGCATAACACCCTGGATTGGGAGGGAAAAGTTTTGCACATTTATATAGCGAGCCGCTTGCTTCAAGACAGACGCCCGCTTACAGCCGCACCTCTTGGTGTACAGACGCTGCGAAAAAGACCCCGGTGAGCCCTTAAACCAAGTATGTCAGAGTGGCCCCCCCGGGGCTCCCTCTCTTTCTGCCGCGAGCCTAGGTAGCTCAACGTTGCCCAGAGTGCACGAACGAGGACGCAAGAGTCGGGATTGAGCGCGGTCACTCAGCAACCACACCCCATTACTATATTAGATGTAATCTTTTGTGAGCGAGCTGAAAAAAATACCAACTCGCTATGTTGTTGAAGATTAAAAATGTTATAACAAAATTTCGTAGGCAGGTTGTTCTTTTGCAACTCACTCACAAAAGATTACGGTTTTTAAAGTCATTAGCTGCGATGAAATTAAACTAAAAAGTATAATTTATTTATATTTAAAGTACTTTATGTTTTTCCTAGTAAGAAGGCATTCGCTTAGTTGAGTTGTTTCGTTTGCAGTTGGCAAGGTCTACTTTTTTTTCTCTGGGGGCAACAATTTCTAGTTAAACAATTTGTGTTTTGATTTGGAATGTGGACAACTTTTTAAACGGAAAATTTCAAAAAACTATCAATCAATTAATTAATATGTTAAACTTTGCAACATTCATGGCATACCGATTTGCTTAATAAAATGAATTGTTTGAGGTTGGCGACGGGTTTAATAACATCTGTTTTCGCAGATTTTTTCGCCAAATTTGAACCAAAAAAGAATTAAAATTAAAAAAAAAAGATTTGAAAGATTAAAATGAAATAAAAAGATACATTAAATTAACAAAATTAAATAAAAGTAAAAAGAAAAAAAGTGAAAAAAAATAAAATAAAAAGGAATTAAATAAAATAAAATTAAAAAAATAAATAAATAAAAAGGACGTGTGGCACTCGAGGACTGCCGCGGTAAAGCTTTTGCATATCACTTTTTATCAACTTATGCAATTATAATATTTATGAAAACTCAATGAGCATATTTATGACTTTAGAGCAGTACAGCCTTAACCTGTTAACAGTATAGCCTATACAGCTCCAATTTTATGTTATCGGCCTGCTGCTAACATCAGTACAACGTCATACTGTTAGTAGTATAGCCTAAATGTGGTTCAAAATGGCGCCCAGCGCACAACTTGGGCTTGGTCCTTCTGACCGCGCAGCACGGCAACCAACCATAGTCTAAATGTAGGCAACGTTTACAGATCCAATTTTAATGTAATGTAATGTACAGCTACAATTTTATGTGATCGGCCTGCTGCTAACATTAGTACAACGTCTAACGCCTAAATGTATGCAACGCTTATATTTATTTTTGTCAAGTTATGTTGCTAACGCGAACCTTTCAACATTGAAAAAAGTCCGTTACGAACTCTTTTTAACATTAACATTTTTTTCATTTCACTCCCACCGCCAAGGCCTGCGATAAAATCTATGCAATAGTTTACAAATAAATAAATACTTAGTTTGCAATTTGCCTGCAGGCGCACTAAGCAGTGTTTGGTGTAACGGTTACACGCTGTGGCTTAGAAATTCCTAATCTCCTCTCCTTGGTTCGATGACCAGTAAAGGTGATGAAAGATTTCTAAGCAACAATACAAAGCGGGAGAACGAAATCAAACACTGAAGATGGCGGATCGCCGAAACCGGTTTGTTACAAAACCAAAATTGACAAGGGATGACGAAAAATCGTTCCGATATACATCTAGTATCCACCCTGTCGGAAAAACACAAAATCAAATTAACTCGGTTTGAAAAGATCCTTTAACAAGATCGAAATTGCAATCATCGTAGTTGGTATTGTATGTAGCATTTTTCAACTTGTTTCGCCAAAAACTCAAAAGAATAATTTGATAAAAAATTAGCATTAAAACTGTACTTCAAAAGCGGATGGCTATCTCTATTAAATACCACAAAGACTTCCCAAAGCTATTCGAAAAGCTATTTCATATAAGGAAATGAAAATTGTTTTTTAATTTTTTTCTTAAACTTATAATCGAACGTTTTTCCTGTGTCTTGTTAGCCAACTCCCGGGCGTATTTTGTCCAGTGGCGCTAACAAATACCAAAATCACAATAAAAATATGAACTTTATTAATAACAAGAATTACAAAATTCGATAAAAAAAAAGTTGTTGATGGGAAAAAATGTTGTACAAATGTTGTACACAAAATACATTCCAACATTTATGAATTCCAAAAGCGTTGAAGCAGTCGAATGAATGTTGGAAAAAAGCAGACACAAAGTATTTCAAATGTGTTGTGCGCATTTTGTTGCGTTTGGAATGCATAAATTGAGCAGAAAAAAAAAACAGAAAACTGATTAAAAAATTATAAAGAACACAGATGAGGAATAACAAGAACAACAAACTAAGAAAAACAGTAAAAGAGAGGAAACAGTTGTACGCGTACAGTGGCGCTTTTGCAGCACCGAAAGCATTTAATAAACAGCGTCATCACATAGATGTATTTACAGTGACTCGGAAAATTGTGTGTAAAATAAAATTAAATAAATTAATAATGTAAAATAAATTACATTATAAAATAATATATGTAAAATAAAATAAAAAAAATTAAATAATTAATTTTAATAAAAAGGTAAATGAAATAGTATTAAATATAAAATTTAATCAAATCAAATAAATAAAAAAAAATTAAAAAAATTAAGTTAAAAAAATTATAACAAAAATAAAACTGAAATTAAAATAAGATACAGTAGAAAAAAAAAAATAAAAATAAAGATGAAATAAATATAGAAATAAAATTAAAAAAAAAAAATAAAATAAATTTAAAAAAAAAAATTAAGATGAAATAAATATGGAAATAAAATAAAAATAAAAATTAAATAAAAGTAAAAAAATTAAAAATAAAGTAAAATAAAAATAAAATGAAAATAAAATAAAAATAGAATAAAAATAAAAATAAAACAATTCAAAATAAAGTAATCTAACAATTAAATAAAATGAAAATAAAATAAAAATAAAAATTATAATTATAATTATAATTAAAAAAAAAAAAAAAAAAAAAATAAGATAAAGATTAAAATAAAAAATAAAATAAAAATAACATAAAATAAAATCTAATAAAAAAAAATAAAAATAAAACAAAAAAAAATAAAATAAAAAAATTAAGTAAAAATAAAATAATAATAAAAAAAAAAAAAAAATAAAAATAAAATAAAAGAAATTAAAAGTTATATAAACTAAAATAAATATAAAAATAAAGTAAAATAAATATAAAAATGAAATAAAACAAACATAAAAATAAAATAAACAAGCATAAAAATAAAAATAAAATAAAATGAAAATAAAATAAAAATGAAATAAAAATGAAATAAAAATAAAATAAAATAAAAACAAAATATAATAAAATAAGATAAAATAAAAAAAAATAAAAAATACAAATTAAACAAAAACAGAGTATAATAAAATAAAAATATTTTAAAACTAAATGAAATAAAATTAAAATAAAATAAAAACAAAACAAAAATAAAATATAATAAAAAAAAAAATAAAAATAAAATATAATAAATAAAAAATAAAATAATAAAATAAAAATGAAATAAAAATAAAAGTAGAATAAAAATAAAATAAAAATAAAATAAAAATAGAAAAAAATTATATAAAAATACAATAAAATTAAAAATAAAATAAGATAAAAAATAGAATTAAAATATAAATAAAAAAATAAAAATAAAATAAAATAAAAATAAAAATAAAAATAAAATGAAAATAAAATAAAATTAAAATTAAATAAAAATAAAATTAAGTTAAAATCAAGTGAAATTAAAAGAAAAAAATTAAATTGAATTAAAAAAATAGAAATTAAATAAAAAAAATAAAAATTAAATTAAAAAAAATAAACATTAAATAAAAAATGAATTAAACAAAAATAATAAATTTAAAAAAAAATAACATAAAAAAAAAGATAAAACAAAATAATATTAAATTAAATGAAAAATTATTTTAAAAAAAAAGTTGCTAGAAAAATTTAATTTTCTATACCCGATTTTCTCTACAAGTCACTGTATTTCTTCACATGCATCCAAAAAAACACGCCGCAAGCTACGCATACATATATTTTTGTTGTTTGTGTTTAAGTTTTTATACGCCGGCACGCGCATACACATTTCATATACTGGGGAGCGTGGTGGCCAACATGCCTGCAAGCGCAAACGTTGATGGCTGGCCACGATCAGCAAAGCAACAACGGCTGACTGCAACAGCAACGAAAAAAAAAAATGTGGCGCCACCGTTTGTTAGCGGCATTTATGAGCCGCTTCGATAAACATACATTGCGGTTGTCATAGACATTTGCTGTGGCAGTTGCATACATACATACATGCATATATTGACCACTTCTGAGGACGGTACGAGGATATATGAAAGCAATTGTCCACAGCGCAGCACGTACGACACACTTTTTTTGACGGTTCGATTTTTTTTTTTACTGCGTTGGATGTGACGAGTTTTCTTTTCGGCAGCTTTGAGGTAGAAATATGTTTGGATTTAATTAAATTAAGTAGAATAATAGATAAGATAAGAACGCTTTTGATCTATTACAAAGTAAACTTACCATTTTTTATCCATATACAAAAGAATAAATATGTATTGCAGGAATAAATGGCAACCCTAGGTACTAACCCTGCTTAGAAATATTTTTTTTGAGATATGACATAAAGTACCTTTCATTTGATACCCATATTGGCATAGATATAGCTAAAAAAAATAATAATTAAAAAAGGTGGCAACCTTTTTAAAACAACCTTAGTGGCAACCCCCCGTTAAAAAGTCTTAGAATGTAATACATCACCTATATACCAAATTTTATCTAAATCGGTGGAGGCGTTTTTGAGTTAGTATTGGCTATCTAGGCATGGTTTCTTTGAAGTTGTAAGTTAAGGATAGTTCTAGAAGCATTTCTCAATCTTGCCTATCAGATTCTCCTATAATACACGTTTTTCCGCTCTTTGTATATTCCTTTATTAATTTTTTCATTTATTTTGTTTTTTACAGCCCGCACATTAAGCTGTTATTGCGATGGTAGTTGCCCAGATAATGTCATAAATGGTACATGTGAGACACGCCCAGGTGGTTCTTGCTTTAGCGCTGTCGAAGAAGTTTACGATGAAATCACAGGCACATACGAAGAGGAGCGAACATATGGTTGCATGCCACCCGAAGAAAATGGCGGACTATTAATGGTGAGTGTCAACTCTTTTCCCGCTCTTTTTCAAAAATAACTAATTTCTTTCATCTCTCTCTACAGTGCAAAGTCGCCGCTGTACCACACCTGCATGGCAAAAATATAGTCTGTTGCGATTCGGCAGATTTCTGCAATCGTAATATACATCCAGAATATACACCGAAAAGCACAACCACCCCGCCTGAATTACCAGTGAGCTCACAATCGATACACTACCTGCTCATGCTAACCTCACTCATAGTCTGTCTGACGATATTCGTAGTGGTGCTACTCATCTTCTGCGTAATGTATCGAAGACGCGAGAAACAGGGCAAACAACCACGTCTCATTAGCTCGATGTGTAATAGTCAAATCTCACCGTTATCACAATTGGTTGGACAAAGTACTGGCTCAGGTTCTGGACTACCACTCTTAGTACAACGCACGATCGCCAAACAAATACAAATGGTACACTCTGTGGGTAAGGGACGTTATGGTGAGGTCTTCTTGGCTAAATGGCGTGATGAACGTGTTGCGGTGAAAATCTTCTTCATGACCGAGGAGTCATCATGGTTCCGTGAAACCGAAATCTATCAGACAGTCCTGATTAGGCACGAAAATATACTCGGTTTTATCGCAGCCGATATCAAACACATGGGCAGTCATACACAAATGATGTTGATCACCGATTTCCATGAGAATGGCAGTCTACACGATTATCTCGCCACTTCGGTGATTACACCGCAGAAGTTACAAATCTTAGCTTACTCACTCGCTTCCGGCTTGGCTCATTTGCATGATGAAATTGTTGGCACCCCTGGAAAGCCGGCGATTGCTCACCGCGATATCAAGAGCAACAACATACTCGTTAAACGTAATGGTGAATGCGCTATAGCTGACTTCGGCTTGGCTGTCAAATACACTTCCGAGATGGATGAAATACAAATTGCACAGAATGCACGCATTAGCACAACCCGCTATATGGCTCCAGAAATGCTCAATCAATCTCTGAATCAACAACAATTTGAGGAGTTCAAACGCGCTGATATGTATTCGGTCGGTTTGGTCTTATGGGAAATGTGTCGTCGTTGTTATACTCAAGTGCCCGGTTCGAATACGACCACATGCGAAGATTATGCTTTGCCGTATCATGATGTGGTGCCCGCTGATCCCACATTTGAGGATATGTACGATGTGGTGTGCGTGAAGGGCTTCCGTCCGCCAGTGCCATCGCGTTGGCAAGATGATGATGTTTTGGCGACTATGTCAAAAATAATGCAAGAATGTTGGCATCCAAATCCCACGGTGCGTCTGACGGCGTTACGTGTGAAAAAGACACTGGGGCGTTTACTGGAGTAGGCGCCTTGGAGAGCACTCGCTTTGCTCACTGCGTAGCAAGCCTAGTTTATTAAACTTTTTTTTTTTGTCAAATAATATTTAAGTCTACTTTAAGTTAAATGTAGTTTTTGAATTCAAAATTTATTATTTAAAGTTTAGTATTAAGTTTAGTTTATGTTTAGCTTTTGTAGGTAAACGTTTTGTAAACAAAACGCTTTGTAAATTTTTGAATAGCATTTAAGTTCGAATTTAAGTTTTAAGTGGCATGGAATTACAGTAGGAGCGCATTTTAAAAAATACTTTTGAAATCATAGATCAATATTTCAAAGCTAAAAATAATGCCTGAGTCCTCTGCTATCATCTACACTTAGAGCCCCTGGACGACTGAGTGGAGAAACAAACTATTTCAAAATATTTTTCAAAAACGCCTTTACTCGAAATTTTTTTTTCAAATTTTGTTTTAAAAACGCAATATCTCGAAAAAACTTAAAAAAGATATAAGTATTTGACTTTTTCAAAAACGCCCTTACTCGATTTTTTTTCAAATTTTTTTAAACACGCAAAATTAGCTATATTTGAACCAAAATTCAATATATGTTCCGCCGAGATAGACAATGATCAGATAGGGCATCAAATTCTGAAATAGAGCGTTATTTAAAAAAAATTTTGCCAGAGGGCGTTTTTGAAAAGTATTTTGAAATAGGTTCATATGCCTCATCGAATTTTTCCATTCGATTTTTAAACTATACACGTATCGTAGCACAGGCTAAAATGTCAAATCTAATTCTATATTTTTCCGAACTTAACTTTTCGAATTTCCAAGAATTTTTTTTTTCGAATTTAAAATGCAAGTCGAGTTCATGCCAGAACTATGTTAAGTTATTGAATAGAGCTCTTAATATTTGCCACGTTTTCACGATTCCAAGATTCAATTTATAAAGGCGAAAATATAGATACAAAATATGAAAATAATCGAATTTGAATATTTTCGAACTTTGTTGGAGTTTCAATTTGAATTGAAAATCCAAGTCGAGTTTATCGGAGAATACTGTAAAATTTTTGAATAATTTTTACCACTGTTTCACGGCTTCCAGATCAAATTTTTTAAATTCGAAATTAAAACAGTTAAATATCGAATAATCAAGATTGTGTAATTTAGTTTCGAAAAATCCCAATTTTCGTGTTGAATACATCAAATTCGAAAAGAGTATTGTATTGATCGAACATACAGGTCTTTTGGTATTGAATAAGAGAATTGGAATTGTTTGAAAATGATTTGATCTATTCGATTTTCAAATCTAATTTATTTAATTTTCCGATTTTTACTTTTCGAACTTAAAAGTCCCAATTTTCGGGTCGAATATATTAAATGCGAAAATAGTTTTGTATTGATCGATCATACAGGTCTGTTGATATTAAAAAAGAGAATTGGAATTCTTTGAAAGCGATTTGATCTAATTGATTTTCAAACTATAATCTAATTTGTTTAATTTTCCAATTTTTACTTTTCGAACTTAAAAGTCAAATCGAGCGACTTCTGTTCAAAAATTTTAATTGGTTTCTTAGTTTTAAAAACGGTTTTACATTTCCAAGATTCAGTTTTTCAGTTTTTCAGTAATTCCAAGTTAGAGCTATGAAATTTCGAAAAATCGAAGTTGAGTAATTTAAATTTGAAACGTCAAATTGTTGTTTAAATGTTGGAGCTATTATCGAATCTTATATAAAAAACGGTCGGTATTGAGTAAAGGCACCCAAGTAATTGACTAAGTTGTAAACTATCGAACCAAACCAATTTGTTTAACAATTCGAAGGATAGATATATAAAATTCGAAAATAGCGCTACGAGCAAGTTAGTTTCGAAAAACGGTATTTGCTGTTAGCATCATTAGACTTAGTTATGCACTTTGCAAACTGATTTAAAATGAGAGCAGTACCTATGTCAAGCTAATTTTCGAAACCATAGACGAATATTACAATTTTGTTTGCTATTCGAAGCTTAAATTCGAAAATACAGCTACGAAAATTTTAGTTTCAAAAAACGAGTTTTTTCAGTTAGCTCTTCAAAGACTTAGTTATAATATTATAAAAGCTAATTCACAAAGAATGAAGTAAAAAATTAGTGTTCGAAAACACAGACCAAAATGTCGACCACTGAATTTTCTAATTTGTCCCATTCGAAGAAAATATACGAAATTCGAAAATAGAAGTACCAGCTTTACGAAATATATAACTGTGTCGAATACTTGATTCGAATTGCATTGCTTAATTGGACCTAGGATGTTCGAAGAAATTCACTGCATACATAGATCATAGAGCTAGCTCGAATGCAAAAATAGAACTACATACCAACTTAACTTGATATAGATTCGTGTCGAATAAATAATTCGAATTGTATGGCGTTATATAATAGAACTTTAGATGTTCGAAAAAAATTTGCTGTATACGTAGATCTAAAGCCAGCTCGAAAACGGAAATTAATGTGCTAAATTTTGTCGAAATAATTTTGCATTACCTAAAAAAAAACTACTTACCCCGTTTTTCGAAGTTAGCCTCCAAAATTTAATTATGGGCTTTCGAAGTTCGAAAATAGACCCTTTTAATTTTGCTTTTCCAATTGCTGTATTGAAAAAATTAACCTCCTTGTTCGATTGGTATACACTTTTTGTTTTTAAAGTTGTCAAAGGGTTCCAAAGTTAGATCTTCGAAAAAATTAAAAACCGTATATTTCAAAATTTGTTCAACTGATTTCGAAAAACTTCATGCTGTTATCAAAAAAAGGTTGCCCATCGAACATGGAAGTTAAGCAGCCATGTGGGCATGGTCAAAGGGTCTAATTTCGAACTTCGGAAGCCCATAACTAAATTTTGGAGGCTAACTTCGAAAAACGGTGTACGTAGTTTTTTATGTATGTCTCAATCTGTTCAAAAAAGTTGGTTCTATCCCATGCCCACAAAAAAAATTGATTTCGCTGAATATGTACCTACTGTAATTAATGTAAGCAAGCAAAATTTTAAATTCGAGAAAATATGAAATTCGAAAATAGAGCTAAATTCTAACTCTGAAGCTACACGAAAAGAATAAATCGAGGGCCACTCTCTTTAGCATTTTGTATTACATTTTTTTATAAAATGATGTCTTTATCTAGTTTAAAACAAAACTGTGCCAGAATTAAAAAAAAAAATGATTTGCCTTAAAACACCTGAGAAATTTTTTGGAAGCTTTTACAAAAAAAATGCCTTTAAAAAATCGAAAATTTTAATAAACTCTTTACCAAACATGCTTCGATAGCAAACTGCCTTATTTTGCAATGAATTAAAATAAATCTAAATAAAAATAATATACAAAATTTAATAAAAAAAACACCAAGACACGAGTTAGAAAGAACGAAACTTCACTCAACTATATTTCTTGTGATGTTTTTTGTAAAATTTTCGAACGTTTAGTCAGAAAAATCTTACAAGTGTCGATAACCAGAAAATATTTGAGGAAGATCTAAATAGCGCATAAAATAATTGCTCAGCACTGATAAATCTAATAACTCCAAATCGAAAAAAAAAATTAAAAAGGTTAATTGGGTTATTCTCTCTCAATTTTTCGTTTTTCAAATATAACACAAGAAAATGCTAGACTTTTGGCAAAAATTTTTCCAACAAGAACAAAAAACACACGTATTTTGATGTTGCATGAAAAAAATTTTGCAGTTTTGACATTGATGTGTTAATTTCATGTGTTTTTTATGAAAAAAATTTTAAGAGAAGACCCCCAATGTCTTTAATAGCCTTTAAAATTTAAATATTAAAAATAAACTGAATATTTAAAAAAATTTATTTTATTTTCCAATTTGCCAAGAAAATTTTAAAAATTAATATTAAACTTAAAAAAAATATTTGTTTGTGATTAAAATACAAAAAGGTCTTAAAACAATTTTAAATTTTGATATAGATTTTTTTTTCTCATTTGTTAAAAATTGAATATACCATGTGTAAATGAAAAATTTGTATGTATGTATGTACTGAAAAAAAAAAAACATTTTTTCTTTGAAAAATATAAATAACTACACTAGAAATAGATAAGTCAAAAACTAGTTAAATAACTGCTAGAGTGTTTTTTGTTGTTTTTTTTTTGTTTTTTTTTATCGTTTTTTTTTTTTGTTTTTGTTTTGTTTTTTTTTGTTTTTTGCTTTTTTTTTGTATTTTTTTGGTATTTTTTTGTATTTTTTTTGTATTTTTTTTTTTGTAAAAAGATGCTTTTTTTTTGTTTTTTTTTTTTTGTTTTTATTTTGTTTTTTTTTTTATGTTTTGTTTTTTGCTTTTTTTTGTTTTTTTTTTTTGGTTTTTTTGTGTTTTTTTGTATTTTTTTTTTTTTTTTTTTTTTGTTTTTTTTTTTTGTATTTTTTTGTATTTTTTTTTTTTTGTAAAAAGATGCTTTAATAATTATTTTTATTTAAATAAGTTTTACAACTATGCAAAAAAAATATAAAATAAAAAAATATAAATAAAACATAAAAATATAAAAATAAAAATTAAAAATTAAATAAATATTCAACTACATAAATATTAATGTAAATATAGTAATGTAAAACCGTGTAAATAGTTTTTGTTGTGTTGTATAGTGCCTACACTTATACAAAATAAACTTAAATGTAAAAAAAATCAAAGTTGCTAAATTAAAGTTTAAAACTAAAATTAAAAAAAAAAAAAAAAAAAATTTAAATTACATAAAAATATATAAAATACAAAGAAGTAAATAAACTTACTATAAATTAATATATTATATAATGACATTTAATAAACTAAAATTATATAAGCTTATAGTTTTAACTATTGTTAGTGCTGAAAAAAATATTAAAATAACACAAATGTTCAAAATTTTAGTTAGCTAACGAAGTAGTCTTTACCAACTTAGTAATGCCCCAACCCATTATGGGCATTCACTTATGACGTGCACAAAGGCAATTAAAATTTTTGTCGACGATTCGGTGAGATTTCCACAATTAATCAGCTTAAGTAAATCTCAAAATTTTTGAAACAAATTCTGATATACCCAAGTCTTTAAAATCGACTAAAAATATATATAAAGATTTACTTGAGCTAGTTGAATTTTAAAACACCTCAAAACCATTCACAAAATGTTTAGCTCACTTTTGCTCTCTGCGCTCGTCATCTCGTCATAGTCCATACATACAGAAACTAAAAACTAGAAAATTAAGTTTAACTTGCGTTTTCTGTCTAGACATTTTTAGTTGTAATTAATAAGCCATATTTACATAATAATTACGTTTTTTATATTAATTCTTACTTTAAGTTCTATATATAATTGTAATAAAAATTAAAAATACAAATACATAAATTTAAATTCTTATATTAATATTCATATTGAAATACAATACATTTAGTATTCTGTATTTATTGAACTTTAAAGTTAGTAAAATTTAAGTTCATTTATTTCGAGACAAAAAAGATAATAATAATAAAAATAACCACACAAAAAAATTTATTTAAAAAACAAACAAAAAATGAGTTTCTTATTTTATTTGAAGATCAAAAAAAGTTTTGTTCAGACTTCTTCAGGTTTCAAAGATCAGTCTCTTCAATATGATGCTTGTTTTGACTGCAAAGCTTATTCGGCTGTTCCAATTGAAGTTGCGTAGTACCAACAGCTTTCCGAATAAAAGCTCGTTACTCATAGGTGACTTTAATGCACACCACACTATGTGGCATTCCTGTCTTATGGCCGAGATAACGTTAGCAGAACTGCTACGGGACCAAGAGACTAAATTGGTTAATGTTAGAGAGCACGCGGGAACGCTGTGCAGGCAGTTCCTTCTGTCACAAGCCAAGACATCCAAACCGTAATCTTCTGAATGCAGATCCGCCCCCTAGTGACATAAGACAATACCTCCGCAAGCGCTATAATGAGATCCGGCATCACCTCACGTTACAGCGAAGCCATAAGTGCGCTCTAACCGACAACCACACCAAGTCGGTAGATATTTTTGGCAGATCTCGACCTGTGAACCCCTTCTAAACAGTCATCCACCCGAAACAGCTGAAGAACGCAACGGTGACTAGAGCCACCCTGACCCATATTCGCTCTGGATACTCTAACAGGTTAAACTCTTACTTATCCAGACTAAATGAGACCATTTCAAACACATACCCAGCATGTGGTATGTCCCCCATGACACTCTACATCTCTTTAACTATTCAATTGAACCTATTCTTCTAACTCCCCTTTAGCTCTGGTCCAACCATTTTGAAACTGCTGGGACTTCGGTTAGAAGAGCTTGATGAAGATCTAAGTAATGCCCATGCACTCTAGGCAGGGCGAAGCACTGCTAACAATAATAACAACAACTATAGAGAACGGGAGCTAGCCGAGCAGTAGATTCGCCATCATCAGGCCGGAGCTAATCATCTGACCTCTCTGTCGATCTTTCCACGAATTCCTTTATATTTGAGAAAAAGTATACGTAAACTTCAGGAACGCTGCCTGGATCGATTTTCGCAAGTTTTCAGAGAGCTACTTTGCTGCTGTCCCACTACGTCTGACGAAAGTTCCGCCGGGTTATCGAGTCGGCCTCAGACCGTTGCATACTGGCTGGTCGAATAAAGGACATTTGGTCTAGATGCCCAGCCGAGGCTGCGACCCTTGACCATGTCCGAGATATCGATGCCTTTGAACCCCACATCGACACAAATACGCCAGGTGGGTAAATCACCCTGTCTAACCCATCAGGTCCGAACGACCTCGTGGGCATGGCCTTTAATGTTAATGTTCAGAAATGTGCCGCATGTTGTTGTTGTTGTTATAGCGAGGTGTATGTAGCCCTGCCTAAATGTCAGACAGGGTCACCCCGAGTGTATTGCTCTTAGCTGGGTCGATATAAGAAAACGGCCCGGGTCGTTTCGGCACGATGGGTACAGCATAAGTACTGGTACCGTTCTCGTAGAACCGGCAATACAAGAAACTATCCGTGTAGGCCATGTAGGTCATTTAGCGTTACCCAGGGTGCACCAACGGGGAGGCGACCTACTCCGCCCCATCTTCATCATCGCCTCAGTGTGCAGAAGTCCATCAGGAAAGCCAAAAACTTCAAGGCAATAGACCCCGAAGGAATAACCCGCTGAAGTATATCGGAGAGGAGGGGGTTAGGTAACCCTCGGCCGATTTTCATATGATAATTCTAACAGCAGATACAAGTTGAGCTTTACACAGTACAAATATCTCGCAGTTATCGTTATAATGAATCGGTACACCTGCCATTATTCAGCCTCGTTTGAAACTGTGAGTGATTTCGTATATGTGCGCCCACTGGCGAGGGATTCTTAAAAACATCTATACCTACTCAATAAATACGAACATAAAATTTGATTATTTGCCTATTTGAATACTTGAATGAGTGCGTGCCCAAGTGAACTTGTCGCAGAAATATACCATAAGTTTTAAATCACCTAGAAATATATAGAGACAAAATCGTGAGTACATAAATCTGAGCATCTCATATAAATATATTATTTGCAGGGATCGGCGATAGTAAGTAGTTTTTTATGAAACTTAGCGTTTAATGGACTCTGAAATTATCATTGTTCAACTTAAAAGATAGGGTAATCTTTTTAAAATGTTTTTATTAGGTCGCCATCGTCGTTTTTGTGGCCGGATTTTTGCATTCGATTTTAAACCAACTTCCTGTTGTGCTAGAGTCTTGAAATTTTCACCACAGTTCAAGTCGCGATGAAAATGCAATATTATGAAAACAAAAATCCGATAGGTGGCGCGTATGTCGCTAAATTTCCAAAAATCGCAGATATGGTCCGATTTGGCTGAAATTCGGAACATGTATTATCACCTAAAAAAGGCGTGAATACCAAGTACTCGTGAGCTTTGATGTGTAAACATGCATGAAGCTTCATTTCATTTCATAAATGACTCGCCTATGAGTCATTTTTGACTCATCAACGAGTAATTTTTGACTTATCAATGAGTCATTTTTGACTCGCCTATGAGTCATTTTAACTTTTCAATGAGTCATTTTTGACTCATCAATGAGGCATTTTTGACTCATTAACGGGTCATTTATGTTTCTTCCCCGAGTCATTTATGACTCTTCCACGAATCATTTCTGACTCTTCCACGAGTCATTTATGACTACAACTACATTATACTCTGCCTACACTGTCTACAACTACAATAAACCTTGCCTACGCTGCCTCCAACTACAATATGCCCTGCCTACACTGCCTACAACTACAATATACCCTGCCTACACTGCCTACACCTCCTACAATGCCTATACAATACAATCGACCCTGCCTACACCGCCTACAATGCCTACACTCATTGGATGACCCCCCACATCAAAATTCCGCTGGGTGAAGCTGAGATCGGGGTAATAAAAACTGAAAATCCTAATTTGGAGCGATTTGGCTGATATTTAGCGTGTGTATTACTTAATCAATTTCCAAACGGTTAAAAAAAATTGGACCCGATAGGTGGCGCGTGAGTCGCTCTATTTAAGAAATGCGAAGGTCTGTTTTCGGTATCGGATAATTCGTTTTTCAACGAACTTCCCTTTGAGGTAGGATCTTGGAATTTACATTTACCCCAACGCACTCTAACAAAAAATTAATTCCGATAGGTGGCGCATGGATAGAGATATTTGAAAAATTTCATCTCCAGAGATTTTTCTTTGGATTTTCAACTACTTATCTAACTTCCCGTTGAGCTGGGGTTTTGAAATTTTTACCATCGTTCGGGTTTCGCTAACAATGCATTATACGAAAAGAAATGGAAAATATTGCTTTAATTGCAAAAATCCCATTTATCTTTCTATATTAAATTTAGTCGTTTGGCCTAATTGCCATAAAAAAGAGCGAAATTCGCCGCGTGTTAAGTAAAGTAACTTTTGGAATATACCACGCGGCGTATTCATTTACTCGTGTCAGCATTATGGCTGCGTGTCAATTGAAAAAATTTTCTGTGTGAGTAAAATAAGGTGAACAAATTTCCTATGGTGTACATTTTGCTGTGCCAAACGAAAAGGTAAATTTTGACAGTAGTAAATTTTGGAGTATGGAAAAAGCACTTGCAAAAGCAAATATTCTGTAAATAATTTTTCAACTTACATGGTTTTCAGCCTTTATATTGCATTTTTTTAGCTTTCTCTTATATTTAAGTGTTTAATAACGTAAAGCTTGTGAACATAAATTTATGTAAAATAATCATCATCATCATCATTTATTGGCGCTTAACCGCCTAAGCGATTTTGGCCGTCGCCTATCAAAGCACGCCAGTCATTCCTTTTTAGCGATAACTGACGCCAATTGGAAACCCCAAGGGAGTTCAAGTCATCCTCCACCTGTTGTTTCCATCTCAGTCGAGGCCTCCCCCTTCCTCTGCTGCCGAATTCGGGTGACGATTGGAAAACCTTCTGGGCTGGAGCTTCTTTGTCCATTCGCATGACGTGACCCAGCCAGCGGAGCCTTTGGGCTTTAATTCGCTGGACTATGGTCAGATCTGCGTAAAGCTCGTACAGCTCATCGTTAAATCTCCTTCGATACTCGCCGTCGGCATCACGGGAAGGACCATAAATCTTCCGGAGAACTTTTCTCTCAAATACTCCAAGGGCCATCTCATCTTCTCTTGACATTGTCCATGAGTCTGAGCCATACATCAGGACAGGTATGATGAGAGACTTATAGAGCGCGATCTTTGTTCTTCGAGAGAGGACTTTACTTCTCAATTGCCTACTCAGTCCAAAGTAGCACTTGTTCGCAAGAGTGATTCTCCGTTAGGTGTGTTTATTGAGCTGCTCTAGCTTACGCCAGGTTGAGATATTTCACAAAATTGTGTTTCATGAACACTTTTCTTGCTCTAGGTTGCTCTATCTTTTGTTTCATGAGTATGCTCAAAACAAAACTAGAGTAATCCAGATCACAAATTTCTGTTCTAGCTTTTTTTGTGGAGTAAGTTAGAGCAGAGAAGCAATTGTCAGTCAAGAAAAGATAAATTTTTGAAAACTTCAAAACAACTAGCTCGCAAGAAAGGCATCGTTTTAGTATACGTGCATTTGCATTAATTTTGAAGATTTGAACAAAAAAAAAACCAAATAAATAGAAACTATCGAAATTCAAATGTTTCGCGGCATTTCTGCTCTGAGTTGCTCTAATTCTATTTTGACAGTTCTGCTCTAACCTGCTCTGAACTTTTTTTTGTTCAGTAAACAGACCTAATATGAATGTCAACAGCACATGCATCCCTGTGCTCACATTGATTGTCACTCACAAATGTTCAGCACAAGCTCTACTTGGTGAAGAATCAATGAAAGCAGAGGAGAACTTATTTTGCAGTTTTTAGTTAATTTTAAAAACATTTTAAATTAAAAATATTTTTTTTATTCAATTTTTTTTTTTTTAATAAATTGAGTGGACATGACGTCGCTGAGCCGAGAGATTAATCCATAACACTTCCCCGAAAACATGGGATAAGGGAAAAGGGGGCGTGGTACCTCGCATATAAAACAAAAAATTTTACTTTTTAAATGTCTATGAGAGTCTTAATGATAGAATCTTCACTATCCCTACTGCTACAAATTTAAAACAATGAAAACAAAAAAAATAAAAATTGTTCAACATACTTAAAATGTTTACGGTCTCTGTAGTATAGTATCTAGTTAAGCCATTTCACCCACAATTTCTATGAAATATTTTTTCTCGTGACCAATTGCTGAGTTATGAGTTTAGACATACATACATGCAAACAAGACTTTATGGTATTCAAAAGTGTTTTCAATTAGTTATTAACCAACTGTATAAATCTATATTTATGCGTGATTGTTTTTTCTTCAAAAGTAACTATAATGTTGGTTAGAAATAGCAATCCCGAGATGATTTTATTTTTTTAACCATGAAAATACCGAAACGAGCAGTGAATCAATAATGCTAATTTTTCTCGATTTTATGCTTCATGAACAATGTTTATCAATGCTCTTCATACATTTCTATGTTTATGAATCATTTTCATAAACCAATGAATGTATTCATACAACTTACTGTGACAGTAATGCCAATCAATTCTTTTGTGTCAATAATCGGGGTAAAATTGCGAATTCCGGCGTGCTTACGTTGCAGAATTACAAGAGAGGGATATTTTTTAAAAGTCGACACTACTAAATTTCGCGTTATCAGCTGTAAGGTGAAGAAGAAGAGAAAGTAAATAAAAAATTTGGACGATTGGTGTTTGTGAAGGTGAAAAAAATATAATAAAACTCTAAAAAAAAAATTATCTGTGATTTATGCCTGCAAGACTTTCAAGGTGTTGACTGTTTTGTTCAACACTTGAAACGAATTCATTTGCTTAGCAGCGACAGGTTGCGGTGCCAAATTTGCCAACAATTGTTTGGTAGTGTTAATATTTATAAAAAAAAAAAAACCTTCAAAGGGCACAATACGGAAGCTAAACAACGTCGCGTGGAATCACCAGAGGTCGAAGAAAGCGGTAACTGTTCCGGAAATTGGTGCTGAACAAATGGTTCAGCGTGTTAAATTCCATAATTTGACTGCAGAAGAGTTCGAAGACGCATGGAAAGCCTGTGCCAAATATAGGAGAAACCAATCCGCAAAATTTGTAAACATGCAACAAATATTTCTGGAGTGGCCGGAATATAAGAGACCTAATGGATATCGCCTGGTAAAAAAAATCTTAAATCATGGGTTTTGTTTTGGAATTTACTAACAAATTATTTTAAATGATTATTTTTTTTTTGTTTTTTTACAGATCGATCTTGATTTTGCGGTAATATTCCCAAATATAAACAACTTTCTTAGCTGTCAACAAGAATTGGTTACTTTATTTAATTTCCTCCAGAAGGCTGGCGTGTTGAAAGACAGCTCAACAAAATCTGTTATTGATTCCATTTCGGTGGAAGATTTAGAAACAGGTATTTCTTAAGAGACTGCATCATATACACTCATACATAACACACAATTTTTAATTTTTTAGACCAAACGCAATTCGTTTTCAAAACCTTGTGGTGCCTTTACGGATATCTTTATCCCACAACCAAAATAGTTAGAAAAATAATAAATAAAATAAATAAATACACTCGCTTCAAGCGAAACTAGTACAAAATTGAAAATGGTTTTATTTGTAAATTATTTGTAAACCGTTTTAAAATAATTAAAAATTATAGTTAAAATATTGTGCAAAATTTGGGAAAATTCCTCGAATTTTTTATCAAGAATTTTTAGAAAGTTTAGAAAAAAATTAAAATTAAAAAAAAAAATTTCTTTAATTTTACACAAACTTTTTCTTTTTAATGAGAACTATTATCATTTAAACTATAGCTATAACAGAAACCATACAAATTAAGTATACAAAATGTATGGGAAAGGGCGAAGTTAGAGCGCTAATTTTTTGCAAGGCTTTTTTTCTCATCAATACCTAACTTTTTAGGGGGTAAGACCAAGTCGATATTTTTTTTGAATCACCCTATTGTACATGCATATAAATTACTATTGTAATAAAGTGAACTTATAAACGAATAAAGGATTTCGCTGGATTTTTTGGGGGGTGCCAATTATTGATAAAAATTCATAAAACTTATGAACCTTTTCATTAGGGTCTATGAAAAAAAAATCCCTTAAAATCTACGAATTAATTCATACAATCTATGAATATGTTCATTTAAACAAAAAAAAAAAAAAAAACTATTGGCGGCGATATACCAACAGGTTATCATAACCTCTAACGATATTTTTAGCCGAGCTTCTCTTTCCAACTTGTGGTGTGTTGCTTTTTGAGTTTTCCTACAAGTTGGCGGGACCTACAGTTTTTTGCCGACTCCGAACGGCACTTGCAAAGCAAATGAATTTTTTGCTGAGAAGCTTCTCATGGCAGAAATACACCCGGAGAGTTTGCCAAACTACTGCCGACGGGCGACCCCGTTTAGAAAAATTATTTTTCTAAAGAATTTTTGATGTTACTTTTGCCGGGCATCGAACCGCCACGACTTGGTGTAGAAGGCCGAACACTTAACCGCTACACAAAAACAAGAAAATATTTTCAAAAATATGGCCCGTCAAAATAGACATAAAAATAGTGGTTAAATAAAAATAATTTCCACAGAGCCAAATTTTGGTAGCGATCTTAGTTTCACCGCCAGAAAGAAACTTCAAAAGCCCCTATCGACCCAATGTGTGCTTAACAAGTTATTCGGGGTCAAACGTCAAAATTTAGGTTTTACGTTTTTTTCTAAAAATTACCTAAAACCAAAATGTACACCTGGAAGTTCTATACATTTTTTTTCTCTAAGAGTAATCAGTTCTGATATATCGCGATTGTAAAATTAGCTCTGAAAATTATATGAAAATATATCCATACGTGGCAGGATTTTGCTCGAAAACTTAAGTGTGCGTAGAAAAATTTTCTTTTGTCACGAAGCTCGCCATCGACAATGAAAATAGTTGTTGTTGTTGTTGTTGTTGTTGTTGTTGTTGTTAACAACAAAACACTCCCCGAAGGTTTTGGGGAGTGATGCCGAAGTTGACAGTCCTTGGCCGGATATGACCCCGGTACGCTGCGGTACTCCCTTGCGGTACTGCCCGACTGTCGTGGTAGCGATTTGGTATGACCAGTGGAACCTTCTAGGTCATGGCATCCCTCCATCCATGAGGAAGGAGAAGATGGGTAATGAGAGGTGAGAGGCATCATATCCGTAGATCAACCATCGGTATGCCTACCTCGGGCATATTCTAAACCCCTAACCCGCAGGGTGCATGATAATAGTTATTTTTGTGGAGTCTATAGTTCTCGAGCTAGAGCCATTTTTCTCCATGAATGATATAAAAAAATACTAGTTCGGTAAATTTAGTTTATTCTGTGAAACAAATATTCCCATAGAGCCAATTTTTTTGGTTCATTCCCAGGAAGAAAACAGGAAAAGTTCCCATCGATTTGTGTTAAAAAAGTTATTCGGGGACAAAGTTCGAGAAAAATCCAAATTTGACGGTTTTTTTTATTTTTCTCGAAAATATATAAGTAAAGATCTTACTCTAACCGAATGAAATTGAATAAAAAAAACCCAAGAAAAATTATTGTTACTTAGCAAATATATTAATGCCCCTTTGCGAACCTTTGAGAGGAGCTGGGTACGCTTTGCATTTTCTTATCTATTTTAGTGTTTTTTTAGTGTTTTCGTGACAGAATTGTGACCCCTTTTCAACTTCCTTTTACCGCTTTTCTTGAGCTTAGACTTTCGAGATCCCGAAAATCGCTGCATCAAAGAATTCGAAAAAATAGCATTCCTAGAATGCCTGTATATTTTTATTAGTGTGAACATTTTGTTGTTTCAACATGTTTATTTTGGCCAAACTTTTTAGATATTTTTAGTATTGAATTTTTGGAAATATATTCCGTCAAGTGTCCCATACATGCATACCAGTACATATGTAGGTATGTAAATCTGTATATTTGAAATGCATTGTAAGGTATTGACATCGAACATGTGTTGAAATCATTCATACATCATTGTTCGAAAGCTGTCAAAAATAGATTTATGCATTTTTAAATATTTATTTATTGTCCATACATTTTTAATGAGCACACAAGGCTTAAGTACTGGAGATTAATGCAATTGTCTTTTATATAACTTTTTTTTTTCAATTATCCCCTAAGGACATGAAAATAATGTCCTATAAAATTATTATCCTTCAACTTTCCAAAAGCTCGATGGTGTTGAAAAAAATTCGAATAATATAAAAGTCTTATAAAATGTGTATTTAAGGATGGACAGAAGATATCCTAGATACTGATTTAACAATATGGATATGAAATGAAAAGTGTTCCATGAGAGCCTGAACGTAGTGTCAGTTTTATTTTGATATCTCAATCCGTTTCGGAGATATCGACTAACACATGAATAAAATGTATCTAAATTTTTCTTACTTGAATAACTAAATGTTACTCATACGCCGTGTATGGCCTATAAAAAGTGCTTTATAATTGCAAAATTTCAAGATATACACAACTATTTTTGCTGGAATATATATTGTAACGCAATCTACTAAACTACTTTTGCAATTCCAGTGCGCTTCTCTTGTGAAAACGGGTTTTCAATATAATGGTAAAGAATCCTGTTGTCCTTATAAAAAAAATCAGAGGTAGAGATTTGTTGCACAGTCCAGATATGGCATTACCCATACCAACACATGAATACAGATTATCTAAACATTTCATACTTGAATAACTAAATGTTACTCATACGCCGTGTATGGCCTATAAAAAGTGCTTTATAATTGCAAAATTTCAAGATATACACCATTATTTTTGCTTGAAAATATATTGTTACGCAAACTACTATACTACTTTTGAAATTCCAGTGCGCTTCTCTTGTGAAAACGGGTTTTCAATATACTGGTAAAGAATCCTGTTGTCCTTATAAAAAAAATCAGAGGTAGAGATTTGTTGCACAGTCCAGATATGGCATTACCCATACCAACACATGAATACAGATTATCTAAACATTTCATACTTGAATAACTAAATGTTACTCATACGCCGTGTATGGCCTATAAAAAGTGCTTTATAATTGCAAAATTTCAAGATATACACCATTATTTTTGCTTGAAAATATATTGTTACGCAAACTACTATACTACTTTTGAAATTCCAGTGCGCTTCTCTTGTGAAAACGGGTTTTCAATATACTGGTAAAGAATCCTGTTGTCCTTATAAAAAAATCAGAGGTAGAGATTTGTTGCACAGTGGCATTACCCATACCAACACATGAATACAGGTTATCTAAACATTTCATACTTGAATAACTAAATGTTACTCATACGCCGTGTATAACCTATAAAAAGTGCTTTATAATTTCAAAATTTCAAGATATACACAACTATTTTTGCTGGAAAATATATTGTTACGCAATCTACTAAACTACTTTTGAAATTCCAGTGTCCTTTTCTCGTGAATACCGGGTTTTCAATATACTGATAAAGGATCCTGTTGTCCTTATACAAAAAATCAAAGGTAGAGATTCGCTGCACAATCCAGATATGGAATTACCCCTATAGTTTACAATAAATACTTTTCATCTATAATACTGCTTTGGAACTATATCAAAGCTCGTAAAAATATTAACTAAGAATAGTATTTTTTCTATTTATGATTTAATGATTTATGTTTGCCAAAAGTTAGTCCAAAAGTTGAGCGCGAAAATTTGCTAACAAAAATCAGGAAATTTCATATTTATGAAATATGGCAGAGGAATGTCGATAATTCCTTTGATCTATTCAATTACTGTTGTTGATTTTTGTATAATTTGAAATGAAAAAAAGCCGCAAATATCTAGTACATACAATAACAAACATGTTAATGAGCAGGAGCGCACATCGTTAAATGTAATTTAGAATTATTTAAGTAAACGGAAGAAGAAGATAAATCCAAAATTTTCACTCAATTCAATGCCAAACAACACAAAACTTTATTTTTATATATGCATAGTGGAATATTTCGAGGGCAGATAAGAAAAAAAAATCGTGAGTAGTAGCAGCGAGAAGGTGACAGAAGTGAAACTTCTTAAACTACCAATAATTTAAATTCATTTTTTCGTTACAATAAAATCCTGACACAGTTATAAATGTGGTGGTAAAGTGTCTTTAGATTTTAGATATCAAAGAAAAAGAATGCACACGACAAGTCTTCATTGCAGTGATAGAAGTGAAACTTCTTAAACTAACAATAATTAAAATTTATTTTTTTCGTAACAATGAAATCCTCACCAGCTGTAAAAATGGTCTTTAAAATATAGCTATCAAAGAAAAAGAATGCATACGACGCGTCTTTATTAAAGTGATAGAAGTGAAACTTCTTAAACTAACAATAATTAAAATTCTTTTGTTTCTTAACAATGAAATCCTCACCAGTTATAATAAAAGTGTGGAAGGGTCTTAACATTTTAAACATCAAAGAAAAAGAATGCACACGACGAGTCTTTATTAAAGTGATAGAAGTGAAACTTCTTAAACTAACAATAGTTAAAATTGATTTGTTTCGTAACAGCGAAATCCTCACCTACTATAAAAAAGTGGTAACGGGTCTTTAAATAATAAATATCAAAGAAAAAAATGCACGAGACAAGTCTTCATTGAAGTGATAGAAGTGGAACTTCTTAAACTAACAATAATCAAAATAAATTTGTTTCGTAAGAATGAAATCCTCACCAGTTATAATAAAAGTGTGAGAGAGTCTTACCATTTTAGAAATAAAAAAAAATAAAAAAAATTATTGTTTGTTCGCGCATCACACAAAAACTGCTTCATGGAAGCGAATGAAACTTTCCCAGATTATTGCCATATCTTTAACTTAAGGTTTAAGACAGACCGCTTTATCACAAGGCAATATTTTCTAATCAATTGAATAAAATAATTTTTTTTTTTTTTTAAACTGTTTCTCTGGAGACCTATGATATACAGCGACATAAGAAGTTACACTTCAAAAAAAGTAAATTAAAACAAGTGAAGCCAGAAATTAAGGTAAATGCCGTCAAGAGTGACGAAAGGAAAAACTCATTTAGGTAGCAATAAAAAAAAAAATAATTTAACAATATTTATATGTGAAAGTTTCCATGTCTGTACGCTATTTATCTTCTATGAGAATGTACTTTTATTTAGCTCATATGCCTACATAAATATGTACCCACATATTTCCATCTGTATATATTTTGTACTTGTTTGTATGTTGTCTTGCGTAAGATGGAAAACGCTAAATTATTGTTATTTTTCTTTTCCAATTTAGCATAGTTGATTGTTGTTTTTATGTGGTGTTTCTGTTGTTTTTATAGTACTTGATGTTTTCCGATTGTATTTCGTTTACTTTTCTTTTGTGTTATTGTAGATGAAATTCCTTAAACTAAAAAATAATTTTAAATCAAAAAAACAAAAAAAAATATATCCCACCTAACCAAAAAATATTGATTACGCCTTACACGGAGAAAAATATTTTTGACAAATCTAGAAAAAAATTTTCTCAATCCTAAATGAGTGAACAATATGAGAAATTTTAAAAACTTACTTGATTTTCGCTGAAGTTAATCAAAAAAGTTCACTTTAAATAAGCAAGTTATTTTCTTATTAAAAAAAAAAAGAAAAAAGACGGAAAATAAGAAAATATCTTTCGATTGAAAATTTTTAAGAAAACGTGTTCTTCAACATCCCAGCATTTTTTGAAAATTTTGAACATAAATTATTCAAATTTCATACTCCAGATGGAAAACATATTTTTATTTATTTTAGTATTTATCAAGGCAGAATTGAGAAAAAAATTCGTATTTATTAAAAAAATTAAAAATCCTGCATTTTCTTAATATGAAGAAAAAACTTTCCAAGTTCAAAAGCATTTTAGCCATTTCCGTTACCGAATTATATCAACTAGTATCGCTTGTGATCGAAAATTCGACCAATAAAATCATTAGGAGGTGGTGGGGTCGGTATCCCCGTTCCCCCCATCCTTTAATTTCGGAGACGCCTCTGAAAATATACCGCCTATACCTCAGTTTTTTCAATTTCCTTTCCATCGGTGCATATTTGATTCAGATCGGTCGAACGGTTCGCTCACAGGAGGTTCCTAAAGTTTTTCATGTGGCGTAGTTGTATATACATAGATTTAGGTAATTTGCGAAGCTTTCGAGATCGAAAGTGGGCGTGGTTGGAGAGCGATATTATCCAATTTCATCAGGTATACTCCCAACGATAGTAGTATGCTTTGTGCCAAATTTCATCTTTCTATCCTAATCAGTTTAAAAGTTACGAGCAGTCGAATTTTCAAAAGTGCCTCCCTTAAAAGTGGGTGATGCCCCCACGCCCACTTAAAAAAATGTATCAAAAAATCATTATATAATGACCACGGGGATTCACCAATAAAATAATTCGCCACTATAACATTTAAAATTTTTAGGAGCACTTTTCCTGGGGGGAAGTAGAGATCGGTGAGTATTGAATTGGAGAGCGCGGTAGTATGTATAGGTTCAAAATTTTAGATTTTTGAATCGGTTTTTTTTAGATCTAGGTGTAATATTTATAAAATTGTAGACAGTTTTTTTTGTGAGGAATTGGCTTAAAAACTACGTCCTCTCGACATAGGACATATTTTTCCCCGTTATTAAAAAAACGAATTTATGGTCTGATTTTGTTACTTATTGATACGTATTTTTGATGTTCTCTCAAAAAATTAACTCGCTAGGTGGCGCTGGAGTCGAGATTTTCAAGAAAGCATAGAGCGGTGATTCACACGAATCTCAAAACTCCTAGACGTCCTTTTCACACTCAGCCGAAAATTTGACATTTTAATATTCAATATCGGATGCGTTTATTCATACAAGGGTTAATTTCAAAAGGGGAGTCAGCTCTGATGAGCGCTAGCGGTGGCTTGCCAAACCAACCAACAAATACACAATGTTCCCAGTTTCAGAACTTTAGATAAATTTCACGATGCGTGCGCCATCTGTCGAAGTTTTTTTATCGAGTTCAAAATACAACCATCTTCAGCGATGGAAATTCTTCTAAGAGCGGTTTCTCTTCTGTTAAAAAAAGATGGAAATCTATATAAAGGTTTGGTTTATGTGTCATCCATTCATCCACGCGAGTTCAAAAAGATATGCAAACTTATTTGTACATATGCTGTGGGATTAGTTAGTCATTTTGGGCTGGTGACAGCTAATCGGTAAATATTGGGGACATAATTTTCTCTACTCGTGCTAGTACTACACTGCAATGAAACACCAAACTAACCTGAAGATACATATGTTAGTTTCCTAGTAGAATATTTTAATTGAGCTTAGACTAGTC